>OX940799.1:60591132-61191132 GCA_954870605.1 Acer campestre
TTTTTTTAATAAATTATTAAAAAATATATATATCTCTCATAAATCATTAGATTAAATATTACATATTAAACATTCTCTCATAAATTTTTAATTACCATATTAAACTCTCTCTCTTCCAATACATATCTCAAATTCCCTGTCTTCATTCTTTCTCAAGCAAGACAACAGTTAAGAAGAAAAAAAAAACTTATGAATAAGCTTGATTTTTAGAAACCCGTATATATGTATATATTAAAAAAAATAAAATAAAAAAACAAGTATCCTATTTTTCAAAAAAAAAAATCGAAATATGAAAATGTTTTTTGTTACTTTTATAGGTATGTGATTGCCTAGAGAACTTTAATTCTTTCATTTAGTCTTAGAATTCAATCGAATCTAGTTGCAACAAATCAAATTTTCATATATATATTTTTTATATATATAAAAAAAAAAAGGTATTTGTATTGATTTTTTAATATATATATATATATATTACTGCTAGTAAAAAACAAAAATATTCATAAGCTTTTTTTTTTCTTTAACTATTAATCAGAGATTGATTGAGAAAGTATGGAGATAAGATTTTTTTTTTTTTTTTTTTTTTTTTTTGAAAAATAGAGAAACAGAGAGAGTAATTAGGAGAAAGTATTTAATATGGTAATAAAAAATTTAGAAAAGAGAGTTTAATACATAATATTTAATCTAATGATTTAAGAGAAAATTTTTTTTAATAATTTAATTAATTTGGAGTGTCTGTATCATTTTTTTTTTTTGTTTAGTTATTTTAATTCTGGTCAAAATTGTCATTAATAAAAAAAATGGAGTGTAAATAGATAATCTGTGGATTGTAAGGAGAAACTCTCTAAATTAACTCATACCTAACTAAAATTACCAAGTTAGCCATTGATTATGGTTAAAATAATGAGATATAATCATTTTCCCCATGTAGTTTGCCATATTAAACCTTTGCTCCCTATAGTTTCAATAATGGCCATTATCCCACTTAAAACCAAAATATTAGACATTTTGTCCCATGCTGTTAGGAATTCTGTTAGACTAGTACTTTGACCGTCAAAAAATCAATTAAAGACCTTATTACCTTTAAACACATGAGTTATGTCCCCTAATGATACCACTTATTGATTTTAAAGGAAAAAAATCATAATGAAAAATATAAAAACTAATAAAAGTTTTTTAAAAAACAAAATTGAAAATAAAAAATAAAACAAAATGGATCGCCACCGTCCATGACAGTGGAGATAATAAATAAAAATGCAACAAAAAATTTAGTATTTAAAAAAAAAAAACAATTCAATATTTCAAAATAAAAAATAAAAAACAATTCAACATAGTTCATCACCATCATCTCCAAATTCGTCCCAGTTCATCATCATTTGTGAGAGGGAGAGAGAAACTCAGATCGGTTGTGAGAGAGAGTTTCAAAAGTCAAAACACGGTTTTGTGTGTGTGTGTGTGTGTGTGTGAGAGAGAGAGAGAGAGAGAGAGAGAGAGAGATTTTAATATTGTTTTAGTTTTTTTACAATTATATTATTATATTATTATATTATTCTTTATATTAACGTTTTTTTAAATAATTTTTTATTTTTACATTTAATTCTTTATATTTATTTTCTTAAAATAATTTTTAAATTTTTTTATTTTCAATTCTGTTTTTTTAAATACTTTTGTTAGTTTTTATATTTTTAATTATTTTTTTTTCTTTAAAAACAATTATTTGTATTATTAGGGGGCATAACTCATGTGTTCAGGGGCAATAGGGTCTTTCATTGATTTTTTTATGGCCAAAGTACTAATCTAACAGAATTCCTAACAGCATAGGGCAAAATGTCTAAATTTTGATTTTCAAAGGGGAGAATGGTCATTACTGAAACTAGATGGGACAAAGTGTCTAATATGACAAACTACAGGGGGTGGAAATGATTATATCCCTTTAATAATATAAGAACGACCTAACTAATTAATTATACCCATAATTAAGATTGACTCATACCTATCTAAAATTATCAAGTTGGCCCCTAATTATAGTCTACTATCACAGGGAAAAACAAAACAAAATAAACGTCACAAACGCCACCATTGATCTGCTCCACTCCATTTGAGAGGGTTGGAGGAAGGGTAAAGTTATAAATAGCTCTTCAATTATTGGTAATTTCAAAAATATTCCCTATGGAAATACTAAATACATTTTAGATTAAAATACATTTTAGTGACTCCCACCCCTCGAATACACTTAACTTATGTTTGACTTTTGTTTTTCTTTATTTTTATTTTCTTTGTATTTTATATATGAGTGATATTTTATTATCCTTTTTCCGTTAGACTAGTCTAATTTTAGAAAAAAGTAAAATAAAAAAGAGTACCATCTAATGTGATTTTATGATAAAAATATTGAAGAGAGTAAAATAAAAAAGACTACCGTCTAATATGATTTTATGAAAAAAATATTGATTCAACCAGATATTCCCACTAATAACTTAATATGATTAATGCAATGTCACTTAATTAATTACTTTATTGGAAGGTTGTATCTAATTATGTCTTTGTAAAGACTCCATAAATCTATTCTTTGAACGTACAAGTGCCATTTTCCTAATAGTAATACTACATATCTTATTTTAAATCGTCGACCGTTTGGTCAAATATACCTATCCATATTTAAGTAAAAATGTAGTCATGTGTTTTTTTTTTTTTTTTTTTTGGTATACTTTTATTCTTACACATTGGTTCATGTGAAAGATATATACTCTTCATAATTACTTAAGCACTATCCATATTTAAATAAAAATGTAATCATGTTTTTTTTTTTTTTAATTGTTTTTTTTTTGGTATACTTTTATTCTTGCACATTGGTTCATGTGAAAGATATATACTCTTCATAATTACTTAAGCACTATCCATATTTAAGTAAAAATGTAATCATGTTTTTTTTTTTTTTTTTAATTGTTTTTTGTTTTTGGTATACTTTTATTCTTGCACATTGGTTCATGTGAAAGATATATAGTCTTCATAATTACGTAAGCACGAATTCATTCCAAAGACTGGCCATCCACCACAGAATGATATTCAAAAAGAAATCTCAAACGGTTAGGTCCCACTCAAAAATTCTAAATGGTTTTGGCAAACAATCATGTGCCTTCGTATTAGGTGTGATGACGAGAGTTTGAATTGTTGATCGGCTAGCATTTCCCCTTCTCTTCTGTAGCTTTTTCTTTTAATTTGCCTTTTTATTTTCTGGCTCTTTGGGTGAAATTATTATTGTACGTAGTCCCAATGTCAATGTATCTTTAATTGGATTGGTCATTGGTGGATTTTGATGGAATTAATTGTGGATTTGATATATTTGTGAATTTACTTAGGGGTTATTTGTTTTTTTCACTATAACATTTATTGCCTCTTATATCTTAAATTAAGATAAATTAGTTTATTTGTTTTTCTAACTTATATCTTATTTTAAGATATATAAATTTTTTAGAAAAAGTAAAATTTTTTTACTTTTATCTTATTCAAAAAGTGATATAGTAGAGTTTTTTTAGTAAATTTCCACAAATGTCCTATAACAATTCATACATTTATAATTTTATCCGCATATAATAAAATCCTAAAAATTAATTTTTCAAAAATTCCCAATTTTAAAGAAACTCTAACACAGCCTAATCAGTTTTATATTTATAATAAGTCATTCAAAATGAAAAAAACAAACATATCATAGTATCTTAATTTATAAAACTTATACATATGTCTAATAAATTAAAGGCTTATAAGACTTAAAAAAAAAATTAAAAAAAAAATAAAAAAATAAATAAAAAACAGCCCCTTACTGTTTGTGGTGCATTTTTTGTATGAAAGTTTATAATGATTTTAGACTTCTCTCACTTTAGACTTCTGCCAGAAAAGTTGGCTTTTTCATTTCAGACTCTTTTTCCAATTTTTCAAACTTCAGATGCATCAAAAAACAAACATGTCTGAATGGTCATTTCAAACCATTTCAGACTTTAGAACATGAAAAACAAACAGACCCTAACTGTTTGCTTACAAAGTAGGTAAATACTAAATACATATGCATGACTTTTAAGCATGCTGATAAAATATGAGTAGGTAAATACTAAATTCATATGCATGACTTTTAACTTTTTAAGCATGCTGATAAGATATGAGTAGGTAAATTCTAAATACATATGCATGACTTTTTAACATGATAAGATAAAAGTAGGTAAATACTATAACTTTTAAGCATTATGATAATTACCTTTTATAAAAAAAAAAAAAAAAAAAAAAAAATATGCATTATGATAAGATAGAGATTCTCTATCTATCTATCTCCACTATCTTTTTTCCGTCAGCATCACTTGCAAGTTGCAAGTCTTAAATAACACATCTCTCTCAATCAATCTCCGATGGACCGACACAAATTTAAATGGGTGTAAACATTGACTTAATTGTTGGATTTGTATATGCAAAGCAGACAATTTCAACTCATTTGAGGTATCATGATCGTACCAAGCTACATCAATTTGGTGTAAACATGCTCATAAATTTAATAGGCAAGTTAGTAGTGATATTATTGTTTATACTGCTAAGAATTTTGGTGATAGCTAATTAACTACACAACTCAGGACGTAAATGCGATAATTATATGTTTCCAAGGTTGTGCTCCCTTTAGACATTTATTAAAAATGTGAATTTGTTCCATAAGCAATCTTAAATGTATCGAAAATTCTCAAGAAAAAACCTTAAATATGTTTCTAAGGGTTCGTTTGTTGTTTCCATTGAAATATATATATATATATTAGTTCATAGCCTTAAAACCGAGAAGATCAGTCTGCTGTCATCTTAATTTTGTATTCGTGTCATCTTGTTTTGGTTTCAACGTGCTATATATATAATCGGAAAAGTATGGTGCATCTGGTTGCACCAGAATTTTTCCCTAAAATAGAAACCATCCCCTCGAATTTTCACTTGCAGTTTTTCACATACACTTTGATTCTCCTTTCTTGTTAGTTTCAATATTCCATGGATGCTATAGCTGTTGTTTCCCTTGTGATCAAGAAATTACAAGGTTTGCTGCCTGCGGACGAAAATACAACTACCAATGATCCTGCAGTGTTCCAAAAACAAGTCCGGGAAGCAATTAACAGTCTCGATTCCTTGAAACAATTCCTAAAAGACGAAGATGATCGTGAAGCTTCATCTGGCCATTCATCAATGGATGATCAGGCGGTGGCACAGCTTCTGAGAGCCGTTTATTCTGCAGATGATGCCTTGAACATCCTGATATTAAAAAAGGAATTACAGGAACAGACAGATATCAAAAGCGGGACTATCAGAAAATCGAAGAGGTTCATGAAGAATTTGATATCTAGAAAAGGAATGGGGAAACTCAACAAGGAGATCAGACGCTTGGTAGAGATAAAAGAAAAAGCTGTGACTTCAGATACAAGTTTCTCGACCGTTGGAAATGGTGGAGGTCGGCATAGCAGCAGCTGGCAGGACCGTCGGGCAAGAATTTATGATTTCTGTCTGGAAGAGGAAACTGATGTTGACTTAGTAAATGAATTGTTACTTCGATTAGTCCCTTATCAGTTTCCAAAGCTCATTGCCGTTATTGGTGAGGGAGGCTCCGGCAAAACAACTCTGGCAAGAACTATATACGACAGAGTTGATGTGAGACGCTATTTCACCAAACGTGCCTGGATCCAAGTTCCAAGTTTGTTCAATGCTAGACAAGTGTTGGGCGATATACTACAACAAATTAATGAAGCCGAGTTGGTGGAGGAATCAACACTTTCTGAAAATGAATTGATGTGGAGAATCATCAAACTCTTAAACGGGGCGAGGTGTCTTATTGTCTTGGAAGATGTTGAGACTCCTCAAATTTTGGAAACTGTTCTAAATCCACTCTGTAACTCATCTCAATTTGATACCAGAATGATTTTAACCACTAGCAATGCAAATAAGTTACCACCCCAGACTGGTTATTTAGCTCTTCATTTAGGCAGATTAAACGAAGAGAAGAGCTGGAAATTGTTTTTGAACAAGGTTCGAATGAAAGAAGATGAGGTGGTTAATTCAGAGTTGATCTCACTCAAGGAGAAAATCCTGAAGATGTGTGGTGGTTTACCATCAGCAATTGTCTTGCTTGGAGGTCTGTTATCTACCAAAGGACGACAATATGATGACTGGTATAGAGTGATTGAGAGTGAAAGTAATAATAAAGGAGATATCTTGGCTTTAAGCTATCAAGACCTTCCTTCAGAAATAAAGCCATGCTTTCTTTACATGGGAATTTTCCCCAAAAAAGTTGAGATACCTGTGAGGAGGCTGATTCATCTATGGGTTGCAGAGGGATTTGTGGATCCTGAGGAAACAAATCATGAAGATATGGAAGGAAGGTGCTTTGAAGAACTAGTCATCAGAAACATGATTCAAGTAATAAGACGGAAGTCGGATGGAAGTCCTAAAACATGTTACATGCCTGGTGTGCTATACGATTTCTTCACTTCAAAGGCAGAAGCTGTAGGATTCTTTAACCGTCAATTCCACACGTCTTCCAACAAAAATCCAGAATTAGCAGCAGTTCGGCGGCTGGCAACCTACTCGGGCATCAAGAATCTCCAGTCTTCATTATTTGCTCACGTTCATCAGAACCTACGTTCTTACGTTGCTTATGACAACCGAATACGATGCTCACCATCTATAGAAACAGGTATGCTTCTCAAGAAGATTATATCTAATAGAGGCTTTGGATTGCTCAATTCACTTGATCTTGAGGGTGTATACAAGCCCAAGTTATCTGATGATCTAGTAGGAAAACTATTACACTTGAAGTACCTAGGCCTGAGGTCAACTTTTATAGATATTCTTCCAGCTACTGTTGGCAGTCTGCCATGTTTAGAGACATTAGATGTGAAACACACTAACATAAAAGAGGCTGTTCGTATAGTGAAGGCAGAAAAGTTGCGACATGTCTATTTGTGTGTGAATTCTTCTAATAAAGTCTTATTAGATTTAAGTTCATTAACCAAACTGCATACCTTATGGGGTCTAAACGTTGGATCTTTGAGTGAATTAACCCTGCTCGAAAAGTTGACAAGACTCACAAAGCTGAAGCTGACAGGTGACATCAAACTATTTAGATCCAAAGAAACGGTTGAATGTTTTGCCAAACTGACCAATCTTCAATCCTTGAAGCTGAGATCAATACCAAAGAGTATAGAATACGATTCGTTTATCTTTTTGGATTCAATGGCAGAGCATCGTAAGTTACAGGAGCTTTACTTGCTAGGAACACTGCCAGGAAATAGGTTGTCTGATTACATTCCTCCAAATCTCAGGAAGCTAACCCTGTCCATGTCAAGACCAGGAATCGACCCGATGCCATTGCTAGGCCAGTTGCCTCACCTGAACGTCCTTAGGCTTCTCTCTAATTCTATCATGGTGGAAAGATTAACTTGTAGCGCTGGAGGATTTCCAAAACTCCGCCTCCTGAAGCTGTGGCACCATAAATATTGGAAACCAGTACTGTTGACTGTGGAGGAAGAAGCGATGTCTAGCCTAAATGAATTAGAAATCAGAGACTGTCACATGAAGCCGCCTCGAGGGTTGGAATATGTGATTACTTTGAAGGAAATAACATTAACAAATATGCCAGATACTTTTAGAGAAGAAGTTGAAAAAATTCTACAGGGTAGAAATGTATACATCAAAAACAATACTTGTCCTTCTTTTTTGAAGGTATGCCCTCTAGTCCTTTGCATTAGTTAATGCTAGCATTCAAATTCTTCCGCTTTATTATTTCATTTATCTCATGGATTCATATAATTAGCATCATAAACTTCAAAGCAACGCACCTCTCGATGTGGCTTGGTGGTAAATGATACCCACTCAGTCTGTCAATGCAAACAATGATTCCTTACAATATTTTTTTTGTTTTTTAATTTGTTTTTTTTTTTTTGTTGATAAAATGATGAATAATGTAGGAATACAGTTCTGAGAGTGAAGACGAAGACCATGTAGGCAATGAAGACGATGAAGACGGTGAAGGCGATGATGAAGATGGTGAAGGCCATGGAGACGATGAAGATAATGAAGATGATTCAGCATCCTAAACTTGCATTTTCATCCAAGTTGTATCCTTTAATCTCCGAGAAAGACTTTAGTGCACCGGACCACTAAGAATAGAACATGTGACAACTTTTTATTTAAAAGTATATTTAAAAAGGGTTCAGTTGGAATTGTATATTTGTTGGGTCAATTTTCAGTCTTTAGTTTTTGATTCAAGAGTAAAAAAAAACACTTCAAAAAAAAAAAAAAAAAAAAAAAAAAAGTATATAAAAATTAAGAATTTAAAAATTAATACAAAAATAAGTCAAGTCTCTCGTAACTATCCATTAATTTTAGGGGTATTATCACTAAAGTCCTTACTTTTTTATGAATTGTCACCTATTTAAACGTCTTTGTCATATTAGTCACTTTAGTCCCTTATTTTTTCAAAATACATCACTTTAGTCCCTTATTTTTTCAAAATACATCACTTTAGTCCATTTGACCAAAAAACTAACGGTCAACTATAACAAAATGTGTAAAAATACAATTTTACCCTTTATTGTTATTTTTAAATTTTTTCTTTTAGTCCCTCTAGTTTCAATAATAGCTGGTTAACCCCTAAAAAAAATTAAAATACCTCCATCAAGGATAGAACCTTCAACCTTAAGGTTAAAAGTCACAAGCTTTAACCAACTAAGTTACTCTAGCTTATTATTGAAGGTTTGTTGATTTAAATGTATATATAGTTATATAATTTGTTTAAACTAATTTAAATCTGTTTATATAATTTAAAATAAACTCATATTTAATAATAATATATAAAAACATATTTATGAAAATGAAAAAGAAAATAACAAACCAAAAGGAAACCCAGAAAACCCAGAAAATCAAAGCCTGTAACTTTTTTTCTTTCTTTTTTTGGATTTTTTTCTCTTTAAAAAAATATATTATTTCAATTTGATAAAAAAAAAAAAAAACCCTAGAAAATCAAAGCCCATAAATTGAAAGGGGAAAAAAAATCATATATAATAATAATAATAATAATAATAAACTCATATTTATATAATTTAAAATAAAATAATATATAATAATAATATATAAAAACATATTTATGAGAATGAAAAAAAAATAACAAAACAAAAAGGAAAAAAAGAGAGGAAATTTTCAATTTATGGGATTTGATTTTCTGGGTTTTTTTTTTTTTATCAAATTGAAATAATATATTTTTTGAAAACAAAAAAATCCAAAAAAAGAAAGAAAAAAAAGTTACAGGCTTTGATTTTCTGGGTTTTCTGGGTTTCCTTTTGGTTTGTTATTTTCTTTTTCATTTTCATAAATATGTTTTTATATATTATTATTAAATATGAGTTTATTTTAAATTATATAAACAGATTTAAATTAGTTTAAACAAATTATATAACTATATATACATTTAAATCAACAAACCTTCAATAATAAGTTAGAATAGCTTAGTTGGTTAAAGCTTGTGACTTTTAACCTTAAGGTTGAAGGTTCTATTCTTGATGGAGGCATTTTAATTTTTTTTAGGGGTTGACCAGTTATTATTGAAACTAGAGGGACTAAAAGAAAAAATTTAAAAATAACAATAAAGGGTAAAATTGTATTTTTACACATTTTGTTATAGTTGACCGTTGGTTTTTTGGTCAAATGGACTAAAGTGATGTATTTTGAAAAAATAAGGGACTAAAGTGACTAATATGACAAAGACATTTAAATAGGTGACAATTTATAAAAAAGTAGGGACTTTAGTGATAATACCCCTTAATTTTAATGGTCAGGTGCGCTGCATCTGTTGCTTTGAATATTTTCTCCCAGATAAAATCTTGTATGAAACTACCACGTAGTGAGTTCGTGAGACCGTCCAATGAGCATCAATAAACATTTAATGTGTTTTTCAGTTCTTTAATTAGAAGAAAATATCTCAACGTGCATATTGATTACTTTGTTGTAACTTTGCACAATTTTAAAATAAAGGGAGAATCGCAAATACCCCCCCAACTTTTAAGCTAATGGCAAATCAAACCCTCTGGTTTGAACAATCAGCAAATAACCCCCTACAAATCAGCAAATAACCCCCTACATGCAGCAAAAAATGCAAGGGTTCTTAACGGTAGGGGGTTGTTTGCTGATTGTTCAAACCAGAGGGTTTGATTTGCCATTAGCTTAAAAGTTGGGGGGGTATTTGCGATTCTCCCTAAAATAAAATCTGTTTGTTTACATATAACTGTCCTTGTAATTTTTTTGTATATTTTTTTAATTATTGAAGTATATAGATACTGAGGTTCTGTCATGTAGCTGTTTTTAAGAGGCTTTTTTTTTTGGAGGGTCAATTTACAAATTACAACCTAATCCAAATCTGAATTTTTTTTGAAAACTAATTTTTTATGTACAAGTACCATATTACCCTCACTTGCAAATTTTCTCTTTTAATTCTCTTCCCTTTATTATATATCTTCTTCACCTCTCTTTCTTTCTTGAACTCTCTCACTTTCTCTAAACTGAATCACTCTTTCTCTACCTCTCTCTCTCTTTCCCTTTATGTTTATAATTTCAAACTTCACCATCATCATCACGAGTCTATATTAATTTTTCATCAACAAAAGATGTGAAGTTTTTTGGAAGCTTAAAAGATGAGATTCATTTTTATTTTTTAGTTTTTACAACAAAAGGCTTGTTAATATCTTGTTTATATTTGCCAACATAGTTACATTTAATGCTAATAGCATGGGTTTTGATTAAATTTGAGGTTGTGGTTGATCTACTATACGGGTTTTTTTTTTTTTTTTTTTTCGAAAATGTTGACAGATCATGTTTCTCAACGGCGTTAGGATGTCTCAACTGCATTTGGACAGTAGATGAAATATCTCAACGGCGTTAGGAATTCGCAGCTGTGTTCAGAATTCAAAACTATGTTTGGATTTTGCAACTGTGTTTGGTTTTCTTATAACTGTATCAAACTTGTGTTTTTAATTGAATTAAAAATCAATGAAATCATTTTGTTACTTATTAGTGGATCATACTTGTGTTTTTAGTCTAATTAAAACTCAATTTCTTGACTATGGAACATAAGTTACATCTATGATCTACATCTAAAGAGACTTGACTCCATGGAATAATTAATGTGACTAATATATTGCTACATCCAACTCAGATCAGTGTACCTGGCCTTCATAAATTCCGATAAGAAAACGGGCATGGAAACACCAAACTTTTCTTGCCACATTGATAAGATTTCTATTGAAATATCTTTGAGAGCTACATATTCCCCTCTGCTACTCCAATGGTTTTCATAAATTTAACATGAACGGCTATTATTGCTACCACGAGGACTGAGCTGGAGGATTAATTGCACCAAGTCTCACTCATTCAAGACTTTGCAACTAAATGGTGCCAACCTGTTATAAGAACAATGCTAGATATTTATTTGAACTTGTAACTTAGACAATTTAATTCATATAAATATGACGAGTGAAATAAATTATAATTAATATGTATATATCCTTTTGTTAGCTGACACGCAACTAGTTGGGGTATGTCAAGCATTACTCTAAACAAGATATAGGCTAAAATTTATGGCCATTGATTCAAGATTTAATAAGAGTGTTTAAGAGATAGAAAACAAATTGAAAATTAATCTATACTCCTAATAATTTTCTAGGGCTCAAAAAATAAATGTCACTATTTGGACCGGGTTTTTTAAGAAAGTCACCACATTAGTAATTCATGTTTAAAAAACATCAATTTAGGTGACCAGACAAAAATACCTCCATAGTACTTCTACGTCAGCTTTCTTTCATTCAGTTTACAAAGACAGAGTTGTGAAGTAGAGAGAGAAAGTCATGTTGAAACCCAAGCGATCACTCGAATGGCAACGGAGTGGCTACGCTAGCTTTTTTAATTTAAAACCCTCTGGTTGTGTGAATTTTGAATCTCTAAGCATTTCTAAGCTCTGCCCGAGACTTTCTAAATACTGTCCGAGCCTTTGTGAAGTTGTGTAAAAGGCTCAGACACTATATAGAAAGTCTCGGATATACAAAATTAACAAAAAATAATAATTGTTAAAAAAGGCTTGGGCAGTGTTTCAAAAAGCTCAGACATAGTGTTAAAAGGCTTGGAAATTCTAATTTTACAAACATATTCATAAAAAGCTCGGATTACAAGTTAAAAGGCTCAAATATTGTTTCAAAAGACTCAGACACAGTGTTAAAAGGCTCGGAGATTCTAATTTGATAAACATATTAATATTCATAAAAAAGCTCAGATTATAATTGAAAAGGCTCAGACAGTGTTTCAAAAAGCTCGGACACATTGTTAAAAGGCTCGGAGATTCAAATTTGACAAACCTATTAATATTCCTATAAAAGGCTCGGGCAGTTCACGAAAAAGCTCAGGAACTGATTAAAAAGGCTCAGAAACTATTTACAAAGGCCTAGAGTTTCATTGGTTTCCTATCTCTGTTTCCATTTTGCCTTTCATTGTATAAATTTTGATATTCATAACCTGATAAGATGAGTGATCTTATGTAACTATATGAATGTCGAACTCATTGGAGAAGAAAATGAAATTGGATTTCAGTTTATAGAGCTTTCTACTTTAAGACAGTTAGAGAGAGAAGTAGATCTTAGACAACTTCAAAGTATTTTCCAAAAGTTAAAGTAAAAAAAATAATCAAAAAAATGTGTACAGTATGAGCATTTTTGGAAGTCACTTGTTTTAGTACCTTTTAAACTTAAGTTATTAAAGTAGTGATAATCTTAAAACACCAACTCAAAAAAGTGACAAAACCCATCATTTCCACTATTTTTCTAATATCTAAAAACTATTTTAATATTATATTTAGAGTCAACTATATTCTCTACATGATTAAAAGAAAATTATTAACAATGTAATTTATAAAAGAATCGTGGCAGAGGACTTTGTGCAGAACACCCAATTTTCGGGGGCCATAACTTCCTCCTCGGATCGAACCACAATGAGATCCACATATATTTAGAAAGCCCCGGATGTCTAGATTTCATAACATTTGACGGATTGTAATTCCGAGCTTTCTAGAGGAAGTTATGCATGTTTGAGTGACTGGTGTGCGAAGCTGAAAATTCCACCAGTGTTCATGGCGAGTAACCATGGCGACTGAACTCACTCACCTCACCCACTCGCCACAACCTCTGCCCAAACTTCACAAAAGCCATGGCAACTGATCATGGCGAGTGAACCACTCGCCTCAGCCACTCGCCATGACCCTGGAACGGGCAAACTTGTCTTTTCAAGCCTAAATTCGTCCCCAAACTTACCCTAACTATAAATACACCTCTTTGCCTCTTCTTTCAGGAGAGACCCACGAATTCTTCACCCCTCTTCACTCCATTTTCATCTTCTTCACCAAATCAAGAGAGAGAGAAGCTTCCAAAGCTCCTATGGAGGTTCTCCTCCATGGGAAGCTCACCACCACCACTTTCTACACATCCTCCACCACATTTGGGAGTAGATTGCAAGGAGAAAGGAGAGGTCTTGGACCAATTTCAAGCTAGGGATTCATGGAGAACTTGGAGGGATTTCTTCAAGGGTTGTCTCCTTTAAACTCTTCTCTTTGTATTTCTTGTTTTCTCTTATGTGTAATCCCCACTTGGGAAATATTGTAAACCTTATTTGTGCTCAATATATGTTGGTTGTTTTTATATTCATTTGGGTTTTGATTTATTCTTGTTATTATTGCATAATCTCTTATCTTGATATTCATGTGTGTGGAGATTGGAAATTGATATGTGTTCATGGATGGGATTAGGAGTAGATTAACTTAGATTTAGGAGTAGTTGTAATCAAATATCTCATTTATGTATATATGTCTTTGGAAGGTCGAAATGCCTTGTTTTGATGGGTTTGAGTGTATGTGGGTTAGGATTGTACTTCCATGGATGACCTTCCGGGTATAGTCTTAATCACTTAGCTCTAAAGAATGGATGAAACTTGTTTTATGCATGACCGTGCTAGAATAGGTTTTGGCTCAATGTTCTGGTGCTTAATGGGTCTTTGACCTTAAGACACATGCTCTTCCATGACCTTTGGGGAGCAAGAATAGATTTTGGTTTCCTTAATCAACGAATGATTCGTAATAATAGATTATTTGGTTTCGGAACTCCTTAATCGTGAGAACGAGCCCATAACTTGAATTGGATGAATTTAATGCCTAACAATCAACTAGGCGTGCACTTGTATTTGGTGAACTAATAAGTACCTTGTATGACCACAATCCTACATCTCTCCTAGCCACCCTTTTATTATTTGTCTCTTTAAACACCATTCTCACCATTTCATATTCTCTTTGTTTTTATTTGCATTCTTTTATTTACATTTCCACACACACCACATCGCAATATGCATGCTCACACACATCATTCTCATCACATCCGCATTCCATTTACATGCTTTCAATAAACACTAGAACTCGAGACGGTTGACGGATGACACCTCCCTGTGGACGATACCCTTGCTTGTTGCTATACTAGTCTCTAGTCACTTGCACTAATAAGGTGAACTTTAAATATAAATGTTTTGACATGGAAAACGACACCTGTCAGCTGTAGGCTCAATGTGAATGTGTGGCTGTGGTTGGACGTCCTAAAATTATAAAATAAGGACGTCCTAAATTGTGATCTGAATTTTTTTTGTGGATGATAAATTCATTAAAATCTATCTATGGATAAAATTTGACAATTTTTCAAGTACTAAAACTATTTTTCTTGAATTTTCCTATATTTTGCCCATTTTCCGATGCCTTCATATTTAACAAAATCATAAAAAATAGTTTTAGTGTTTGAAATTTTTTAAAAATTTTATTCATAGGTACATTTCATTGAACTTATCATCCATAAAAAAAATTAGATATAAATTCATAAAAATCGATGTGATTTCATTAAGGTCCTTACCCAAATTAAAATAAGGGATCTCTTATGAGAGACTAATATATATATATATATATATATATATCATTAGGTGAAACATCGCTTTCTTGGTTGCTGCCTTTCAAACATAAAGCTAGATATAAACATCTCTAGAGCACTAGGGGGAAGTTGAGACTTGAGATATATATTCATTAGGTGAAACATCCCTTTCTTGGTTGCTGCCTTTCAAACATAAAGCTAGATATAAACATCTCTAGAGCACTAGGGGGAAGTTGAGACTTGAGGTAGTATAAAACATCTTGCTTTTATAGTCAAGGTGCATGCCAGCAAGCCAACGTCTTAAAAATCAATATCTGCAGCGATGATATTTCCAGGTATGTATTTACTTCGTTGATCTTGTGTTTAACTAGTATTTCTAGTCGTTTGTTCTTTCTAAACTAATATGTTATGTAAGACAATAAAGTTACAGTTGAATGCAAAACCTTTTAAGACTACGAAATGCATGATTGTTTGATTAACAGCATTGACTTTGTATTTCTTGGAATTGTAATGGTTCTGTTTTTGTATGCACAATCTTTCTAAATCAGTTGTTATCAGTTTGATCTATTCAATGAAGAGGAGGATAATAACGGAGCTATATTCTCCAAGTTTAAGGAATCTTTGGAAGGAATGGGATGCGCGGGTAGTGGTTGTGCTCAGTCTTACCCTCCAGATACTACTTAGCATTCTGGGAAATCGTAGAAAATCCAGTAGAAAACTTGCAATTCGAATTTTTATTTGGCTTGGCTACATTTCTGCAGACTCTGTAGCAACTTTTGCCCTTGGTATACTATCAAGTAACGTTACAGATATGTATGATCAGCGTAATAATAATGCTGTGGATGCCAACATTGAATTAGCTGCATTTTGGGCACCGTTTCTTCTTTTGCACATGGGTGGTCCAGACAGCATTACTGCTTATGCCTTAGAAGACAATGAACTATGGTTGCGACAAGGGATTGGACTAATTGTTCAGACAGGAATGGCACTCTATGTCTTTCTCATGGGTTGGACAGGCTCTCTCCTTTCAGTTCTGTCCCTTGTAATGTTTCTTCCCGGGTTGGTCAAGTATGGAGAACGAGTATGGATACTTAGATCAGCAAGCGATAAGATACGCAGAACATCAATGGCTAGAGAGAATCATTTTTATAGACAAGAAAAATTCTATAAGGAAAGTGATATTAAGAAAAATTCAGGATACCTTATTGGAGTAGATAGACTTGTTGAGATTCAGCTCCCAGTAGATCTCTCAGGGTTGAATAATAACAATTCCATCACTGATGAAGATGTATTACTTGTAGCCTATGGATTAATGGATATAAGTAATCGTCTATTTGTAGATTCTACTCTCAATTACATGGAGAGAGACACCGGCCATACCCTCTTCAGAAACATATCATCCGAAGATGCTTTCAGGGTAATTGAAATTGAACTTGGATTGAGATACGATTTGCTTTACACCAAGACACTGCTAATCTTTAAACCTTGGCGCTTATGCCTGCGCGTCTTCACTTTCTTTCTTACCACTTTAGTACTGATTCTCTTTACTGTTCTTGTTCACAAAGACAAGCATTCAAAAGTTGATCTTTCCATAACATTCATGTTGCTAATTGTATCTTTTCTTCTAGAGATATATGCAGCACTAGTTCTACTCTCCTCGGACTGGTTTCTTGTTTGGCTCACTAAAAAGCATTACAAAACTTCCAACTTGATGAAAGCCCTTATTTCTTCTTCTTTAATTTCCCTGTCTAAGACTCCTAGGTGGTCAAATAAAATGTCCCAATACAGTCTTTTAAACTTCACCAACAAAGCAAAACCTCACCTCTACTCTTGTAATAAGCTTTTGAACATGCTTGAGTCGATACACATGTACTTCAATAGTCAATATTGGGACAGTGACATCCCCGAAGATTTAAGAAGACTAATCTTCCAGGTTTTCAAGCAGAAAGCTGAGGAAGCAAGTACTGTGGAGGTACCCTCTGAATTATTTCGCAGAGAAGCAGGCAATATTAAAGACATCATTCCAGGTGTTAGCATCAGGGAAGAGTTTGAGTACAACATTATGGTCTGGCACATTGCTACTGAAGTTTGTTACTACTTGGATCGAGAAATTAATCCTGTGAATTGTAAATCGATAAAACAAATTTCTCGATACTTGATGTATCTTCTAGTCGAGCATCCTTCCATGTTATCAGTTGGAACGGGACAGATTAACTTTCAAGAAATAAGTGGTAAGATTGAGTCTGTAATTTCAGACAAATGTGCTGATGATGTGACAAGAAAAAACCAAGTATGTGATACATTACTTAAACATTTTACCAGTAATACTGCACTCAATGACAACAAAAAGGATCATTCAACAGAATGGTTTCTGGTAAGGACAGCGTTCAAGCAGGTTGAAGAAATGAACAAAACTTACCCATCAAAGGTATGCTTAACTTTTAACATTTTTTATTATTTTTTATTTTTTATGTTCGTTAACAATTAACATGATCTATATATATGTAATATTTTTAATTATAACAATTTACTCACTTTGTTTAATTTTATATATATATATATATGATCACTACTGCAGCCATCTGATGCGGATGCAAAATGGCAGAAAATTGGTAGCAAGTGGTTTGAAATGCTAGTACAAGCAGCAAACAACTGCAGAGGAAATGAACATGCTCAACAGCTGAGACGTGGAGGAGAGTTTTTAACTCATGTATGGCTTCTCATGGCTTATTTTGGCTTAACTGATCACTCTGTGATATCAAGAGAACCACGTCCAATTGCTAGGCTCTTTACCAAATAGCCAACTAGCACAAAGCCACAAATTATAATATGTGGATTGTTTGCTTTTTTTTTTTTCATTTTATTTTATATGTTGATTAGTAATCTATTCTCATTTGATTAACGATTGATTATGTTTTCTTTTCGAGATTAGTTTTGAAAGATTAGAAAGAGTTTACTCTGACTTGTCTAATGGTAGCTAGATTTCAACGTCTAATATGCACGGGCGGACCCCAAATCCGCAAGGGGGTTAGCCCCTAGCCCAATGAAAAAAAAAAAAAATTGTAGTTAAAAAATTTATAATTTTTTTTTAAAATATATGTATTTTTTATATTTTAGTACGATAAATTTCAAGTATTTTTCATTTGGCCTCCCAATTCCAAACTCCTAATTCCACCCCTGCTAATATGTATGAATATTGCCACTTTTAATAAGTTGAAGAAGATTCATTCAACAAAATTTGTTCATTGCCGGTTCTGGTATTTCTTTCAAAGGTTGCAAGAACTCGATCAAAGATTTTAATTCGTGATAGTTACTGCATGGAAGAAATTTTTTATATACGAAAGGTTTGGAAAAAAGAGTTATATGCATAGTTTGTTGAACAGTAATTTAGGTCAATTAAAACAATATTTTCTTTCTTTTAAAAGGAAAAAAAAAAAAAAACCAATACTTTCTTTATTTATCATCGTACTTCATTATATTCATTGCACTGTCATGCTAGGGCATACTGAATAGGCCAGTGATATTATGAATCAAAAACCAGTACTTGTTGCGGATTTTCATAAAATGTACAAGTCTATAAGAGTCGTTAATAGAAAATTTGAGTAATATTTGAGTATTCGACCAGTTAAAGTTGATTTCAATGATCAACTGTTTGGTCAAATATATCTATACATATTTAAGTAAAAATGTAATCATGTGTTTTTATTTTTATTTTTATTTTTATTTATTTATTTATTTTATTTTTTTTGTATACTTTTATTCTTGCACATTGGTTCATGTGAAAGATATATAATATACTCTTCATAATTACTTAAGCACTATACATATTTAAATAAAATTGTTTTTTTTTTTTTTTGGTATACTTTTATTCTTGCACATTGGTTCATGTGAAAGAGATATACCCTTCATAATTACTTAAGCACGAATTCATTCCAATTTCCAAAGACTGGCCATCCACCACACAATGATATTCAAAAAGAAATCTCAAACGGTTAGGTCCCACTCAAAAATTCTAAATGGGGTTGGCAGAAAATCATGCGCCTTCGTATTTAAAATGATGTGACCATCATCACACCACTTGCATTCTTTGATGATGAGAATTTGAATTGTTGATTGGCAAGCATTTCCCCATCTCATCTGTAGCTTCCTCTTTTAATTTGCCTTTTTATTTTATAATGATTTCAGATCTGTCTCACTTCAGACTTTAGCTAGAAAAGTTGGCTTTTTCATTTCAGACACTTTTTCCTAATTTTTCAAACTTTAGATGCATCGAAAAAACAAACATGTCTAAATGGTCATTTCAGACCATTTCAGACTTTAGACAATTAGACATGAAAAACAAATAAATCCTAACTGTTTACTTACAAAGTAGGTAAATACTAAATACATATGCTTGACTTTTAGGCATGCTGATAAGATAGGAGTAGGTAAATACTAAATACATATCATATGCATGACTTTTAAGCATGCCGATAATATGCATGACTTTTAAGCATGCTGATAAGATAGGAGTAGGTAAATACTAAATACATATCATATGCATGACTTTTAAGCATGCCGATAAGATATAAGTAGGTAAATGCTTTAAATACTATGACTTTTAAGCATACTGATAAGATATTCTCTATCTATTTCCATGTGTCTGCCTGTGCCTAGAGCCGTCTCCAGACATTTTAGGGCCCGAACGATTTTACGATTTTAACAAAAATCGGAGCCCTATATAATACAAGATTATTTTATTTTAACTTATATTTTTTTTGTTTAAATTCGTTTGTGTATTTGTATAGACTGTAGTCAATTTGATTAATGATTATAATTATATAATCCGTAGTAAAAGTATTAATTATAAAATATTCTTGTTTGGCCATAAAGGATTCAAGAAAAGCTTAACAAATTGACTACACTACACATACAGATATGAGAACTGAAATCACTAAAGCCTAAAATTAGTGGATACTAATCAACTATTGTAAATAAAATAAATAATTAAAATATGAGTCAAAATCAACATGTAGAAATTAATGACTAAACAAAAACAATGACAAGTTTATTAGGTCTGAAGTTTTTTTTTTTTTTTTTTTTTTTTTTAATTGAATTAGTTCATTGGGCTGAAACAAAATATATATAAATAAAAGCAGTAAAATGTTTGGAATTGGGTCCTGTTTAAACATAAATATATTGAATTCTGGGACTCCAAAGAAGAAGAAATCAATTGGGTCAGTTGGAGACCCCAGTAAAATGCTGGATTTGCTGCCTCCATGGGCCGGCCCTACAGCAGTGCCCACTATCTTTTTCCGTCAGCATCACTTGCAAGTTGCAAGTCTTATATGTTTGGTTGGGCTTTTGAAAATCCTCTACTCGTAAAAGGTCTACTTGTAGTAGATCTAATTGAAATAGAGCTTTTGAAAAAAAATATATAGTTGTTTGGTTGGTAATTACAAACGCACTTTTATAGCAGTAGACCGTTTGGTTGTAAACTCTCAAAAAGTCTACTGAGATATTAAATTACTAAAAAGGACATTATTTATTCACTCTAAAAAAAATTGAACTTAAAAGATTTTCTACATGTTAACTACATTTTCTACAGCACAATAATAATAAAATTCAAAACTTTCACCATATAAACTTAAAAGATTAAAAAAAAACCAGAAAATATTAAATTTTCAACAAACTTGAAGCATTGTCAAAGATTAAAAAAAAGGAAAATGATCAATATCTCATACAAAGGTAAAAAGTTAAATGGAAATTTTTTTTTAAATAAGTTATCATCGAAGCATTAGAATAGTCGCAATACTATCACGTTCTTTGTCCATTTCATGATTAGGAAGTTGCTCCTAATAAACATCTTGAGTAGCATTTTCTTCTTCATTATCACTTGGTAGTTTATTATCATCGTCATTATATGGCTTAAACATTTAGCATAAACAGAAAGAAACAAGGCAACGATTGTTGGATTTTTTTTTTATTATTATTGTTGGTGTTGCAACGATTAAACTGTTTTCCACTGAAATTTTAAGCATAATGTTGCGTTGTGTGCGGCCAAGCATGCACGAAACTTTTGACAGCTCAAAAAAAAAAAAAAAAAAAACAAGTCAACACACAAGAACAAGGTAAAAAAAAGAAAAAAAAAAGAAACACACAAGGAAAGAAAGACGCACAAAGCACACTCTTGGGAGAGCCAAAAAAAAAAAAAAAAAAGGCAACGCATAGGAAGCCAGGCCCGAGAAAACACATGGATGCAAAAAACGAACAAGCAAAAACACAAAGATAAAGATAAATAAATAAACAAAAAAAATAATATTAATGAACAAAAATTATACATACCGTTTTTTTGTATGTGTAGAGCAAAGAACCGTTCTTTTGTATGTGTAGAGCAAAATTATAGACTATTTGTAGAGACTAGAGAGCAAAGAATAAAGAATATAAATAGGTTCCAAGGTTTTATTTTAATAAGGGTATTCCATGTCAATAATAAACATTTAGGGATATTTAAGTCAAATACTTCTTTTTTTAAAAGGTCTATTTTGAAAAGCTCATAAGGAGGAGCTTTTGCCTAGTAGAGGTTTAAACTCTACTAGCCTCTACTAAATTTAAAATAGATAATTTCAAAAGCTCAACCAAACAACTCCAAAAAACTTAAGTAGAGGTTCGTAGACCTTTTGAGCCAGTAGAAAACCTAACCAAACAAGCACTTAAACAATACATCTCTATCAATCAATCTCCAACACAAATATAATAATAATCTTCTTCACTCTAACGATAAGGATGCATGTGCAATACGAATATGCTTTATTGCTCTGAAAATGCAATAGCAATAGCAATAGCAAAAGCAAAAGCAAAAGCAATGAGTTTAACAATATGGTAATATGGTATCAAATTTTTGGAACTTGTCTCCCGACATGTGTGTATAAACATATATGTAAAGTAGCTCGGTAGGGTCGGACGGCCTGTATACAGGCAATTATTTATTTATTTATTATTTTTGTAAAGTTGCAATGGTGGGAATCAAACCAAAGGAAGAGATGGTGTGACTTAATCATTTCACTATAAGTTTAGTTTTGTTAAGTTATACATATTTTATTATATATTATTTAATAAGTTCTTAATATTTTTATTTTTGATTTATTTTTAATATTTTTTTAGTGTTCAAACCGGTAACAACAAAAATTCAAATAATATTTAGGTGCATATATTACAATCCATAAAACTAATCAATACACCCATTTTTATAAGTACACTTATGTTTAAAATTTTAAAAATAAATATTATTATAAGTACCCATTATAATACCAATTGCACCCTTATTGAAATAAAAATATTCATATTAATATATTTTATTTATAAACCCTCTTAAATTATTAACACGTCACTCAATTTTTTTATCAAGATCTCTGGTTCGATTCCTACCACTACTAGCATCAAAAGTTTCTTTAAAAAAATTAAAATATGTAAACAGGCCTGAAGCCGGCCCATGTACCTTCGTATGGGGGGCATTGCCTAGCATGTTCCCCCTAACAGGCTTGGGCCTGGTACGGATTTGGGCTACAAACTGAAAAAATGAAGCAGAGAAGAGAAGATACCTCATACTGGATCCTTGTAAAGGATCACGTAATCAAGGAAAACCCATAAACAAAAAAAAATAATCAAAGAACAGAAGTAACTTACTGTAGAAGATAAGGACTCGTTTTTGTTCTTTTTTTCTATTTTTTTAGAAGATGAAGAATGCAATATTTTTTTGTTGTTGTTGTCATTATATTAATGTATGACAGTTATGAATCCAGAATATATACTCAATGACAAATTAGACAATGAATCAAAATCCAAAATGTAAAAAATTAAACTAGAGAAGAGAAGAAGCTTACCGTTAAAGATCTGAGTAATCTAACTTAATAGATGTTAATACATTGCATCTACTCGAAAATTTACATGATGAAAAGTTAGTATAGCTCTGAAACCCAGTGACTAAAAGTTAATGGTTGTCTAAAACCATAAACTTTCAAAAAATATGTATATCAAAATTAGTTTGGGTTTTAAATAAGCTAACCGTATTGCATAAAAAAAAATATAACTGGGTCATTACATTCTTGCTCTTTTATATTTAAGAGAAGTTTTCTTTGGGGATTTCCTGGATTGCAACAACATTGAATTTATTCTTTGCTTGTCCTTGACTTTCAAATGTAGTTGCTCTAATATGAACGACGAAATCATTTAGATTACAAAGTGTGGCTTCAATGTTGATGCTTCCATCCTGGTACATACAAATATAATTTTAATTAAGGTGTTAAAAAAACAAACACAATCACTAAATGACAATTTTTTTTTAAAAAAAAAACGAAGTAAAAGAACAAATTGGTATAATGAACTTGATCCGATCATGCCAAAATGATGTGCAACTTTTGCAATAACAAAGCCCGAAAGTGGCAAGAATATAAACCGCACCGCTATATAATCAGTAAAACTCCCACCTTTGATCTTTTTAAACCTGAAAGGAACACACACACATATAGTATCTAGCCAGTAAAATAACCAAATTTGGGGGGACTAGAACCTGTCAACTTATGCTAAAAAACTGAAGTATGAAAGCACCTCCAAGAAGATTTGCCCCAAGTATCAGGGTCATCCATGGAATTGCTGCCTCCCTGTAGGTGATCAGATTTCATTTTCAGCTTTCATTACAGAGTAATCTTAAAGTCCTATATATATATATATGACACAACATTCATTAATAAAAAAGTCTACCAATCAATAATATCTGTAGGAGATTTTTACCCCAACAATGATACAGAAGTATCAATCACACGGAGAGGAGCACTTTCTTTCAAAGCTTGAAGTTTTCAGTTAAGCATTTTCACAAACAGTTTGACGTTCTCTGTCAAATAATTTCTTCTTAACAATTTTCAGATATGGTTCATTTCTTCAAAAGAGGATTTCACTCATATGTTCTAAAAATGATGAGAGTATATTTCTGTTCACTTTAATTTCACAGATTTTATAAAGTATTTAAGTGATGATCTGAAATGAAGTTTGGCTTGGGTGGATATATATTCAAGAATCTCAACCCATTGTTTTCACAGTTGAGCTTGATTTGGATAGTCATCATTCTATCTTTAGCGATAATAGTAAAGAAAGGAAAACTCTTTGTTCTTACACTGGATCTAATGAGAGGCGCAGTTGAGCTTGATTTGGATAGTCATCAGAGCTAGGGTGATCCTGTGATGGTACTAGTGCTTCTGTATAACTGTCGGAGGTTTCTCCAGAAGATACAATGATGATTGTGGAATCATTTTTGTGGAATCATTCTAAACTGACTGCAAATCCAATAGCTGAACCCTGCTACTCCTAAGCCTGCAGCTTCTACTGCTATAGTATCTGAAAATGCATGCAAATGGGAGACAACTCATTTTTGATGAGGATTATGAGGGTAGGAGGAACAATCAGCATTCATGAAGATGAAGGAGCTTGAAATTTTTTTTAAGGAGAGCAGCATGGAGTTTAAGCCCCCTATATTAATCATACACGGTTTGATCAGAATTAGAAAATTAGAAAATTAGAAACACTGCAACAATTACAACACACCTTTGGATTTTCTGTTTTTATAACAAGGAACTCGAACGGTCACAAACGTAGGAAAACCAAGAAGCATTTATAAAGCTGTAGTGTCTCCAGTCTCCACCTATTGGCATCGATAATGTTACTATTGTGCCACACAACAGATATGGCCAGAAGATCAATTTCAAGTTGACTGCTCCAGCAGAGGGGTATGGATTCGGTTTCTTGTCATGGAGGGGAATATGTTCGGGCTCCTATGGATATAGGGTTGATGAGATAAAAGGGCTAATATGTATATAAAAGCTCAAGAACTTTGATCTTTGCAGTTGGAGATGAAAGGGCCAACAATAATTATGTCCATTGATGTCACAAAAATTAAACTATAAGCAGCTGACGTGGCAAACGCTCATTGGATTCTCATATCCACTACACCAAAATCTAACTCTCCCCATTCATGGATAAGAATTTACACGTCATCTAACATCCCCAAGTCCTCTGCCGCACAAATCCGAACCGTCCAAACCTCCCAACTCACTCAAAACTCAACGGCTCTCCTTTCTCCATCTCCTCTACACCCACCCACACCAAATAACTCACCTCCCTTAGACAAACTACCTGACAACCGAACATTAATAAAAAAAGAATTAAATTTTTTTAAAAAATTAGAAAATTCTTATCCAGCTAAAATCGCCACGTGTCGGCATCACAACCGTCCACGTCACCCAAATCCACCTCCTTTTCCGGTCACCCACACACAACCAACTCTAGAATACACTTCTCTCACTCTCTCAACGTATATATACAACTTTTTCGCTGTTTATCGAATTTTTTTTATATTTTTTTTATCTGTCTAAGCCTCTTTTTTCACCCCGGTAAAGATCCAAACTTTCTGGCGAACTTCCCAGTCGCCGGCGGCCATAATGATTTATTTGTTTAGTTGTGAAATTTATATTTATTTTTAATGTTTATGAGATGGTTTTCAACATTTTTTTTAGTTACTTTATATATTATATCATATTTATTAGGCTATATATTTATTATTTTAATAAATAATTGTGACAAATAGAATAAATGGGGTAAATGGGTGAGTATGTGTAAAGCATACCCTGTCCCGCTCCATATATTGTGGAGTTTTATGTGGGGATGAGATTTCAAAAAATAAATGGGGCAGATATGGGGAGGGCCACCCTGCCCCGAACCCGCCCTATTACCATTCTTATTACTTTAAGGCTGTGTTTGTTTGACAGGATTGGACTGGGATTGGGCTATTTTTAGTCCAATCCCATGTTTGGTGAGCACACAGCATTGGACAACTAATCCGGGGGCCCCACCTCATATCCCATTGCAGCAGGACTAAATAGTCCAGACACGAATGGTGGGATTATTTTTGTCCCAACCTTCTATTTTTTTTTTTGAAAAAAAAATAAAAATTGTTGTCTGAGATCCACCAATAATCAAACCAGAAAAATAATTTAAGGGGAGATGGTTTTCAATCATCAAACCCAGAAAAATGAAGAACAAAATTGAAAAATCATTCAATTATCTATACCTAACACAACCATAATCAGAATCCAAAATCCTCCCAAATAAAAAACCCAAAACATAATCATCCAAAAGTCCAAAACCCATAAATCCAGAACCCTCCCACCATTAATTTTTTTCTTCATCAGTTCATCACTGCTCAAGGTCACGCGATCGTTCACTGAAACCCATGGAGCCGTTCGCGTCGCCGACGTTGCCAAAGAAGAGCTGTTGAGGAGACCATCGACGAGGAGACCGTCGACGATGAGATCGACGCCGCTAAGGAGACCGACGACGTGGAAGAAGAGAGAGTCAGAGAGATACAGGAGATAGCTGAGAGATGTGAAGAGAGAATTGAAGAGGAAAAAAAAATTGTTCATCTATATCGAAGATCCACCAATTTTTGCATTTTTGCATTTTTGCTTTTTGTCGTTTTGTTTTTGTTTTGTTGAATCACTGATGATGTTAAACTGATGGAGGTCCACCAGTTTTGTTATTTTGTTCTTTTTTGCTTTTTGTTTTGTTATTTTATTTTATTTTATTTTATTTTATTTTTTATCCAATCCCATGTTATACCAAACAAGAGACGGTATTATTTTAATCCAATCCGTATGGCACCAAACACATCTCAGTACTAATATAATCCAATCCAATCCAATCCAATCCAATCCCATAAAAATAGTCCAATCCTATCCAATCCAATCCCGCGCACCAAACGCAGCCTAAAGCTAAATTAAAATACTCCTGAAGGCAAGACCCTGAATTACTACAGACTAAGAGCATCTACAATGGGACTCAAAAGAGACTCATTTTATAAGAGTCACTTTTATTTGGGTCTTGTGGGAGGGCACAATGGAGCAAAATGAGATCCAAAAAACAAGCCCTAAACATGAGCCCTACCAGATTAGACCCAAATTGGGTTCTAAATTTGGAACTTCATTTGGGTCTTACCCAATGATTATAGTGGATTTCTTAATGACTCCCAATCATTGGGCTTATATAGATATATATAAATTTTAATTTAAATATATAATTATTAATTTCAATAATATATATTGAAAAATATAAATAAATTTAATTTTAATTTTAAAATTCTATTTTAATAAAATTAAAATAATTTGAATGAAAACATTAATTAATTTTACTAAACTTGAATTATGAGTCATGTCACATTATAAAATAACATTTTATTTAAAAATAATTAAATTAATAAATTGTTTTAAATATTTATTTTTATTGTTGATGTAATTATGTATTGATGATTTTAAATTAATAAATTATTTTATTTTAAATTAATTATAATTTGTTAAATAATTATTGCTAGTGTTGATATTTAAAATATATTATATAATTTATTTATTTATATATATAATCGGATTTTCTATTATTAGTTTGTCCTGACAATAAATATATCAGGACGAAGAATGTGGACCACTAGATTTACATACTTTGATTCAAAGTGTATGCACTTGTCAAAACTTATCCATAATCTATGATCCACATTCTTCATTTTGATATATTTACTGTTAGAACGAACTGACAACAGAAAAATTGTATATATAATAATTTAGAAAAACATAATGATTGTTTGGAAGGAAAAAAAAAAAAAAAAAAAAAAAAAAAAAAGTGGATCCAATTTCTCTTTTCCAATTTAGCCCCATTGTGGGGAAAAAAGTCCCATTTAGAGATGATCCAAATGGGAAGACCTATTTTTTGAAAATAAGAACCATTAATGGTGATGTGGCACACAATGCGTTTTGTGTTTAGGTCTTGCCCATTGTGGATGCTCAAGGATAACTTGGGTGGATCGGAGAGATGCATGAGGGTGGTCACATTTAGTACATAAGTTCACCAAGCAAACATACACCGATACGCATCATATTGATTACAAATCGTTAAGTACATTCAATTTGAACTTAAGAGTTCGCTCTAATTACGATTACAAAAATCAACGAAATCAAGTCATTAATCACCTAATTCTTTTCCCATAGCGTTTCGACCAATCCACGTTATTGTTGACCAAAGCCAAAACTCATTAAATAAGTCCAAGCTTATTAAATGCTTTTTTCTTTTGTTTCCAAATTTGCTTTTTTTTTTTTTTTCCTTTTTCCTTGTTTTTGTTTTTAATTGAAGAAAGTTTGCCTAATGGTATTTTAGTTCCAAAGTGTTAAAAAAGAAAACTTAGATTATTATTTCGGTGACAGTTACAAAAATCAAGTATCAATAGATGCTATTAATAAAAGAAATGAGAATGATCAACGGCTCGAATCCTACTAATTGTGAAAGCTTTCAAAAAAAATATTTGGTCCGTCCGAATTAATAGATATTGTAAAAAAATAATAATAAATGAAATGAGAACCATAGGCTATAGAGAGAATAAGTACTATTATATTATTTCTGACTAGATAAGGTTGGTCCGATGGTAACCTCTTACACCTGTATCATGAGTTTGTGGATTCGAGTCCTCACTTCCTAAAAAAAAAAAAAAAAACCCTAAATTTAATTAAATAATAGTGTAATATTTCAAAAAAAAAAAAAAAGTACTATTATTTCTTTTTCCTAATTAGGAATTAAATTCAGTTGTATATATAGTCCATCATTGAGGAAACTGTGGAAGGAATGGCATTTGCCAATAGCGGTTCTACTTAGCACCATTCTCCATTTACTTCAGGGAATTCTTGGTAGGCAGGTCGAGAAAGCACAATAAAATGCTTTTGAAAAGAGTTTTGGTATACATAACTGCAGACTCCATAGCAACTTTTTCTGTTGGTGTACTCCTGAACAACCTCACACAGATACATGATGGTCCAAACACCAAATTACTGGATGCAAACACTCAACTAACTGCATTTGGGCACCCTTCTACTCTCGTGCATGGGTGGCCCGACACCATCACTGCTTACACTTTGGAAGACAACGAGCTTTGGTCAAGGCACTTGTTTGGGCTAGTTGTTCATACAGGAATGGCACTTTTTGTCATGCTCATGGCGTGGAAATCTATGATGCCAATTTATTGATGTGGTTCTGGTGCTGGAGAAGGCTAGGATAGGTGACGACACATGTTTGTCAGTTGGCCACTCATATACGCCATCCCTGGTTATGCCTCTCAGAAGAATTGCCCCCGTACGAAGATCCTTCACATGAAAACAAGAAGATGAGAATTCAACTGATACATTGTTAGTGGTACAAAACTGTGATATAGAGATTAAATTCTTTTTCATGTTCGGTACACAGAGAACATCATTCAATGTAAAAGTTTTGTTGTGAGTGGGGAGAGATGTGGAGCCAGAATGTGTAATAGAGAGACATGTACCATCACCAATCATGACATCGTCCGAGCCATTGTACGGAGCATGCAGTGACAAGTTTTCGAGGTCAGCCGTGACATGGTGGGAAGCACCACTGTCAAGGAGCCATGGCTGACTGGAATGTGCAGAATTTGTGGCAAAGTTGGCCCTAGGCTGCCACGGTGAATGTGAAGAATTTGGAGAGGAAGTGGGTCCTGAAGGGTGAATTGGAACCATCTGGAAGGAAGTACATCGCTTGGCTGAATGGCCCTAAGTACCACACATTTGACAACGGCCCAAGTAGGGACGAGGGGCTGCACGATGCTGGTTGCCAGAGTTCTGGCCAGAGGTGGGCCGACTGGTGGAGTTGGGCGACGGACGTCAGCTCGTGTTGGTGGAGTTTTGAGGACGCCAATTGGGATGTTGTGGGCGCCAGGTGTTGGTTGAGCGATGAGTGGGATTAGCTGTGACTGGAAAGGAAGTTGTTTCTTTCTTGGTGCTAAGAGTTGTTGTTTCGAAGGTCAAAAGTTTCTCATGAAGTTCATCGAAGGAGATGAGAGTGTCGCGAGCCTGAACCGCATGAACTAGTTCCTTGTAATCATCATCAAGCTCATCAAGAATTCGGTCTGTGAGATCCTCATCATCCATTGGTGCTCCAAGTAGAGCAAGTTCATCTGCACGGGCTTTTATAGAATGAAGAAAGTCAGTGACAGATTGGGTACCTTTTGTGGAGTTCTTGAGAAGTGTTTTGACTTGTTTTATGCGTCCCCGAGATGGTTTGGCATAGGTATTGGCGAGTATGTTCCAAGCTTCCATTGACGTCTTTGCTCTGGCAACAAAGGAGATGATTGTGGGTGAGAGGGAACCTATGATGGCATTGAGAATGAGTTGATCTTGATGGAACCAGATGTTGTAGGCGGGATTTGGTGAGGTTATTGAGTCCACGGTAAGTGTGGCAGGTGGACAAGGTTTTGAGCCGTCGATGTATCCAACAAGATCATAACCATAGAAAAGGGTTTGAAATTGTAGTTTCCAGGACATATAATTAGTGGTGGTGAGTTTAAGCGGGGCTTGAGCTACGATATTGATCGTGATAAGATGAAATTCATTCTGTCGAAGGGACGTAGAGCTGACTGGAATAACATTGATGATGGACTGATCGGTTGATGTGGCTGCGGTGAAGGTAGGGATTGATTCGGTGGCTTGAGTAGCAGTGGTAGAGGATGGTGGTGATTCCGTGGTCATGGCTGAGTGCAGGTGTTTGTTGGCGTAACAGAGAAGAGGAAGAAGAGAAAAAAAAAATTATTGGAGGAAGAAGATCGATAGCTCTGATACCATGTAGAATGTTTTAGGTTTTGGTGAAATCACGGCTCACCGTTTTCATTGAATCATAAGTAATATATATACTGCCAATAAAAGAATCCTACTTAACTAAGTAATCCTAAAGAAAATAAAATACTTCCTAAACAAGAATTCAATTTGAAAGAGGAAAAACTACCTAAAGTAGTATTTACAGAATTTAAGACTAACTAAAATATATATCATCTAACAGACAGGCTCCAAACTTTCGGTTCTCCTCCTCATAATGTTTATTTCAGGGCTTATCAAGTATGGAGAACGGACATGGGTACTTTGGTCAGCATGCAAAAGTAAACGTAGAGAATCTAGTCAATCCATGCTTAAAGAGGCCTATCACAAAGAGGTCGGCCAAAGATGCTTTCAAAGTAATTGAGATTGAACTAGGATTGATGTTCGATTTGCTTTACACCAAAGCACCATTACTCTATACTCGTTGGGGATTAGGCCAGCGGTTGATCACTTCCATTCTTACCTATTCTGTTTTGGTGCTCTTCTCTGTTCATGTTGGTACTCATTTCGACAAGTATTCAACAGCTAATATTTTCATAACATTTCTGTTGATAATCATAGCTGTGATGCTAGACATATATTGATGTAGCGGAAGCTCTGTCGAGAAAAACCTGCAAGAAACAATTTGAAAACGACCTACTAATATTCCGTTGATTCGCGCACGAATACTGGATTATTATGCTTCAAACTCGTTGATTCCTTAGAATACTGAAATTGGAAAGAAATAGAGAAACTCTAAATTTTATAAATCAAAAACTGAATAGCCTTTCGGCTTACATCTTTATTTATAGCAAATAAAACCTAAACCTAATCACATTCCTTGAAAAACAAGAAAACGAGCCTAAATAAGAAAAATTACCAAAAAAGGAAAAAACAAGATTAAAGTAAAAACTAATTCTATTAAGAATCCTAAGCACCCCGGAATTGACGGAAGTCGATTCGGAATTGGGAAACTCAATTTATTGCAAAAACGAAACTTTCCTAAAACAGCAAAAACGGCCTTTTTGTGGCCTAAATGACGGAATTCGCCCAAAAAAGGGCATGCCTCACAACCAAAAGTGGTGACTTTGAAAGCTCAGGCCGTTTCGCATTGACGGTAAAAATCTCACGTCATTCCGACTTCGTCGCCCGGACTAGTAGGATTGAAATGACTAATTTCCTTGGTCTTTTTCTTATCCCACCCCTCCATGAACTCTAAAGCCAAATACTCTATTGCTGCTGCATCATAACGTAGAGAATCCAGTCAATCCATGCTTAAAGAGGCCTATCACAAAGAGGTCGGCCAAAGATGCTTTCAAAGTAATTGAGATTGAACTAGGATTGATGTTCGATTTGCTTTACACCAAAGCACCATTACTCTATACTCGTTGGGGATTACGCCAGCGGCTGATCACTTCCATTCTTACCTGTTCTGTTTTGGTGCTCTTCTCTGTTCATGTTGGTGCTCATTTCGACAAGTATTCAACAGCTAATGTTTTCATAACATTTCTGTTGATAATCATAGCTGTGATGCTAGACATATATTCAGCACTATTGCTACTCTTCTCAGACAGATTTCATATTTAGTTGATTCAGCATAAAAAAACTTCCACTGTGGAACCCCATCAATCTTCTTTTGTACGAAACTCTCCCAGGTGGTCAAACAGCATGCACAAAGCAGTCTGCTAAGCTTCACCACCTGCAGAGCGAAGCCACGGCTATGTTTCAAGTCCAGTTTGATAGATTGAAATATTCAGGTCACTAACGATGTAAGAAAACTAATCTACCGGCATATCAAGCAGAAAGCTGATGAACAAGCAACTATGCAAGTTCCCTTCGCCGCATTGCCTACCATCCGAGGATTTGGAGATCAACAACACGAAAACAATGGCAATAGTATTATTCCAAGCACAGACATTTGGGGAGAGTTCGAGAAAAGGCTTGTCATTTTTCACATCGCTACTGAAGTTTTGTACCATTTAGACAAAGAACATTTTTCATTGGAATTTCATCATCGTCGTAAACAGATCAAACGACTTTCTAGATACATGTTGTATCTCCTAAAGGAGCATCCTGCCATGTTATCAGCTGAAAATAGTCAGATCAACTTCAAAGCCATATGCAATGCGGTAAATTTGGATGCCAATTTTTTACCAGGCAAAATGGAGATAAGTAAAGCAGTTGCTTGCGAAACATTGTATAGAAGGTTTAAAGTTCCTGCATTTCAATGTGGAAATTTCACGGATCAGGAATGTCTGCTAAAGGAAGCAATGAACCTTGCTCAAGAAATGCATGCTCAGGTATATTTTACATAGTTCTTCTTAATGTCTATCCTAGCAATTATGTCTCACATTGATCATAGTTATTTTTCTAGAAACATCAACTGCATGTAATTAGAATTAGTGAAGAAATTTGTTTCTGTTCTGACTATCAACATGTCTTATATAATGTGTGTTCTTATCAGTCAGGGTATAGCTTATCTAACATGCTCAGGAAAAAAATGATACAGAAGATAAATATAGAATGTCACGTCACCATGCATTTTTATTGGGAAAAAAGTTGATCATTTACAACTAAAGAATAATGCGCTTCACCTATTGATAAATTTGTTTACGGTTGACAGGGTATGGATGATCGATGGATGACAATTGAGAACTCTTGGTTGGAGATACTGGGATATGCAGCGAGAAGAAGCAAAGTAGACGAGCATGCTCAAATGCTGAGACGCGGTGGAGAGTATCTGACTCACGTATGGCTTCTCTTGGCTCATTTTGGCTTAACCAACAACTTTCAGATCATACCATAAGCATTAGGCACCAAGTGTGTTTGAATGCCAACATGCAACATTTGCTTTATTATTCATGTCAGTATCTTATTACTATGGATATGTTAAAACTTAGCATTGGATATAGATATATGGTTTCCTTTTATGGATATGTTAAGACACTCTGTGGATTGAAATCTTGGTTGATTATCTTGGATACTACCATCCATTGTTGTGATGTATTCTGTGGGTGGTCATAGATGTGATTCATGCTTGTCTTTTCAGGAAACTATTCAAGTTCCTTCTGCCAATACTAAAATATAAGCTGATGTCTAGAGAGATTGTTTGAGAAAACAATAATCTAAGTCCTGGTTGATGTTCTTCTTCGGTAAAAATTGATTTTAGTGGATTAAAAATTGAAAATTCATTTTTAGTGGATTAAAAATTGAAAATTTTGTAACATCACATTATTGTTGAGACTCATATGTTAAAAAGAATGAAATTATTAGAGTGCATTTTTGCTCACCCACACTAATTAGGATGAATCATTACCACCCACTTCAGGTGTTGACACGTGTCCTAAACTTAACCCAAAATCCAAAGTTAACCCAAAGTTAAGTCAAAGTTTGGGACACGTGTCAACACCTGAGGTGGATGGTAATGGTTCATCTTAGTTAGTGTGGGTGAGCAAAAATGCACTCAAATTATTAAGTTTCGATTGAACCACGTTATTGTTGACCAAAGCCAAAACTTATTAAATAAGTCTCAACTTATTAAATGTTTTTTTTTTACTTTGATAAGCCAAAACTTGTTTTTTTCTCAACCAACCAAATTTAGTCATGTCAACCACTATCATGTATTAAATGTAAAAGTATTTTTTTTTAAATAATTAAGTGTACATGATAGTGGTGGACATGGCTGAATTTGGTTAGCTATACACAAAATGGGACACCATTTTTTGACAGGCGATTTGAGTCCGTTGGTGTGTGAATTTATTCTATTTCTTTTAGTCATTTTATCTTCTTTTTTTTTTTTTTTTTGAAAAAAAGCAATATATTAAAGAAGGCAAAAGCCAAGAGCAACAAAACGGCAGCCCAGACATCTCCCAAAGAACACCAAAAAACAACAAGAAACAACCAAAAAAAAGACCACCACAACAAGCTAACAAGACCAGCCAAGGTACAACAAAACCCAGGCACACAAACCCTACCAGCAAAATAGCAACAAAGGCCGAACCAAAACAACAACACGAGCCCACCACCCCAACACCAGAGAACAGCCACAGACAAGCCAAACCACACACCAACAAGGCTGCAGCAAGGAGCAACCACAAAACGAACTCAGCAAAGGGAGCAGACGCCGTCAAAAAGTAGCGACAGTAGCCACCTTAAGCAGCTGTCGCAGAGCTTTGACAGGCACTGCCCAAACAGAAGAAGAAAAAACAGAAAGCCGAAAAACACCAGAAAAACCAATCAGAGTAGCCTCCAGTCCAAAAAGTCACCCTCATTCCCAGCACCTCTCTTCGCCAAGCTATCCGCGACAACGTTAGAATCTCTGAAATCAAATTCAACGAAAATCCTACCACCACTTCCCAACAAACACCTTATCAATGTTATAGGTAGGTCATTTTTAGTTTTTGAATAAGTTGATTTCGAGCGTAAAAGAACAAAAACCTCAGGAAGGTTGGGTTTAATTTTTTCATAGATTTACGACGGATTTCACAAGCATATCTACCCTTGTGTAGTGTTTGATATCAATAAGTCCGGGTAACCCTCTAACCCATCTTTTTTTTTTTTTTTTTTTAAAGAAAAGAATATATCCTTTTCTTTGTTTTGTTTTCTTACTATTGGATCTAGATCAATTAATCTACATACATGTTCAGGTCTTATTCATAAGATAAGAGTACCTGACTTTTTTTTTTTTTTTTTTTCCAAATAAAGCACAAATAATAATTAAGCATATATTTCTTGAAAATATTCTTAACATGAGTTACAAGTTAAGAATTAAGAAGATTCAAAAAAAATAATAATAAAAAAAAAAAAAAAAAAGAACTCCATAAACAAAAATAAAAAATGTTTGTAAATTAATAGTTTTTTTTAGGAGGAAATAGGGGTATATAGCATTTTTTCAAAATGGACTTGTATAACTACAACCACTTTAATAACTCATGTTTTAATAGCACCAAAAATGGAATTTGGACAAAAATACCCCCCAGCTTCTTTTCTTTTCTCTTATGTGTCCATCATCTTCTTTCTTCTTCTTTTTTCCCAAACCTCCATTGATGGAGCTTCAATGGAGGTGCCACCGCTGACCGGCGAGTTGATCGACAAAACCACTGGCAAAATGTTCGTCGTGCGCCACCGGTTGTAATGGAAGTATCCATTTTCAGTTTCGAGCTATATGGAGAGAGAAACAAAGCCAAACCCGAATCGTCTTCGAACCTTTATCGTCAGATCTGCGACGATCCATCGCGAATCCGACGAAACCGATGGCACCAGACGTCGTCCAATCTTCCAGATCCGACTATCTCCGGAGTCAACCGGCGCCGTCGTCGGCACTGTCACCATTGATGGAGGTCGAACAGAATAAGTCTCGAACAAATTTGAATTAAGTCTCGAAACGCATCAATAAATCTCGAAAACTCATGAATAAGTCTCGAACAAACTTAAAATAAGTCTCGAATAAACTTAAAATAAGTCTTGAATTTAACCTAATAAGTCTCGGAACTGCAAATAAGTCTCGAATTTTCAAGAAAAAAAAATACAAAGGAAAAGAGTAAGTGGGGGTATTTTGGTCTCATCACCTATTTTGGTGCTATTAAAACAAGACTTATTAATGTGGTGCTATTTGCACAAGCCCTCCCCTAAAAAGTGCTATTTAATTTTTGAACCCTTTTTTTTAGTGTGTGTATATATAGTGTAAAATTTTTGACTCCATGGTTTCTCTGTTCTATAGAAGATTGATGATTTGTTGTTTCTAACAGTGAATTTATAAATTGCAACTGAATTTAGTGGTTTCTCTGGATGATGAGTTCATTGAAATCTACCTATGAACAAAATTTGAGAATTTTCCTAGCACTAGATCTATTTTATCCAAAATTTGTTAAATATGAAGGCATCGAAAAATAGGCGAAATATAGGAAAATTCAAGAAAAACAGTTGTAGTATTCGAAAAATTGTCAAATTTTGTTTATAGGTAGATTTCGATGAACTTATCATCCACAAAAAAATTCAGATTAAAATTCATTAAAATCGATGTGTTTTCATTATGGTTCTTACTGAAATTAAAATAAGGGATCCCTGATGAGAGACTCACTCTATATATAAATTATTGCTAAAGAAAAAGTTTAAGTTTTTGAGATAAGTTAATTACAATTACTATAGTAAAGATTTTTAATTATGTTCACCCTCGTTAGAGAGCATTGAAGCTCCCTGATTCCTAATTTTCTTCTCTTTGTGTATTACACTTCTTTGATTCTTCGAAAAAGTACTAGTTTCTTCATAATAACAATGCATACAGTGGTGATCTATGCATCATTCATTTGTCTCTTTAAACAAATAACTAAGTATTATTTCGTTCTGCTTTTTTGGTTGTTCTTGTGTTGGCCTTCTTTTGGGTTTCTATAAAATATAAGCAGTTCAGATTTATGACGGATTTCACAAACATATATATATTTATCCTGTGTAGTGTTTGATATCAATAAGTCTCGCTAGCCCTCTAACCGGTCTATTTTTTTATTTTATTTTTAAGAAAAAAGAGTTACTTAGAGAAATGGGAAGGAATATAAAACAACCAAGGCCGGCCCTGGGGTGGTGCACCAAGTGCAACCGCCCCGGGCCCCAATTTTTTTTTATTAAAGCTAATATGTAGTATTGGGTTTTTGGTACATAAATTTGGACCTGATGTGAGTTGTTATAGTCTATAGAAAAAAGAATTGTGACCAATCATGTGTTGGTGTGAGTGGTTCGGCACTCTCATCCCTTAAGCAAGGTCGTGAGTTCAACCCCCCTTGTGAACGGAGCTACACATATTGGGAGCACTTTACCCCTTAGTGGGCCGACCCGGTGCAAGTCCGGATTAGTCGGGGTGTGGTCTGGGCTGATTGCACCGTATGGTGAATCCGCCCCACCCGGAAACCGGATGTTGTAAACCAAAAAAAAAAAAAAAGAATTGTGACTCTAAATGGCACAATCCATTTAAAAAAAAAAATTATATGTATATAATATATTAAAAAAAATTATTTCCCTGAAGGGCCTAATTCATTTTTTTTTTTTTAATTATATGTATAGAATATATTAAAAAAATTGTGGCCATTTTGTAACCATCCTATTCCTCATTTGACATATCATGGGACCCGTTTTCCCAATTTTTTACATTTTCACCCCGCCCTCCAATAAAAGTCAGGGCCGGCTCTAAAAACAACAGTCGATCTCTTTTAGTTATAAAAACAAACAACAGTCGAGAATCAAGACTCACCAGCTGAAGTCTGTGGGGCAGAAATATAACTAATGATATCTCCAGGTATGTGGTCCTTACTGCTTTGCTTCTTTTTCTGCCATTTATATCATTGATAAAATTTTGCTTTTCGATTTATATATATCGTTTTTCTCTTCGCTGCGTATAGATATCATAAAATCAATTTCTCATTTATCAACTTATATATATTTAGTCAATATTTATTTATATTTAATTAGCACCACAATTCTCTCTGAAAAAATAAGAAAGAAAGAAAGAATCAATACTCTAATATTGCAATGAAATTACATAGATAAACTTGACCACATATAGCAACTCTGGTGAAAATGATTGTGAGGTCCATATTTGTTCTCCAAAGTTATTGCTTGGCTTGATAAACTTGACCACAATAAGTGGTTATATCCGCTCACCTCAAACCCCCACCATTTGGGCTAGCCGGCTAGGAGATAACGTACATACACAAATTATATTTTGTCAGCATATCTAATTTTAGATTAATTTAAACAAGTCATGAAGTCAACGTAATTAAGTTTTCACTTTTTCCAATTATAAGAAACTGAAGTATATGGCAGCTAACTTCACATCCAAAAACTCAACTTTTTCTAACTGTTCTCAAAATTATTAGATAAGTAGAACACTTTAGAACTGAAATTGCAAATTCAGATCGAGGCTGAAAATCCACTTGCGCTGGTATGCTTCTTCTTTCTCCCTCCTTACTTTTGTTTTGGATAATATATTTTTGACAATATTTCTTATATCATAACCACTAGAAATTTGAAAACGCCATCAAAATTTTAAGAAAATATATTATCATTAATTATGTACTTTCTTACTAATTATTAGACATGAAAATTTTTGTTGGTCTAGCATTTTAAAATATTATTTGCATGATTATTCTTTCTATTTCATATGTGTAGAAAAGGAGGACAATAATGGAGTTATATAAGTTAAGGAAACTATGGAAGGAATGGGATCTACGTGTAATGGTTCTGTTCAGTCTTACCTTTCAAATACTTCTCATCTTTTTGGGTAACCGTCGAAAGTACAGTAACAAATTATGGATCAGAATTGTTGTGTGGTCTGCTTACATAACTGCAGACTCCATAGCAACTTTCGCACTTGGTATACTCTCAAATAACCTTGTACAGCTATACGATAAGAATCATGGATCATTGTCATCACTGGATGCAAGCTCTCAACTATCTGCATTTTGGGCAGCATTTTTGGTCTTACATTTGGGTGGCCCCGACACCATAACAGCTTATGCATTAGAAGATAATGAGCTTTGGTTGAGAAACATACTCGGACTATTCGTCCAGACAGGAATGGCACTTTTTGTATTTCTCATGTCTTGGACAGCCTCTAGCCTTTCAATTCTGTCCTTTGTAATGTTTCTTCCTGGAATTATCAAGTATGAAGAACGGATGTTGGTTCTTAGATTAACAACCAGCCAGAATCGTCGAGAGTCCTCCAGATCATTATCTCATAAATTCATCTCTCGATTGTCAAATATTTCTCGCCAGATCAATTCTGAAGAAGATGCATTGCGTTTTGCTGAAGAAATACTATTCATAAGTAAACTTGCTTTCTTAGATGATAAAATGGTACAAGATATTAGAAGATACAGCTCCAATACCTTCAGAGCTATGTTGCCCGAATATGCTTTCAAAGTAATCGAAATAGAACTTGGATTGATCTACGATATGCTTTACACTAAAGCACCATTACTCTATACTCGTAGGGGATTAGTTATGCGGATGATCACTTTCATTATCACTTGTTTAGTTATGGTGCTCTTCCTTGTTCTTGTTGACAAAAACAAGTATTCGAAGGTCAATCTTTTGATAACATACCTACTAATAATAGTAGCTGTTATTCATGATATATATGCAGTACTATTAATGGTTTTATCGGATGCATTTGCTGCTTGGTTTATAGAGCACCGCAACGATTCCATCATAAAAACACTGAATTGTTTTCCACTAATGAAGTGGCAGCCCAGCAACAACATCACCAGGAGGTGGTCCAATAAGATGTCCCAATACAGTGTGCCCAGCAGCAAAGCAAAACCGTGGATGCCTTTCAAGCTTATAAACGAAAGAATAGAGATGGGCAAATACTGGCATTGCGAAGTCCCTGAAGATTTAAGAAAACTAATCTTCGAGTATGTCAGGCAGAAAGCTGAGGATGCAGTATCAAGTAGATGGACTGGCCGAACTCCCTTCACTGAATTACCTTCCCACAGAAGCCTTGGGCAACAGGTGCAACAGCTGATCAAAAGCATAAATCGTATAAATCAAGGTACACTTCTTTATATTATATATCTATGAACCTAATTAAAATTAAAACATATTACATATATATATGTCTATTTGAATTCATGCTTAATGACATGATGTGAATGTGCAAGATGAATCTGAAAAATATATATATATATATATATCTTCAACAGGTAAAAGTATCGATGATGAATTTGAGTTTGAATACAGTATTATCATTTGGCACATTGCTACAGAAGTTTGGTACTATTCAGATCGAGATGATTTTATGCAAACTGACTTTCGTCTGAAATGTAAAATGATCAAAAGAGTTTCTAGATACATGATGTATCTTCTAGTGGAGCGGCCTTCTATCTTATCACTTGAAAATAGTATAGATCGTATTAACTTCAGAGAATTAAGGAAAATAGCTGATCAAGAGAGAATACAATTACCATCCGGAGCAGACAAAACTACAAACAGAAAGGCTGAAGCATGCAAGAGATTGCTTGAAAAGTATAAGTATCTACATATTGATCCGAAACGTGAAGAGGAATTGATATATTTGGCAATGGAACGTGTAAGGAAAGTGAACAATAAATACAAGGTATATATTTATTTCTTATCAAATTAACAACTTAAGCTTTTGACAGTAGTGGGTTTAAAGGTCCTACAGTAATGTCGCAGTCCCCTTCCCTCCGGTAATGTAACGTATGTGTCTTCGATATTTTTTTTGTCTTTATTATCTATCTTTTTATATACACATATAGTAGTTATTAAGTAAGATATATCTTATTTTAATTTCGGTAATGACCTTGATGAAATCATATCTATTTTTATAAATTTTGATCTAAATTTTTATATGGATGATAAATTCATTGAAATCTACCTATGAATAAAATTTGATAACTTTTCAAGCACTGGAACTATTTATCCTGATTTTGTTAAATATAAAGGTATCGGAAAAATAGATAAATATAGGAAAATTAAAAAATATAGTTTTAGTTCTTGAAAAATTCTCAAATTTTATTCATAGGTAGATTTCAATGAACTTATCATCCACACAAAAAAATTAGATCAAAATTCATAAAAATAGATATGATTTCATCAAAGTCCTTACCGACATTAAAAATAAGGTATACTTTACTTGATAACTACTATATATATATTAACAAGCCAAAACCCACGCACCTTAAATTACTATCAATCATTCGAATTATTGCTAAAGAAAAAGTTTAAGTTTTTGGATTTAGTGATTGTTTATTATTGATGTCTATTATTTCGATACAGACATTAGAGAGCAAATGGAAAAAAATTGAGAGCGCTTGGATAGATTTGTTGGGATATGCAGCAAGAAAAAGTAAAGGAAACGAGCATGCTCAACAGCTGAGACGTGGTGGAGAGTTACTAACTCATGTCTGGCTTCTCTTGTGTCATTTTGGCTTAACTGATCAATATCTGATTGAACGTGTTGAGGGAATTGAAATCTAACGTGTTGAGGAAGAATAATTGCATTTGGATTATCTGTTGATTGTATTTCAATTGAGATTTCTTACTAATATGATTAAATTTTAATCAAGCATAGATAAGTTAATTACAAAGTTTCGTTGATTTTGGGCTGTCAATCGTCGGCGACAGGGTGTTGTTGCTTTGTGACCCTAAACCATAACAATTCCATCAAAATAATTCCCCCCAAAACATTTTCAACTCAACCTAACTTACTAAAAACTAAATAAATAAATAAGAAACCAACAAGTGGCCGATGTGGCAAACGCTCATTGGTAACAGAATATTCTCATATCTAAGCTCTACTACACCAAAACCTAACTCTCCCTATTCATTGATAAGAATTTACACGTCATCTAACATCCCCAAGTCCTCTCTCGCAGAAATCTCAACCGTCCAAACCTACCAACCCACTCAAAAATAAACGGCTTTCCCTTCTCCATATGCCCTACACCCAACCGCACCAAATAACTCACCTACCTGACAGCCGAACATTAAAAAATGAATTAAATAACTTTAAAAAAGACTAATTGGAATAGATGTCCCTCAACTATATGCGAATTCGCATATTGTCCCATAAACTTTTTTTCGGTAGTGTAAAGATCAATAATATGAAATAGATGATATATATATACAGTCTTTCTATTGTCAGTTCGTCCTGACAATAAATATATCAGGATGAAGAATGTGGACCACTGATTATGGAGAAGTTTTGACAAGTGCATACACTTTGAGTTAAAGTATGTAAATCTGGTGGTCCACATTCTTTGTCCTGATATATTTATTGTCAGGACGAACTGATAATAGAAAATCTGTATATATATAGTCATTTTCTAGAGCAGGATCCCAACAAAGTTTTCATGTGGGATAAAAGTTTATCACATGTGAAAACCTTGAACTCATACAAAAAAATCGTGTGGGATCCCACATTTGATAATAATTATATATATATAATCAATTAATCATAGTTAATAAAAACATAAAATTATTTCATATTCTCATGATATCACTTAACTATACCAAATATGTCAATAAAAATATGGAAATAATAATAAGCAAAAAGCAAATGCAAAATAAGGAGCCAACAGCAGCCAGCAAGTTCCAGCAATAAAAAAAGAGTAATGGTAGACGTGAGGTGAATAAAAACAAACAGCAGCCAATTTTTTTTTCCCAAATTCTGTCTCAAATGATATGACACGTGTCATCACATAATCTCAAGATTTATAAGATGTTTACATCTCATGTGCCACATCATTTGGGACAAAATTTGAGAAAAAAATTTGGGATATCTAGCATTGCTCATAAAAAAATGGGTGCTACAAGGAAAAGTAGAATTTAAAATTAAAAAGCAAAATAAAAATAATAAATAGTAATAATTTAATGTTATGCAATAATGATCATGATGTTGCTCTGGAGAAAATATTATATGGGACGGTCTTATTATCATTTGGTGAGACCGTCCAATGAGATTATACAATTTATCTTGGGAACATAAAAAATTTATTATAAAACTTTAATTTAAAGTAATATCATTGGACGGTCTCACCAAGTTGTAGTGAGACTGTCCCATGCAAGATTTTCTTGTTGCTCTTGGCACCGTTTCTTGTCTTACGTTTGGGTGGCCCCGACACCATAACAGCTTATGCATAAGAAGATAATGAGCTTTGTTTGAGAAACTTGCTTGGACTATTCGTCCAGACAGGAATGGCACTCTCTTTTCTTTCTCATGCTTGGACAGCCTCTAACTAGCCTTTCAATTCTATCCCTTCTAATGTTTATTCTTGGGATTATCAAGTAATATACGTGGGTTCTTAGATCAACAAAAGGTCGAGAGTCCTACCAAAAGGTAGATCTTTATTGTTAACAAAAAAAATTATTTCAGCTGCAACAGAATGTCTGAAGAAGATACATTGCATGATACGAGCACTTTTGATTGACCTCCCAAAATGTTAGAAGAGACTAAGGGGCCGTTTGTTTTTTTATCTAAAGTCTTATAAGACCTTAATTTATTAGACATATTGATAAGTCTTATAAATTAAGATACTATGATATGTTTGTTTTTTTTTTTCATTTTGGATGACTTATTACAAATATAAAATTGATTAGCTTGTGTTAGGGTTTCTTCAAATTTGAGAATTTTTGGAAAATTAATTTTTAGGATTTTACGGATATGCGGATAAAATTAAAATATGCGGATAAAATTAAAATATGCGGATAAAATTATAAATGTTTGAATTGTTAAAGGATATTTATGGAAATTTATTAAAAAAACTCTATTGAATCACTTTTTGAATAAGATAAAAGTCAAAATTTTTTACTTTTTCTAAAAGACATATATATCTTAAAATAAGATATAAGTTGGAAAAACAAACAAACTAATTTATCTTAATTTAAGATATAAGAGGCAATAAGTCTTATAGTGAAAAAAACAAACACCCCCTAACACATAATTTATAGCAAATTAATTTATCGTTTTATTATTGACAGCAAGGTCATAAATATAAGAGAAATGCAATAAAGATTAGATAGTATAAAAATTCTATATAATTACAACTTATTCAAATTTAAATCTAAAACAAACTTCTTCTTTTTTTTAATTCGTGATTGTAATAATACACTGGAACTTATATAAGTACTCGTGCTCTCTTAGATGATACAATAAAACAAAGGCTTAAAGACCACAGCTTCTAGACCATATGCTTTATGGCATTGTGAACTCTCAATCACAGGTATACATTTTTTTTTTTTCCGAAGTATACTCTGGCATATGGTCTCAAAATCATATCGTGCCCTCCCTCCCAGGATGCATGTAAAGTATGTGTTTTTGTTATCTGTCTTTGGCTCCATGCATGTCCATTTGCTCTCACTTTTCTATTGCATATATTGTGTGGTAGCTAGGAATCATGTGACCAATGCCGGTCCTGACTATTCCGAGCCCCCGGGTGAAATCTAAAAAATAGGTCCCATACCAACAAAATCATCCCCACTTCATCCCAAAATAAAATTAAAAATTAAAAAAATCCATGATTTTTTCCGGTTGCCCTTTTTTTTTTTTTGGTCTTTGAAGAAATGAAGAATATATAGGTAATAAATGATAGGAAAGTATAAAAATTTAAAAAATTGGGTTTTGTACTAGAATAAAACGAATTGAGATAGTTGTAATTTTTTTTTTTTTTTTTTTTTTTGGTATTGTTTGAGCTTTTTTTTTTTTTTTTTTTTTACAACTTAACCCATAACAAAAACTCGCGTCATATATTTGAAGCCCATAGACATGACAGGCCCGGGGGGTGGGGGCACAAATGGTAATTGTTAAAAGATAACAAAGGAAATTTAGAATTAATTTTACAAAAGATTACCGTGAAATTCTAAAAAGGTTTCTGCCCCAGGGCGACCCCTGCATGTGACTTACATGTCTTCATTATCTGTCTCTGTCTCCACTAATGTCTCCACTAAAATACCTTAAAATACTATCATTCGAAGCTAAATAAAAAGTTTGAGTATATATTTAGAAATAGTTGACTATATTGTGATTAAATTTCATTCATGTCTATTGACAAAGTCGTTACATTTCAAATTAAATGGGAAAGGATTGAGAGTGTTTGGATGGATTTTTGGGGACATGCAGCAAAAAATAAAATAAATAATGGAAATGAGCGTGTTCAACAGCTGAGACATGGTGCCATGGTGGTAACTTATGTCTGGCTTCTCGTGTCATTTTGGCTTACTAGGCAACTATGAGAATTTTGAATAACTACATTGGGATTTGGACTCTCCAATTTTTTTTATTTTTTATTTTTTAAGTATTATATTATTACATAAATTCAGGGTTTTGGGGGAGGATGAGGGCTCGAATCCACAATCTCGTTGTGTAGGTGTGAGTAGGGGCGGAGCCCTTCATGTGCTTGGGTGGGCTGTAGCCCACCCAAGTTTTAAATTATTATTTTTTTTAAGTTTTGTTTAATTAACCCAATAAATAATTTTAAGTTTTGAAAAATAATTTTGAGTTTGATTTCTGGTGGTTAAACTTACTAAAGCCCAATAAATAAAATTGTAAAAAATATTTTAGACTTAATAAAGCCCAATAAACAAAACTTTATAAAATATGTCCAACTAACTCAAAAACTTTGTTAAAATAGATCAGCCAAAATAAAACAAATTAAAAAAAAAAAAAAAATCTCTCTTGTTTCAGCTATCATTATTCGACAAATTCCTAAACCCCTCACTTTTTCTTTCTTTTCCACTTTCCCAAATCTCAAACTCTAACTTATTTGACTTCTCTCTTCTCTTAAATCTCTCAATTTGAAAGTAAATTTCCTTAACTTTAATCTTTATTTATTTATTTACTTAGAATGATTTTAATTTTAGGTTTTGCATTTTATGATTGTTATTTAAGTATTGTATTTTACTAATGAGATTTAGCCATTTAGGTTTTGTATATTAATGTGTCTTCTTATGGGATAGCAAAGTTAGAAAAGAGAAGAAAAATCTTGGGAAAGCTAAGGTTTATTTTACTTTTGGGGATTTGAAAAGAAAAAATATACATTGAAAAATTTGATTGTGTGTTACCATTATCTTTTACCAGGTATACCCTTGATTTTATTTTTATTTTTTTATGAAATTTCTCTCGTATCATTTTGATTTGATTATTACAAAAAAAAAAAAAAAAAAAAAAATTTGCTTAGTGGTTAGTTCAAAATTTTAGGATTTTTAAATAAGAAAAAATAAATAGATTAGCCCACCCCGAATTTTTTTTCCAGCTACGCCCCTGGGTGTGAGGGGTTTACCACCAGATCAACTTCATCTCGTCAAAATAAGGATTCTAAATTCAGAATTGTGTTATGGAAAATTGGATCATTATAATAATTCCAAGTTTTGCTAATTGGAGCCAGAAGTATTTCTCTCTTCAATCCAAAGACAAATTGCCTGTTCGGATAAACAATCTGTGGTCAAGTACAAAGTCTGTCACTTTTCTACAATCTAGAAATTCACAATCTCTAGTCCTTATGGAATCCATCAACGGCTAAAAAATCTTTTCTTTAAGTGTTACCCGACACCATATATACCAAATTGAAGGTTCATACTCTCGATTCTTGTCTTGCTCCAGCACCCTTTAAATAATCCTTTCAGGGCCATCCAATATATGTCCTAAAAAATGAAAAGTTCTACAGGGTCTTGAGGGGACTTGAGAGCAAACAAGTAGAAGTTCACAATCAAGAGTACATTTCTAGCAAACACCTTTCCTGTTTCTTTCACCATCCATATGATGAGTCTTTTTGGATCACTTGTAAATGATTCTCCATAAATGAAAATTTGAATAAAATCTAATATAAACTATAAATTAGATGAAGAAGATGCACAATTGTTATTACAAGCGATAAACAGACGAGATTTATATATCTTCTACTAAAGAAACTCAGTAAGGCCAAAGTGTTGAAATTCTATAAGCACATGAAGTCGAACAACATGTTTGACCAGTGTCTATTACTTCAACTGACTAGCTAGGCTGCTCGAAGATTTCAACGCGCTAAACGGAATCTACAATAGCAAATTTCAACCTTGTAGAATGAATCCTCTTACACTACATTTGTAAAATTAGTAATTTTGCTGGATTTTCAAAGGATGAACCGCACATAAACTAATAAGTTGTGAGAGTATTAACGTTATAAACTATATCAATCAATCCTAGCTAGTGAATTATATATATATATATATTTAACAGAGCATACGTTTGAAAAGAATTCAATAAAAGGACCAAACTTTGTGGTTGAAATGGAGTAATTTGAAGCTTAAAAAGTCTTGAAAGACATAGACCAACCAAATGGAAAAAGTCAGGCAATGAAATTACATAGCTTGATATTTTGTGTGCGTGTTTGGCGCTTTTATATATATATATATATATATATAGAGAGAGAGAGAGAGAGAGAGAGAGAGAGAGAGAGAGAGAACCTGGGTTGCTGAGGCAAGTATGACAATCTTCTTCGTTGGAAACCCCTCTCATGCATCACCCAATTTGATAGTCGATCATGCCGCCACAGCCGCGGTTGGATCATCAACTGTTTTTGCACAGCTAAGAGAGAGAGAGAGAGCCAGAATCCTGATTCTGGAAATTAATTGGATTGTAAGGGTGTAATGGTTGTTTCATCAAATAGAAATTTTGGTGGGTAATTTCGTCATTACAGTTCCTTTAAGTGGGAAGGGTATTTTATGAGAGCTTCTCTTTATGATCCACAAATTATATATGCACACTCCAATTTAATTTTTTTTTTATTAATGACAATTTTAACCTGAATTAAAATTACTAAACAAGACAAAAAAATTTTAAAGACACTCCAAACTAAATAAATTATTAAAAAAAGAAATTCTCTCTCCTAAATCATTAGATTAAATATTGTATATTAAGCTATCTCTCCTAAATATGTTATTACCATATTAAACACTCTCTCCTAATTACTCTCTCTCTCTCTCTCTCTCTCTCTCTCTCTCTCTCTCTCCATTTTTCAAAAAAAAAAAAAAAAAATCATATCTATATACTTTCTTGATCAATCTATAATTAATAATTAAAGAAAAAAAAACTTATGAATATTTTGGGTTTTTACTAAAGTAATATATATATATATATATTAAAAAGTCAATACAAATACTTGTTTCTAAAAAAAATTAGATATATGAAAACTTGATTTATTTCAACTAGATTCGATTAAACTCAGAATTTATAAGACGAATGAAAGAATTAAAGTTCTCTAGGCAATCACATATCTACAAAAGTAACAAAAAATATTTTTGTATATTAATTAATTTATTCATTTTTTAATAGTAGGGTACTTGTTTTTTGAGTTTTTTTTTTTAATATATACATATATATGGTTCCTACAAATCAAGTTTATTCGTAAGTTTTTTTTTTTTTTTTTAACAATCTTGCTTGAGAAAGAATGGAGATAGAAAATTAGAGATATGTATCGGAGGAGAGAGAGTTTAATATGGTAATTAAAAATTTAGGAGAGAATGTTTAATATGTAATATTTAATCTAATGATTTAGGAGAGTTAATTTCTTTTTTTAATAATTTAATTCAAAAAAGATTACTCATCGCATGAATCTAAATGCTACGATGGTTCGTCCTAACTTTTATTAAAATAAAATGGAGTGTCTTTAGAAATTTATTTATAAAAATGGAGTGTCTTTAAAATAGGAGTGCAAAAGATAAAAATGATAATCTTAGAATAAAAGGAAGTGTCTTTCGAATTTTTTTAAATTTAACTTTTGAGAATGAAGTGTCTTTAGAAAAGAAATGTATAAAAAAAATTGATTATCAAAAGAACTCTCGTATTTTATTCCATGCAAAGTAAACTTCAAGAATGGACATTTTTGTAAGTTTTTTCATGAGTAGACATTTTTACTCTTTCAAACATAAAAAAAAGCTATTTCCTTCTATTTCCACTAAGAATAATAAGGATAAAACAAAACAAAAACCACACAAGTTTATAGAAGATGCATGGGAAAAGTTGATGAATGAATATACATACCATGTCTCTAAAAAGCTTTTGTAAGGTGGTATTGAGGTCGACTTTCCATCATCCTTCGTACTCATCCTCTTCACCCTCCAAATCAAAGCTTTCTGTCATTTGTAGACTTTGTAGCTTTGGTGTGCTCAAGACTCCTTGTGAAAAATTCATCATTTTTAAACATTCTATCACAAATAGTCTTTGCAAATATGGAAATTCAATTGTGAAATTCCCCTTGCAAAAGCTTGTAAGGCTTGGCAAATCTCGAAGTTTCAGATATTCCAGTTGGTTGAAAACAATCCCATCCTTTATTTCATCGCCCTTGTCTATTATAATTTCTTCTATCAACTTGCAATCAATTATTTCCATTCTTTTCAATTGCTCCAAACTTTTAGCTGTTGAAAATGTCACCAAACTTATCAATCCTTCACAATTTCGTACTTCCAAAGTCTCTAAGTTTTGAAGAGACACCGAGGATGGAACTAAAGTTTTTAAGTTGCTACAACATGATACTTTTAGATATGCCAAATTTTCAAAAACTTTTCTAGGTTGAGAATTTTTCTTCCACAGATGCAACATCTCAGGCAGTTTACTCAACTTTAATTTCTTCAAGCAGGAGAATGAAACCTGAAAATTCAATAAATATACTTTGATTGAACATTTTTAATATCGACAAAACAGCTCTGTTTCATATGAAACAGCTTTGATTGAACATTTGTAATATAACAGGGTGATATTACAGTGTTGATACCAAGAAGGTTATTGCTAACTTGAGCATGGCAACCAAAGATTGGAGATGAAAAGCATTAACTGAGAGGATCAATAGATAAATTTTATTTTTCTTTTTCTTTTTTAAGAAATCGCATCAATCAAGAGAAGAAAAACATCATAGAAAACTCAAGATTAAAGTATGCAGAGCTATAAAAAGAACAGCAAAGGGGAAAAAGAAATGTGAAGAAAGAATGAAAGAAGCTAACATGGGAATAATTAACCTTTTCATCAAAGAAAGAAGGAAGGTTCTCCTCTGTCTCTATGTTCACTTCCACAGGATCTTCAATACCTGGTTGAGAATTGGATGCAAATGTTTGCATTTTAGGGCAATTCTGGATAATCAATTCAGACAAGGAGGGCAGTTCAATTGAATTTCCATTGAAGGTGCAGAATCGTATTAGTTCCAAAAGATCATCAAGGATCAATTGCTTTAATTCAGGGAACAGAGTGCTACTTTTTCTTTCACCTTGAGTGATTATTACCCCTTCCATGAGCTTGCAATTCCTTATACCAAGGACCTCGAGATGGTTAAGACTTTCAGCGACAGAAAATGGAAATAAATATTTCAAATTATGAAAGCCATAAATGGTCAACTTTGTTAAATTATGGAAGCAAGCAGAGTGTGGCTGAAGTTGGTTGTGCCATATGGTTTGACTATCAATGGAGGATAGCTTCAAGGATGTCAGAGTGGGTAATTGAACCTGCAAATAAAATTCTTATGTTATTGTTATGAATAACATGTTTGAATTATCATCGATCTAATGATGTTGAAAATCATATGAGAGTGTATAGCAATCCAATCGTCTTTCTACAAGTACACAGAATTATATTATTGGTATATAATACAAAATTCAATCGTCCTTTCTTCAACCTTGTAATCTACAAAAACACACCACGGATAATGGATGGCACATAAACACACCAGGCATTGCAGATTCCACCCTCAGAATTTACGTGTCGGAATCCAAAGCAGTTTGAAGTTACACGTACTATGTTGTCTACAGAAGGAACCAGGACTGCTCTGTTAATTGGGTTTGATTAGCAAATGAATTCGTATAACAATGTTAACTATTTTGTATGTGGAGTCCAAATGAAGCTCTAAAGATTCTATTTGAAGCAAATTTACTTATTGAAAGCTAGCTATTGATTGTTTGATTCTAGTTGAATTAATGCAATACACGCATTATCAGTAAATATCAAATAACCAATAATCTCAATATCAATACAAATCCATAGTTTATGATTTTCAATTTCTCTCCTATGCCTTCTCATGTTAAAATGTTGAATGGTTATCATACACAAAAGGCAAAGAGTGAGGTTCCATTAGTGGCAAGACCAGCTCCACCATTGCCAGTTGCCACCCACCCACCAGAGTTTGTGATCTTGTTTGATGGTTTGAGAGTGAAATTCTTGCGTTCTAAGTTGGCAATATTTGTATAGATCCTCTTTTCATCAGTGGCTGCTCCCCAACTTCCCCCTCCTCCAAGGCCACCAGCTCCGGCGTCCTACAATTGTACAGTTTCTGTTCTTAGCTATCTTTGTTTCAAGTTTTCAACATCTAGCTAGAATCCTAGATAGGTTAGTTTTATAATTGTTATGCTTGAGATAAAATGCAAATTGTGAACAAAATTATGCATGCACAACACCTTATCTATACTAAAACTTACAGTATCCCACTTGAGGTTGCCATCATCGCGATCCAGAGCTCTTGGATCATATCATCATCTCATAATAATTACCTGAAGAGACAAATGACAAAAACTAGGATCATATTTTTCAAATGTCATCTGATTTTTTATCTAAACTTTGCTTCAGTAGAAATAACGATTTCCTTTTGAACTTTGAGCAAGAAATTAATCACAAAAGTATGATCGACTGTTTTCTTATTCTTCCATATTTGGGCTGAATGTTTGCTCATCAATTAACTCTCACCACTTAAAACCCCATAGATTAGATTGATCAAATTGTCTTTTCAACTGAAATACATTCAATCCAAGTGAACATGCATGTATACTATGACTTGAAAGAGAATACTGAAAATTTGACACTGAAACAACATTCCATTTTATCCCCAGTTAGTCAACAACACCACTACCACTTTCAAGCAAGGCGGAAATAAGAAATTAGATGAAAAGATAGATATACACTTCAGTCCCATTGTTGCAGACGATGACGTTTCTGCTGTCCATACTATGGTGGTGCTATCGCTCTGTAGCATGACTGGTAATGAATTCTGCTTCCGTCTTCAACCGCTTTTCTTCAACTGCAGGTGTGTCTAAATGCAGAAAAGCATTTGTTGCGCAAGAAGGGTTAAGCTGTTGTAGTACACACAATACATACATAAATGTGAGACATTTTTACCTGATACTGAGGCTGCTCATGCCCTCTTTTGATAGTCCCAGTGAGCTCCAAGAGTCGGTCAGCCAGCGTATATTTTCCATGATCGATGTGTGTAATTATCGAAAAGTTTCTGATTCTCTCAGGTGGGTACTGGCTCAAGTTTCTGATTGAATTTGTGGAACAAAACCAACGAGTCGGATTCAACAAAAGTTTGTGGTGTTGGGTTTGGTTGAATCTGGGTTTTAGTGGGTTGATTCGGAGGATTGAAGAGAGTGTCTGTTTGTGTTGTTTTGGGGTTTTGAGGCTCTGTAGTGAATGAAAAAATGGAAGAAGGGGAAGGAAGATGATGACGTGTCATGGCACGTCAGCAATATGAGTGACGTGCCCCGGAAAGTCAAGTGAAAGGATGACATGTCATAACACGTAAGCTAAATTGTATGACGTGTCTGAGCACGTCACCTCATTTAGACAACATGTATTGATACATCAGAGAGAGGGTGGTCACGTGTTCTATCACGTCAGCTAAATTGGGTGACACGTCATCGAAACTGAGACATGAATGACACGTCAGTGAAATTGAGGATGACGTGCTTGGCCACGTCGGCTAAAGTGGCTGACGTGCTCGGACACGTCATCGAAAGCTAGTTGTTTTTTTTGTCGCCTGGAAACAGAAGAGAAATAGAAAAAGAAAATCGCAGAGATGGAGACCGCCTTCGGGTTGGAACTCTTCAAAGAGAGAACGTGAGGCTTCAAGTTGATGATTCAAACAGATGAAGAAAGAAAGAAAATCGCAGAGAGATCCAGAAACGGCACTCGACAATCCTCTCCAACAATGGTTGTTAGGGTTAGTACATTTTCAATTACGCAGAGTCCTCCCTAGGTTTTGGTTTGATTTCTTTGTTCGTTATAATTTTTTCAATTACCAATTAGGGCATTTTGTAGAACCATTTGTGTTACCTACTTTAAATTCTTCCTTTTGACTTCTGTTTTAGGAGTTTCCTCAGAGGAATTTCCATCTCTATTTGATGATTCAACTGCTGCCTTAGAAGTGATCTTCTTATCTTTTCCAGCGCTACGCTTCCTCCTAACTTCTCTTTTAGGAGTTTTCTCTGATTTGGTTTCAGCCTTGGAAATGTTTTTCTTATTATCACCAGTTGCTTTAGCAATCACTTTTAATAAGCATATAATGAATGCAGATTCGGTTTCTTGGAACTCGATTCTTACAGCTTGTATGTAGCATAATCAGGTTGGAGAGATATTCCGATTGTTAAAACTAATGCTTGTTTCTCATAATAAGCCTGATCATATTACTTTAATGGATGCAATTGGCGCTTGTGCAGAAATAGCATCAATGGAAATGGGTAATCAAGTTCATTGCTACATCATGAAAACTGGACATGTGCTCGATGTTTATGTCATGGATGGTTTGATTGACATGTATCTAAAATGTGGCTCCCTTGAAATTTCCCGTGAGCTCTTCGATTTTATGGAGGATCCTAATGTTGTCTCATAGAGTAGTTTAATTGTGGGGTATGCTCAGTTTGGACGTGGAGAGGAATCTCTTGAACTCTTAAGAAGGATGAAAAGTCAAGGAGTTAGGCCAAACGAAGTGACACTTCTCGGAGTCCTTAGTGCCTGCAGTCATGTTGGACTGGTAGAAGAAGGGTTGCAGTTGGACAGGTAGGTCAGCCTACATAACTGCAGACTCCATAGCAACTTTTTCTCATGGTATACTCCTTAACAATCTTACGGTGGATGCTACGGTTGATGTCAGCAATGGAAATGCCAATTACGATATTATCGCAAATATATTGGCCGAAGATGCTTTCAAAGTAATTGAGATCGAACTAGGATTAATGTTTGATTTGCTTTTCACCAAAGCACCGTTATTCTATACTCGTTGGGGATTAGGCCAGCGGCTGATCACTTCAGTTCTTACCTGTTCTGTTTTGGTGCTCTCCTCTGTTCATGTTGGTGCTCATTTCGACAAGTATTCAACGGCTAATGTTTTCATAATATTGCTGTTGATAATCATAGCAGCGATGCTAGACATATATTCAGCATTATTGCTACTCTTCTCAGACAGATTTCTTATTTGGTTGATTAAGCATCGCAAAACTTCCACTGTGGAAACCCTTCAATCTTCTTCTCTACGCAAGTCTCCTAGGTAGTCAAACAACATGTCCCAATGCAGTCTGCTAAGCTTCGCCACCCACAAAGCGAAGCCACAGCTATGTCGCATCTTCTTTTTGAGAGGTTGGTATTGTCAGGTCACTAACGATGTAAGACAGCTAATCTTCCGGTATATGAAGCAGAAAGCTAAGGAACAAGCAACAACTAGGCAAGTTCCCTTCGCTGCATTGCCTACCATCCGAGGATTTGGAGATCAACAACACGAAAACAATGGCAATAGTATTCCAAGGGGAGAGTTAGAGAAAAGAATTGTCATTTTTCACATTGATACTGAAGTTTTGTACCATTTAGACAAAGAACATTATCCACATGACTCTCATCGTCGATGTAAACTGATCAAACGACTTTCTAGATACATGTTGCATCTCCTAAAGGAGCATCCTGCCATGTTATTAGCTGAAAATAGTCAGATCAACTTCAAAGGCATAAGCAATGCGACTTCTTGATATGCCAATCTTTTACCAGGCATAAGTAAAGCAGATGCTTGCAAAACATTATATCTAAGTTTTACAGATCCTGCATTTCAATATGGAAATTTCACGGTTCATGATCTCTGCTAAAGGAAGCAATGAAGCTTGCTTGAGAAATGAATGCTCAGGTATATTTTACATAGTTCTTCTTAATGTCTATCCTAGCAACTATATCTCACATTGATTATAGTTATTTTTCTAAAAACATCAAGTGCATTTAATTAGAATTAGTGAAGAAATTTGTTTCTGTTCAGACTATCAACATGTCTTATATAATGTGTGTTCTTATTAGTACGAATGTCAGATTATAATACACAGTCAGGGTAGCTTATCTAATATGCACAGGAAAAAAAAATAATAATACAGAAAATAGAATGTCATGTCACGTACGGTGTATTTTTATTTGAAAAAAAGTTGATCATTAACAACTAAATAATAATGTGCTTCACCTATTGATAAATTTGTTTACGACGAACAGGGTATGGAGGATAATTGGAAGACAATTGGGAACTTTTGGTTGGAGATGCTGGGAGAAGAAGCAAAGTAGACGAGCATGCTCAAATGCTGAGACGCGGTGGAGAGTTTCTGACTCAAGTATGGCTTCTCTTGGCTCATTTTGGCTTAACCGACAACTTTCAGATCATAGTATCATACCATAGGCTCGACCAAGTGTGTTCGAGTACCTACATGCAACATTTGCTTTATTATTCAGGTCAGTATCATATTGCTATGGATATGTTAAAACTTAGCTAGTGGATACAGATATGGTTTCCTTTTATGGTAAATAAAGTTAAGACTTCTGTGGATTGAAATCTTGGTTGATTATCTTGGATACTCCCATCCATTGTTGTGATATATTCTGTGGGTGGTCATAGATGTGATTCATGCTTGTGTTTTCAGGAAACGGTTCAAGTTCCTTCTGCCAATACTAAAATATAAGCAGAAGTCTAGAGAGATTGTTTGAGAAAATAATAATCTAAGTCCTGGTTGATGTTCTTCTTTGGTAAAATTGCATACTATATACTATGTATCTAGACTCCAGAGTTCTAGGTTACATGATTTCATTGCTCCTAAGAATAATTGCATGAGGATTTGGATTGTCTATTGATTGTATTTCTGTTGGGATTTATTATTAATCAGACTTAAACAAATCAATTACAATTACTATAGTATTTATTCAATTTGATCATTATATTGTAATGTGGTGATTTGGAAAATTCATCAAAAGATTACTAGAGGAAGTCTATACAGCAGTTCACAGCATTGCATATTCCTGAAGTTGATTTATTTATGGACATTTATAGTATAAATAGAAGTTGTTACGTACTTGATAAATTATTAGGAGTGTAGTAGAAGCAAGTCATCGCCATTAAAGAGCATTGAAGCTCTCTGGTTCTAGCTCAAGAAGCAAAACATAGCACTGGAGTCCTATCTCCTTCTAATTATGTAGGCACTGTGGCACAAAAATGGGAAATGCTGAATAGTATGCTTGCTGCTGCTTCCCCTGAGATACTTGGCGAGCAGCTGCATGTACAACACCAAACTGCGTTAAGAAACATGACCAGCCTGAAGTTGTTGCTACTTCTATTAGAGTCGACGGAATCAACAGCTGCCAAAGTGAAGGAAGCGGTGCAAGTTCTGGTTATAAACACAGTAAAGTGTTTGATAGAAGTAGTGATATGTTTGACAAAAGTACTAAATGAGAAAGAGATCTAAAACAGATCTTGAAGAAGCTTCATTAATGGAGGGAATGAGAGAGAATATTTTTCATAAGAATACAGAGGCTCCAGACAATTTCTCAGCTGCATTTATGAACAAGTCTCGTTAGATAACAGGATGCTGACTTGGATGTATAATTGTACAGGCCGGTTTACACTGGTATATAACCAGACACTGGTATTAATTAATGGAACTTCATCAAGCTCTGTTTTAGCTTGTTTTCTCTTTCAGTACTTTTATCAAACACGTTTTACTTTCTATCAAACACTTTACAGTGTCTTTAATTTTCTCTGTATTTCGAAAACGTTACAAAGAGACTGGTTTTTATATACCAGTGTAAACATCTTTTCCAGTGCCAATTTCGCGTTGATTTCGTCTTAGACTCTTCTTTTCAATTCCATGTGCATGAGTCGCAATCATTCGAATCCGTTTGGACTACTTTTTCATCAGTTGAAGTCATTTGGTTCACTTGAAAATACAAGCCGAAACCTAACATTTCCACTATAATAAACTTGAAGGAGTTGATCATTTCATGACCAAGTATAATAGTGGTAGTAGACGACCCATATTAGGTTGACGAATATGGCAAGAAATGTAGTGGGGATTGCAAGTGTTTAATTGGGTTACTTTAATTATCACCAGGAGACATCAAAATGTTGGATTGTTTATGACTTGATCATGACCCTTTCTAAGTTCCCAAATTCTACACACTTGGGATACATAAAGGTAACCAACAAGTGATCAACAATCTACAAAAGCTCAAGTTTACACCAAGCAAGTAAAATTGATTAAAAGCAAATGTGTTTGTCAATGAAATATTTGTTTCGAAAACTCAATCCCGCGCTCTCGAAAATTTCTATAATTAAAGTGTGTGAGATTAAAAAAAAAAACTATTTAATAAGTCAATAAAGCTTGATAAACAGATTGTATGAGATTAACTCCACCAGCTAATTAAATTGACTCTTGCTTTATCAAAAACTTAAATCTTAGCGTAATTAAAAATAATACAAAGAGCATAGAGCCGAAAGCATTCAGCATTCTTGACTGTTCTACGGCTGCTTTACAAATCAAGCGCATCTTTATTTTTTCACATGACGAAATCGGAGTGAAGGAGGCACCACGCATCATGCTGTTCTCCTTGATATTATTGGATCTTCAACCATTTTGCATTCATCGACCTTTGAAAACTTGAAAAAATAACCCAACTAAATCTCATCTCTAATGCAAAGTGTATTTTCCTGTTCCATTAAAAATAAATCTAATTAAAATAAGATTAATATAATATTTAACTAAAAAACTAAATTTAAGGGTTATATATATATATAGTGGTTTTCTAGTAAAGACGTCCTGAAATTATAAAGTTAGAACAATTGCCCATTGCCACACAATCATATATGGTGTGGGTATTTATGAATGTGTGGCTATGGGTCCAATGTGAATGTGTGGCTATGATTAAACGTCCCGACTAAAGAACCACCATGTATATATGTATATATTTGAAAGCTTTATCACATATAAGGTGATAACATGCCCATCTTACCAAAGCAAAGCCTAGTACCTAATTGTGCTAGGCAACATATATTTTAAAATTGATTGCATAAAAAACAAAATCATAATCCTAACCTTGGGGGTCATAAATTGTGCTTGGATTGAAGTAGCTGCCTTATAATAGACCCCTATAGAATCGATAAATATGCCACATCGTCCATAAAATCCTACGATGACTCGGTTTGCAATCGGAAGACTAAAATGAGTGCCATCCGTAGAACCAACAGGTCCATGTGAGTGCCAATTTGTGTAGAACATTAGAGATTCGACCATAATATTCTCCAGGCCAGTTCTTTTTACCATTTTATAGGTTCCACTGATCGACGTCAAATATTCTTCAGGCCAGTTAATTTTAATTGAAATCTACATGTTGGGTAATGTAATAAGTTATGAAAAGTACAATTGTACTAATTAGTCAATCAAATCAAAGCCTTATAAGATAATTTAGAAAATACTTACCTGGGTTGTTTTTTCACCTTTGCCACCAAATTTTTCTGTAGATTTTGCCTCTTTATTTGCACAGACACTTTTGAATGATAGCGATTCAATGACTTCCCCATGATTAATTATTATCTCTACAATCCCACCCTCGGGCTTATAGGACCACTCACCTCCTCCATGGCCACCCCATAGTCCTGCTCTATCTGAATTATCAGATCCTCCATGAGATGCAAAAAAGGTTTCAAGTGTGCGATTCTGTCCGAAAAGAGTTGCATGCACTTGATAATTAATAATTAATAATCGACACTAGTGTAATATACATATTTTTTTTGTCAATTGTATCTTACACGATAATATATATATATATATATATTTTGAAACAAAAATAAAAAATAAAAAAAAATCATTAAAACTTGATTTTTTGTATTTGTGTGCTTTGAAATTTAAGTTGAAAAATCTTAACTTTATCATTGACTGAAACAAAGATTAGAAGGCTTACTTTTTTTCTACCCCGCAATATATCGTCAACAGCTTCTTCAAAACCCATTGTCATCTTTGTTATTGCCAGTTGTTTCAAAAATTCGAGATTTACCAACCCTTGAGGCGGCTTCAGATGCTTACAGTCTCTGATTTCTAGCCCATTTAGGTATTTCATGGCTCCTTCCTCCACAATCCACTCTTCCAGATTTGGAAGGGACCGCAGTTTCAGGATGAGGAGATTCGGAAATGCTTCGCTGGGAAAAATTAACTGTTTCCCGAAGTAAGAGTCACAGAAAAGCCTTAGAACGTTGAGGAGAGGCAACTGCCCTAGGACCAGCAGTTGATCATTAACATTTATTCTTGATGATAACAAAGTTAGCTTCCTGAGGTAAGGAGGAAATAAATTATCAAACCTTTCTTGTGACAGTAGTCCTACCAAATAAAGGTCTCTTAGATATTCATGCTCTTTCAATGACAAGTCCAAGCTGATGTATGAATTGTCTTTACATCTCAACTTCAAGAATTGAAGTTTGGTCAGTTTAGAAATACACTCACTCATTTCCTTGCTCCCAATCATATTTCCAAGGCCTGTCAGCTTCAGCTTTCCGAGTCTTGTCAACTTTTGGAGCTCGGTTAATTCACTTAGAGATTCAATGTTTACCCCACATAAAGTACGCAAGTTGGTTAATGACGACCTTAAATCTAACCGGACTTTATCAGAAGAATTCACAGACAAATAGAGATGCCGTAGCTTCTCTGCCTTGTCTATATGAATAGCATTGCTTATGTTAGTGTGCTTGACATCTAAAGTCTCTAAACATGGCAGACTTGGTACAGCATCTGGTAGACTCTCAATAAAAGTCGACCTCAGGCCAAGATACTTCAAGTGTATCAGTTGTTGTAGAACAGCGTCAGATAACGTAGGCTTGTATAGACCCTCGAGATCAAGCATATAAAGCAATCCAAAGCCTCTATTAGAAATAACCTTGTTAAGGAACATACCTACATCTCCAGCATGTATTTGGGTGTTGAAAGCTACAAAAGATCGTAGGTTGTGAAGATATGCGGAGGGGAAGTTGTTGATCAGGCCTGAGTGAGTTGCCAGCCGCCGAACTGCTGCTAATTCTGATTGTTTGGTTGTGGATGCACAAGACGTGTGGAAGAATCCTACAGCTTCTGCTTTTGAAGAGAAGGAATCATATAGAAAACCAGGCATGTAACATGTTTTAGGACTTCCATCTGACTTCCGTCTTACTTGAATCATGTTTCTGATGACTAGTTCTTTGAAGCACCTTTCTGCGACCTCTTCGTGATTTGTTTTCTCAGGATCCGAAGGCATCACAAATCCCTCAGCAACCCATAGATGAATCAACCTCCTCACAGGTATCTCAGCCTTTCTTGGGAAAATCCCCATGTAAAGAAAGCATGGCTTTATTTCTGAAGGAAGATCATGATAACTTAAAGCCAAGATATGATCTTCTTTATTATTACTTGCACGCACAATCGCTCTATACCAGTCATCATAGTGTTGTCTTTTGGTAGACAACAGACCTGCAAGCAAGACAATTGCTGATGGTAAACCACCACATATCTTCAGAATTTGCTTTTTAAATGTAATTAACTGTGAATTACTCATCATCTGATCAGCTTCTGCCATTCGAAACTTGTTCAAAAACAATTTCCAGCTCTGCTCTTCATTTAATCGGCCTAAACGTAGAGTTAAATAAGTAGCCTGGTATGGTAAATTAAGTACAGTGCGAGTAGTAAAAATTATTCTGGCATCAAACTGAGAAGCGTTCAAGAGAGTTGCCAAAATTTGACTACTCTCAACACCAACACCTTCCAGGACTACAAGGCACCTGCCCCCGACTAGGCGTTCACTGATCCTAACCATCAATTCATCTTCAGATGGTGTTGATTCCTCCACCAACTCGGCTTGATTAATTTGTCTTAGTATATCAGCCAAGACATATCTAGCATCGAACAAACTTGGAACCTGAACCAAGGCACGGTAGGTGAAATGCCGCCTCACATCAACTCTGTTGTATAAAGTTGTCGCCAGAGTTGTTTTGCCTAAACCTCCCTCTCCAACGATAGCAATAACTTTTGGAAATTCATGAGGCTTTAATCGAATGAACAACTTGTTCATTTTCTGTTCAGTACCAACGAAATAATCAGTTTCCTCCAGAAAAAGATGAATTCTTCCCCAACACCGGCCATACTCCTGGTCATTTTCAAAGCTCAATAATCTTGATGTTGTAGCATTATCCTTAGTCACAGCTTTTTCTTTCTTTTTTTCCAAGCGTCTGACCTCATTCATGAATTTCTTCATTTCATGGATGAAAAGAATATGGCTGCACAGTGACGTGAAGGAAAACATGAAAGGACTGGTTTGATTCTCTCCTCTTCTGAATCTGATCTGCTGCAATTCATTTCTTATAAGCAAGGTGTCTGTGGCATCATCCGCGGAGTAAATTGCTTTCAGAACCCGGGCCACCGTCTGATCATTCATTGACCAACAACCTGACGAAGCTTCACGATCCTCTGCATCCTGTAAGAATTGCTCGAATGAATGGAGACTGTTGATAGTTGTCTGGACTTGTTTTTTGAACATTGGATTGCTAGTGCCAGCTTGGCCTCGCAGAAAATCTTGTAATTTCTCGATCAAAAGGGAAACGCTAACTTTGGCATCCATGGATTGAAACTGGTCAGGATCTTTCTATTCTGGCTATTGTTTTCTCCTTTATTTTATTTCTCTTCTTCTTTCTTAATAAAAGTTTTTAGGGTTAATTGCAATAACTTACCCTGACATTTTACAATACCACAGTTATATTGAACTTTTCTATTAATTACAAGAAGATACCTTTGACTAACAGTTGACTCTCACTAATAGATAAAATGACCATATGGTCCTTCCTTTAATGTTTTATCAATTAAAATAAATAATAACAAAATTCGAGAATTTTTTTTTCCTTTTTCTTTTTCTCAATATCCAAACACGATTCGAATTTCTAAATCCCCAAACACAATCCAAACCAAAAGCGAATTTCACATACAATAACCAAAAGACAATCAATCAAAACCAAAACTCAATCCCACAAACAAAAACCCAAATCCATCAATTCCAATACCACAAAAAACAAAAAGGCCAAACCTTCAATCTGGAAAATTGAAGATATGATTCGAGCAGAACACTTCATCGAAGAGCTGATCTGCTCCGATGGAGTGCATTTCCATCTTCAATGATGGAGTTTTTACTCCATCTCGAAGTGGGTTCATCGAGAAGAAGCATAGCTGTCGTGGAGGAGGCTGAGACCTATCGAGACTTGTCTTCGTTCGCCACCAAAAAGACCATGTGCATGTGAATTGATCGCTCCTCTGATGCTTTGATGAGTGTGATTTTGTGGATGGCTGCTATGGGATTTTGTGGTATTGAGTTTTTTATTTTGAAAAGAAAAATGGATCTACTTTAAACACACAAAATTAAAGGAGATCTGGAGACTGGAGATATCTAATTGATTAAAAAAAAAAAAACTCCTCCAAACTAGATCTTCATTCATCTCATATCGGAGCTAGGCATGGAGGGAGAGAACGGCGACGGCAAGTGGAGTATGAGGGATGGAGAGAAGGTGGTGTCGGCGGTGGAGGCGCGTGGAGGGAAGGGGCAGTGGTGGTGAGGGGTTTGGTAGGTGGAGAGCTTACAATTTCTAGGCAGGCAAATTACACAAACTTATCTAATTATATGTGAAATTGCACTAAAACCCACAAAAAATTCATAATAACAATGACTTTCCCTTGACTAGTTGACTAACCGTTGACCACGTTAATTAATCATAAAAAATATACAATGTCTGTTTTGCCCTTGCTCTACATCAGAAAAAAATAAGAACCAAAAATATTAAAATTAAATAATATTTAAATGGTTTATAAAATTAAATTAACACAATTTTTTTTAAAGATAAACAGATTTAGGAAGATCTTAAAAAAATAACAAAAATTAATGGATATTAGAATCATTAAAAAACAGTTACAATTTTAAAACATAAAAAAATTAATGGATAATAGAAAATTATTAAAAAAAAACACTTAATAGATAATTAAAAAAAGAAATTATATAAATAAAAAATAAAAAAAAAAGAAAAGAAAAGAAATCTGAAACGATTTACATGGTTTAAGGCCACGATAGAGATCGACTGGATTTCCACTCACTCGGTGAGATGGTGACTCAACGATGGACCCCCATCTTAAAAATCATTTTAATGTTATTTGGACCTCCAAACTGAGGTTTTTTTTTTTTTTTTTTTTGGTCAAATAACATTAAAATGATTCTTAAGATGGAGGTTCATCGTTAAGTCACCGTCTCTCTGAGCGAGTAGAGATCCAGTCAATCTCCATCGCGGCCTGAAACCATGGAGATCGTTTCAGATTTTTATTTTATTTTATTTTATTTATATAATTTCTTTTTTAATTATGTATTAATTGTTTTTTTATTAATAATTTTCTATTATCCATTAATTTTTTTATGTTTTAAAATTGTAACTGTTTTTTTAATAATTCTATTATCCATTAATTTTTGTTATTTTTTTAAGATCTTCCTAAATCTGTGTATCTTTAAAAAAATTGTGTTAATTTAATTTTATAAACCATTTAAATATTATTTAATTTTAAATATATTATTTTCTTATTTTTTCTGATGTAGAGCAAGGGCAAAATGGAAATTGTATATTTTTTGTTATTAATTAACTTGGTCAACGGTTAGTCAACTAGTCAAGGGGAAGTTATTGTTATTATGAATTTTTTGCAAGTTTTAGTGTAATTTCACATATAATCAGGGTAAGTTTGTGTAATTTGCCCATAATTCTATTATCAATTAATTTTTGTTATTTTTTTAAGATCTTCCTAAATCTGTATATCTTTAAAAAAAAATTGTGTTAATTTAATTTTATAAACCATTTAAATATTATTTAATTTTAAATTTATTTTTTTCTTATTTTTTCTGATGTAGAGCAAGGGCAAAACAAACATTGTATATTTTTTATGATTAATTAACGTGGTCAACGGTTAGTCAACTACTCAAGGGAAAGTCATTGTTATTATGAATTTTTGACGGGTTTTAGTGTAATTTCATATATAATTAGGGTATGTTTGTGTAATTTACCCATTTCTAGGCCAAACAAAATATTCGAGGACAGCCAAAAACATTTGATAGTTAAATCATCATATTTTTATCCTTTTTATTATTAAAATACTTGGAAGTATTCACACTGTGAGGCGTACAGTGTACTTGATGAACTCCCAGGCCTCCTATATGAGTTGTAATGGAAATTTGAGTTTTTATTTCAGAATTTTTTTTTTTATTGGTTTGGTGTGTTCAGATCTCTAATAGATATTTAATTTATGTTCTTTAACCTTTTTTTTCCTTGAAAATGATGATGTTGGTGATTGGAGAAGAAAAAAAAAGGTTGATGATTGAAAAAGATTTCTACGTTCCTCAGTTATTTTATTGAAGAGATTTTGAGATTTGGTTCGAAATCTAGTGAGATCGTAGATTTTTTTCTTTTTCATTTTTTCATTTTTTCATTTTTTTTCACTTTTAATATTTTAAAGATTTTTTAATATTTGTTATTTTTATAATAAAAAAGATATTTTTTGTGTACTTTTAATGGAAAAAGACATTCATGCCCTTCACTTCATTAAATCACCATTAAATCTAACTCTAATGGAAAAAGTGGTTATTAACGATTAAAGTTTCAAAAATAGTTACTAACCAAAGTTTAATGTTTCCGATAACTATTTTTGGTTTTGTCTCTTAGTCTATAGCCTGAAAACCGAGAAGACTATTCTACTGTTATCTTAATTTTGTATTCATGTCGTCTTGTTTTGGTTTCAACGTTTATGAGATGACATGATCATAATCGGAAAAGTATGGTGCATCTGGTTGTTCCGAGAATTTTTCCCTAAAATAGAAACCATCCCCGCGAATTTTCAGTTGCAGTTTTTCACATACACTTTGATTCTCCTTTCTTGTTAGTTTCAATATTCCATGGATGCTATAGCTGTTGTTTCCCTTGTGATCAAAAAATTACATGTTTTGCTGCCTGCGGACGAAAATACAACTAGCAATGATCCAGTGTTCCAAAAACAAGTCCAGGGAGCTATTGACAGTCTTGAACCCTTGAAACAATTCCTGAAAGACGAAGATGATCGTGAAGCTTCATCTGGCCATTCATCAATGGATGATCAGGTGGTGGCACAGCTTCTGAGAGCCGTTTATTCTGTAGATGATGCCTTGAACACCCTGATATTAAAAAAGGAATTACAGGAACAGACAGATATCAAAAGCGGGACTATCAGAAAATCGAAGAGGTTCATGAAGAATTCGATATCTAGAAAAGGAATGGGGGAACTCAACAAGGAGATCAGACGCTTGGTAGAGATGAAAGAAAAAGCTGTGACTTCAGATACAAGTTTCTCGAGCGTTGAAAATGGTGGAGGTTGGCATAGCAGCAGCTGGCAGGACCGTCCGGCAAGAATTTCTGATTTCTATCTGGAGGAGGAAACTGATGTTGACTTAGTAAATGAATTTTTAATTCGATTAGTCCCTTATGAGTTTCCAAAGCTCATTGCCGTTATTGGTGAGGGAGGCTCCGGCAAAACAACTCTGGCGAGAACTATATACGACCGAGATGATGTGAGGCGCTATTTCACCAAACGTGCCTGGATTCAAGTTCCAAGTTTGTTCAATGCCAGACAAGTATTGGGTGATATACTACAACAAATTAATGAAGCCGAGTTGGTGGTGGAATCAACACTTTCTGAAGATGAATTGATGTGGAGAATCATCAAACTCTTACACGCGTCGAGGTGTCTTATTGTCTTGGAAGATGTTGAGACTCCTCAAATTTTGGAAACTGGTCTAAATCCACTCTGTAACTCATCTGAATTTGATACCAGATTGATTTTAACCACTAGCAATGCAAATAAGTTACCACCCCAGACTGGTTATTTAGCTCTACATTTAGGCAGATTAAACGAAGAGGAGAGCTGGAAATTGTTTTTGAACAAGGTTCGAATGAAAGAAGATGAGGTGGTTAATTCAGAGTTGATCTCACTCAAGGAGAAAATCCTGAAGATGTGTGGTGGTTTACCATCAGCAATTGTCTTGCTTGGAGGCCTGTTGTCTACGAAAGGACGACAATATGATGACTGGTATAGAGTGATTGAGAGTGCAAGTAATAATAAAGGAGATATCTTGGCTTTAAGCTATCAAGACCTTCCTCCAGAAATAAAGCCATGCTTTCTTTACATGGGGATTTTCCCCAAAAAAGTTGAGATACCTGTGAGGAGGCTGATTCATCTATGGGTTGCAGAGGGATTTGTGATGCCATTGTCGGATCCTGAGGAAACAAATCAAGAAGATATGGCAGGAAGGTGCTTTGAAGAACTAGTCATCAGAAACATGATTCGAGTAATTAGACGGAAGTCGGATGGAAGTCCTAAAACATGTTACATGCCTGGTGTGCTATATGATTTCTTCTCCTCGAAGGCAGAGGCTGTAGGATTCTTTAACCGTCAAGTCCACACGTCTTCCAACAAAAATCCAAAATTAGCAGCAGTTCGGCGGCTGGTAACCTACTCGGGCATCAAGAATCTCCGGTCTTCATTATTTGCTCATGTTCATCAGAACCTACGTTCTTACGTTGCATTTGACACCCGAATACGTTGCTCACCATCTATAGAAACAGGTATGCTTCTCAAGAAGATTATCTCTAACAGAGGCTTTGGATTGCTCAATTCACTTGATCTTGAGGGTGTATACAAGCCCACGTTATCGGATGATCTAGTAGGAAAACTATTACACTTGAAGTACCTAGGCCTGAGGTCAACTTTTATAGATATTCTTCCAGCTACTGTTGGCAGTCTTCCATGTTTAGAGACATTAGATGTGAAACACACAAACATAAAAAATGATGTTGATATAGTACTGAAGGCAGTGAAGTTACGACATGTCTATTGGTGTGTGAATTCTTCTAATAAAGTCTTATTAGATTTAAGTTCATTAACCAACCTGCATACCTTATGGGGTCTAAACGTTGGATCTTTGAGTGAAATAAACCTGCTCGAAAAGTTGACAAGACTGAAGCTGACAGGTGACTTCGAACTATTTACATCCAAAGAAACGGACGAATGTCTTGCCAAACTGACCAATCTTCAATCCTTAAAGCTGAGGTCAATACCAACGAGTATAAAAGATGATAAGTTTATCTTCTTGGATTCATTGGAAAAGCGTCATAAGCTACAGGAGCTTTACTTGCTAGGAACACTGAAAAGAGAGAGGTTGTCTGGTTACATTCCTCCTAACCTCAGGAAGCTAACTCTGTCCATGTCAAAACTAGGAATCGACCCGATGCCATTGCTAGGCAAGTTGCCTCACCTGAACGTCCTTAGGCTTCTCTCTAATTCTATCAGTGTGGAAAGCTTAACTTGTATCGCTGGAGGATTTCCAAAACTCCGCATTCTGAAGCTGTGGCGTCCTTCGGTACAAGTGTTGAATGTGCAGAAAGAAGCAATGCGTTGCCTAAATGAATTAGAAATCAGAGACTGTCCAGACATGCAGCCGCCTCAAGGGTTGGAATATGTGATTACTTTGAAGGAAATAACATTAACAAATATGCCAGGTACTTTTAGACGAGATGTTAAAAAAATTCTACAGGGTAGAGATGTATACATCAAAAATCTCTCCTTTGAAGGTATGCCCTCTAGTCCTTTGCATTAGTTAATGCTAGCATTCAAATTCTTCCGCTTTATTATTTCATTTATCTCATCATGGATTCATATAATTAGCATCTTAAACTTCAAAGCAACGCACCTGTCAATGCAAACTATGATTCCTTTCTATCTATTTTATTTTATTTTGATAAAATGCTGAATAAATGTAGGAATACAGTTCAAAGAGCGAAGACGAAGACCATGTAGGCCATAAAAATGATGAAGACGATGATGATGTTGAAGACCAGGGATGGAACTAGAAGTTTGATGTTCTGGGGGGGGGGGGGGGGGTTGTGTTTGGGGGCGGGCCACATTGTATCTAACGAATTTTCTACGGTATGCATATAGCCAATCCTGACTTATCTGAGGCCCGGGGCGAAAATGTAAAAAATAGGCCCCATATGCAGCTGACGGAGTGCAGTGCAGCCAGTGTTCTAGTAATTGGAAAAATTGACCGATTAATCGTCAGAAAAATGGTCATTTTTGGCTATCGTTTGTAGGCCAAGGCAGCCATGTCCGACGTCGATAGCCAGTCCCAAAGCTTGGAGATGAGAAGAAGGAAGTAGATCTGGTCTTACTGGAACTCATCATCGAAACCCAGAGCAAAAATGTATGAAAGAAGATGAAGAAAGATGAAGAGGGAGAGTATTTATGTGTTTCAAAAACCAGATCTAATAAAGAAGATGAAGAGAGATAGTGAGAGAGTGTGTGTGATAGTGAGAGAGTGTGTGTTTTGGTGTTTGTGCGTTGAAAAGAAATGTGGAATTGTGGGGTGTAGAAAAACTGAAAAACAGAAGTGACACAAATAATAAGACCAAAGAAAAACAAATTAAAATAAAAAGTCACATACAGTCATGTGAAGTTCGATCTAATGATAGTGCTGAGATATTTGGGTTTTTAAATATTTGTTCAAAATGTGTTGGGATTATTAATGAAGACTTCAAAGTCAACAAGATTAATTAAGCAAAGTTCTATTTTGTCTCTTGTAAATATAATATGCAAAGATAATTGCATTAAATTGGGTTGGTAATTATTGTGCAATGAAGTCAACAAAGGAACACTACAATAGATTAGGTCTTTTACGGCGCGTAAAAAATGCCGTAAATGACTATTTACGGCATTCATCTGCAAGCCGTATTAGATGACGTCGTGAATGATATCCCTTAATTACGGCGTACAAAATGCGTCGTTAATAACATTTGAAAAACGTCGTAAATGACCCATTTTATGTCGTGAATGACCCCTTTTACGGCATTGCCTTAAATATGTATTAAAAAAAAAAAATTATTTATGACCCTACAGCCACCCACCCACACCCACACCCACACAATTAAATGGTGTTCTCATGGAGTGTTGAACTCAACACTTATGAGTAAACCAAACCAAGCCTTATCCACCTTGCTACTATTTTGATTGTGCTATTGAATACATAATATTTATATATAACCTCTACTTGTTATTAAAATTTTATTGATTATTTTTCAATCAAAGTTTTATTTGTAGATCGATTCCACTAATTTAAATTTTATTTTTATATGATAAACAATTTGATACTAAAAAACATTTATTATAACATTTAATTATATTATTTTGTTAAAATCATATATTGTTAGATCAAAGGATCAATCGTTAATCGTACTCGAAAGTAGACATGACCTTGGTTCCGGTTCTCGATTCGAAATTGGTGGTTCCGATTTTCGATTTGGAATTGGTGGTTCCGATTTTCGATTTGGAACCAGAGGTTTCGGTTTTCGATTCGGAACCAACGGTTTCGGTTTCGGTTCCGGTTCCGACTGTTTGGTTCTTTTTTTAAAATAATAGAAAACCTCTCAAGATTAATAGTTATTGATCCTTATGAAAAACTTATTGGGAAAAAGACAAAATTCATTACGATAGAGAACCATTTTGGACAAACAAAATGATCCATATATTGCATCATTTTGGGAAAAACACGCAATAGGTAAGCCGTAAATAATCATTTTTTACGGTGTTCTTTAAATGCACGTCATAAATAATCTCTTTTTTATGGCATTCCTCAAATGCACACCATAAATAATCTCTTTTTTACGACATTCCTCATATGTGCGCCGTAAATAATCTTATTTTACAGAGTTCCTCAAATGCGCGCCGTAAATAATCTCTTTTTTACGGCGTTCCTCATATGCGTGCCTTAAATAATATCATTTTTACGGCGTTCCTCATATGCACGCCATAAATAATCTATTTTTTACGGCGTTCTTCAAATGCGCGCCGTCTTTGAGAAATTATGCATCACAATTACGACTTGCACTTAATGCCGTAAATATTCATTCACTTTTTACGGCGTTTCTCATATGCGCGCCATAAATAATCTCTTTTTTACGGCATTCCTTATATGTGCGCCGTAAATAATCCTATTTTATGGTGTTCCTCAAATGCGCGCCGTAAATAATCTCTTTTTTACACCGTTCCTTATATGTGTGCCGTAAATAATATCGTTTTTACGGCGTTCCTTATATGCGTGCCGTAAATAATATCTTTTTTACGGCGTTCTTCAAATGCGCGCCCCGTCTTTGAGAAATTATGCATCACAATTACGACTTGCACTTAATACTGTAAATAGTCATTCACTTTTTACGGCGTTCCTCATATGCGCGCCGTAAATAATCTTATTTTACGACGTTCCTCAAATGCATGCCGTAAATAATCTCTTTTTTACGGCATTCCTCATATGCGCGCCGTAAATAATCTCTTTTTTACAGCGTTCTTCAAATGCGCGCCGTCTTTGAGAAATTATGCATCACAATTATGACATGCATTTGTGCTCACGTCATGAATGATAACATTTACGACGCGCTTTTTATGTGCACCGTAAAACTCAAGCCGTAAAAGACTCAATCTGTTGTAGTGGAAGCTTGTTTATTTTTGGGAAAATTGCACAAACTTACCCTAACGTTCCCTATTATAGCATAATATTCAACAAATACATTTAATTGCACAAACAACCCCTCATGTTAGTCAAATTTGGTTAAAAATAATCATTGACCATTATTTTTTTTAAAAGCCCCAAATTGCCCCTGCACTTTATTACAAAAAAATCTTAATTGCCCTTTATTTAAAATATTATCTACTTTAAATTATTATAATATAAAAAATAAATACTAAACATAATCCTTTTTAAATAAATAAATAAAAAATAATATATTAAAAACAAAACAATTTAGAAAAACTTTATTTTGGGAAAATACAATTTAATAATATTTTAAAAACAAAACAAAAAAAAAAGTTATTTTGAGAAAATATAATTTAAAATTATGCAAGTCCAATATAAATAGTGGTAATGTGCTATATCTTTTTGAAATTTAAAACATATTTTTATTTTATTTAAAAAGGATTATATTTAATATTTATTTTTTTATTTTTGAATTAAAATATAATGCGTAATTTATATTGAGTCAAATTATTTTGTCTTATAGAGATGAACATTGAACAAATTTTCGGTTATAATGATTATATTTTTATTTCAAACTTTTGATGATTTTATTTATATTTGTGTTTAAAATACTAAACACAATCCTTTTTAAATAAAAAAAAATTCAAAAATAATATAATAAAAACAAAAAAAAAATTCAAAAATATATAGCACATTACCACTATTCATATTGGACTTACATAATTTTAAAATATATTTTCTCAAAATAACATTTTTTTTTTGGTTTTGTTTTTAAAATATTATTAAATTGTATTTTTTTCAAAATAAAGTTTTCCTAAATTGTTTTGTTTTTAATGTATTATTTTTGAACTTTTTTGATTTAAAAAGGATTATATTTAGTATATATATTTTTATATTCTAATAATTTAAAGTAGATAATATTTTAAATAAAGGGCAATTAAGATTTTTTTTTGTAATAAAGTGCAGGGGCAATTTGGGGCTTTCAAAAAAAAAAATAATGGTCAATGATTATTTTTAACCATATTTGACTAACAGGAGGGGTTGTTTGTGTAATTAAATGTATTTGTTGAATATTATGCTATAATAGGGAACGTTAGGGTAAGTTTGTGCAATTTTCCCTTTATTTTTTGAGTGCTTCACGCTGTTGCAATGGCAGCGTGTGAGGCAGCGGTCCAATTTGTTTTGTTGAGCGCTGTGTATTGTGCTGCACATTTCGAGAGTGGTAAGGCAGTGGTCAGGCATCAATGTTTTATGCTGCGTATTGCGCTGTGATTTTTTCAGCAGCAGTTTGAGAGCGGTATTTGTCACAAAGGTGCACGCTGTGAAGAGCGCTGTGACATCGGCAGCGATCCGACGCAAATCCGCTTGCGATGAAGACTTGCACAATAAAGAAAGAGGAAAAAGGAAATAGATCCCAATTAGGATTTGGTCAACCCTAGTGCTCCCATATAAATACCATCATTATGTAAACCCTAATGTGTGTGAGAAAAATTGATAGAGAGATAGAGAGCAAATTGTAGAGAGACTTAGAGATTGTAATCAACTCTGAAAGTAGTGGATTGAGTGAGATGCGCTCCGTGGACGTAGGCAAATTGCTGAACCACATAAAAATCTTTGGTGTCGTCTTTTTCTTCTTATTGCTTTCATATTATCTGTGTGTTTAGATTTGTGTGTGCGATTTTTCTTACAATAAAATGATTCTATTATGTTGTGAATAAAAGAATAACAATCAAAGAACATATAATCATAAATAATAAAGTGTGAGAGTGAAGAATGAATATAGTGTTGGTTTCTTTGGACACAGACTTTGTGTGTGTTTGTGCATATAAATATATAAATATATAAATAAATCAGCATAGCTGTTTCTATGTTTGAAATGTGAATCATCCACTGCATCACCAGCCTGACTTTTTATTTTATTTTATTATAAATTTATATTACAAGTATACAACAATGCAAATATGTATGTATATATATATATATATATACATATACATATTCAGACTTTGTCAGATGTCTTTGAACCTGATAAGCTTTTTAAGATCAGACGCAATTAAACCTTAATTAATCTGGATTGTGTTATTATTTTAATTGATTGTGTTATGGCATCTTAATCTCCTCGAAATTTTATGCTTGTTTACTACTTTTTAAAAGATGATATTTGTTTGCCCCTTTGTATTTTTTTTTTTAATGATTTAGTGACATGGTGTCCTCTGGCCACTATCAATTATTTTATAATGGGTTTCTCTTTATTTTATTACATATTATTATTCTATATGTAACTTTGGCTGTGATAGCAACTAATGATCCGAAAATTTTATTCAAATTTACTGTTCACATGATCATTTGTGACTCACCTTATAATAAATTTTCATGTCCCACTACATAAATATATATAAGTTTATTATCTCTTATAGCAAATACGATCAATTATTGCCAAGAAATGAAATTTTACAGACTTTTTTTTTATATATTATTTAATTTTTATTGGTTAAAAATTAAAATACAGAATTTAAATGATATGATTTTTTTATTATTATATAAAAATCACTCTTGAAAGAAGATTGGATAGTTAAAAAAAAAAAAAAAAAATCAAGGTCTTTTAATATTTTTTTATCTTTAATTATTTTTCTACTTTATTCTTTTTCACTGTAAAGGATTGTTTTTGTTTGATTTTTTGCTTCCTTAAAACATATCCGTTTTGTATTGATATTCTAAAAGATCCAAAAAAAATTACAAATGAACTCAAACACACATATATAGGCAATAAAAAGGAGGGAGCTTATTGTAATTTCTGTTGTCAATTATTGTTTTGCCGCCCCACTTGCAATTGCTCCTCCAATGGGAAAGCCACACCCCACACTTTATAACATGTGTCCCACTAGTGGATAATTAACAAATGATGATAATGGGCATACGGTGGAAAGCCACATTTGATTATAACATATTCAACACTAACACATAATTTTTTTTTTTCAAAACTTTGGTGGGTTGGTGGGGGGGGGGGGGGGGGGGGGGGGGGGGGGTGGGGGGCGCGGGCATGGTCCCTGCTGGCCTCCACAGTGTTCTGTCCCAGTTGAAGACGATGAAGATGATGAAAACGACGATGATGATTGAAGAAGAAGTTGAAGACGATGAAGATGATGAAAATGATGATGATGAAGACGATGAAGATAATGAAGAGGATTCAGCATCCTAAACTTGATGATGTATTCGTGGCTGCAGTTTATAGTAGGAGATGTCCGTCAGAGTTGTCGTCGAAGCAAACTGCGTCTAGAATAGCAAAAGTTCCCAGGTATTTTCCGGGGTACGAGTTGTCAAAGCGAACATTGTCAGACCAAATGGCGTACTGGGAGGCTTTTGAAAGGCATTTCGCGGTACATCTCATCAAAGCGTACCGCGAAACGTACTGCGAAATTGAAGTCAACACTTCCTTTTCACCTTTTTGATTCCCATTTTTGCCCTACCTATAAAAGCACATTTTCCAATATTCTTTAGACAACTGTTTCGAACCTGATCTCAGAAATTCATCCATTTTTGCCCATTCTCATTTTCTCCACAAATCCTTCACAAATCCACCACTTACATCAACTCTTTACCATAGATCATCATAAATCCATCATCTCCACCACAAAACCTCCCCTTTACACCATACCCATCATCAATCATCACTTTTGGAGCAGCTAGGAACCTTGGAAAGACCAAGTCATTGGAGCCAAGCAATTACAAAGAGGAAGAACTTCACTTTAATTTATTTCTTTCAACTTTATCTCTTAAACTTTTGTATTTGCTATGGTTTGTCTTTATTTATTATCTCAAATGACTTGGATATGTAATATGAGCTAAATACTTTTATGCTAGATTTATGATGAAACCAAACCCTTAATCTTTCATATTGATTCGCCCAATTTCTCTAAAAATGCTTGTGTTGTAATATGGATATTTTGTTGGCTTAATGCTTTTGCTTTATTGGCCATCTCATAAATGATTAATTGGTTATGTGAATGAACCAAGAGGTGACACGCTAAACATGCTCATCACAACATCCACTATATATGTTCAGTAAGGTAGAGATATGCGAGGCTGGCGTATAGGGATCGTGTGTGTGTCCCAACGTGCTAGATAAACCCATATATATTCGGTATGTATAGGTATGATTTCTATTGCTCAAAAGAGATTAGAAGTTAGTTAAGGGGACACGAACCTATAACGTATATTTGCGTAATTGGGAGATTAGGCAGGTTGAATACTTAATTAGAAGGGTGAGGTAGATTCTAAATTCTAGCATTCTTTCATCGTATTATCACTACAGTTCTTGTGTGTGTGCTTTATTTTATTCTGTTGATTACATTGCTTAGATTTAGCTTTAGATTAATATATTGATAAGTTTGGAAATCATTTAATTGAACTGTTCAAATAGTATGCGTGCCAACAATGCCAGTAATCATATAATCCCTCAGTCTCTATGGGATGATTCCCTACTCTATCATTGCACTACATTTCGACCTCGTACTATTGCAAGTGTGACGATTTGTAGCGATCAATTTTTGGCGCCGCTGCGGGGGATCAAACCCGGGTCACCCGCATGACAGGCGGGAATACTCACCACTATACTACATGGCAATATGATGTTGATGCTAATTACAAAGGTCGCGAGAACTGTTATGTTTTTGTTTGGAAAGGATAGAAAATTGTGTTGTTACCTCTCACTAGTTCACAGGCTACAAAAAGTGAGGAAGCAGGGTCTAAAACAATGATGCATACAGTCTCAGGTGCATAATTTCACTATACTCTTAAGGAACAACAACATGATCTGGCATTGGTATTAACTGAACAACAATACCAAGCTCCGAAAGCACTGATTCCTGTTTTAGTAATTAAGCTATTACACAAGCTTGCTGATCTCAGTCCTCCCAAAATACCTGATGCCCTTCCTCCCATGAGAGATATCCAACACCACATAGACTTTGTTACAGGAGCAAATTTACCTAATCTACCACACTATCGCATGAGCCCTCTGACTGCTCTGAAAACGTGTGCTCATAATAATACGAGGCCGTTGGAGTGGTAAAATGATAAGTTAAGTTTGTTCCCACGAAGAGATGTAATCCACCGATTTCCCTAGTTTAGCTTATTTGGAAAACACGAATTGAGGTGCGTATTATTTTTGCATTAAACATAAATATTGCTAGAAAAATTTAAATTATGTACAATAGTATTTACAAAGATAGAATGGATTGGAGAGATGCAAGATATATGGTTACACTAAGAAGATGACTCTACCATAACAATCACACAAATTCATACAAACATGCATATCAATGTTGAAAGTCGTGCTCACTTAATCCTCATCAATACTCTCTCTCAAGCAACAAAGGCTATACCCATATGCATAAATAGACTTATCTCTCGATGGCTACCCAAAATTACACACGAGTTCATTAAGAACAATGAGACACATTTAGCAACTATACATGCAAAGCCTCGCGTATCTCTACCTTACTCTATATGCAATGGAGATTTAATTGAGCACGTTATGTACGTCGCCCCTCAGTTCATAGCACACAACCAACATTCATTCAAGTGGTGACTAATCACTCAAAAGCATTAAGAACTTAAATAATCACTCAATCATCAACATACATATTCAATAAAAGAGGCAACAATGTTAGGTTTACATCAAATCCCTATTGAATGAAAGTACACATCGAAGAAAAGACAATAAATACAAAGAAAGAAATACAAAAGAGATGGAAATGAGAGCCCATCTGATACCGGGATTTGAATGTCGGGTTTTCACAGTTGTCTATTGGATGTCTTTACCACTAGACGATCACGACAAGTCTCCGATCTTCTTGAACGCTCAACTCTCTCATTAAAAGAGAAGGCTCTCTCCTTATCTCTCTAATCTCTCTAAGATGGATGGCTAAAAAGGGAAACAAGTTTACCAAACAACAATGCATATCAAGTTGGTTGCTAAATATTAAGAACATTCAATTCAAGTTAAGAGTTCATTCTCTTGATTAAGGAATTCACCAAAATCAATTCATCACCCAACCTAAGCCATGAGACAAGCAATTGTGTCTTAAAACAAAGACCCATTAAGCACAAGAATATAAAACACAAGCCTAATCTAGCATGTAAATGCATCAACCAAACTTTTCTCATTCTTTGGAGCTAACTCTCTAACACTAAAATCATTCTAAACATGGCATTTTGGATCACTCACCAACATACAAACAATCATGGGATGTTAAATTACACTACTCCTAAATTAAGTTATTCTACTCCTAAACCCATTCATGAATACACATCAATTTCTAACCTCCTACACATGTATATCACAATAAGAGATTCAATCATGGATATAGCAAAGAATAGAACAAAACCCAAAGAATTTAAGAACAATCATACAAATATACCACACGTGTAGGTTTACAATATTCCCAAATGAGGGTTACACATTAAAGGCAACAAGATATAAAAATAGAAGATCAAATAAGAGACAATCCATGAAGAAATCTCCTCCAAAGAGCTGCTTGCTTTCCTAGCTCGAAATTGGTCCAAATACATCTCTTTTCTCCTTGCAATCTACTCTAAGATGTGTAAAAGGTGGTGGTGGAAATGTATGGTGAGATCCCATGGAGGAAAAACCTCCATATGACCTTGAATCTCTCATATATTTGGTGAAGAAGATGAAGGAAGATGAAGACGAGTTTGAAGGTGGTGTGATTTGGTTGTGGGAGGTGTGTAGGGTGTGGGTGAAGTGATTTTAGTATATCATATAAAGTGCCTCCATTCTTATATCACCATATAAATAATCTAGGATAAGACCACCGTACATTACGGAATGAACCGCAGCTGTAGATTAACCACACATAAAGTACCCAACTTTATTTGCTCTCTACGGACTTTTTAGATTACTTGTCTCAAACAGAAAACCTCTGTATATGATACTCATATACTCAATTTGAGATTATATCTAGCAACTTTGGATGTTTAGCACATATGATATAAGCGTATGAGTCATATTTATTGAATGAAATAACTACTTCTTTTATTTATATTTTTATAACATTTATATATTATAAGCTTTGGGGCATAAATCCCAACAGCGGCAATGATAGAACCTTCCTTTCAAATTCCTACAATTCAGGTAACGGTTGATCATGAGGAGGAAATTGAGGAATTTCAAATTTTGAATCATGCTATCAATGCTAGTGACTGATTTGGTAACAATCCGATTATTAATGTTGGCAATATGGTCAATGATAGCACAATAAATCAGGAAAAAGATTTCGTAAGCAATCAGGTAATTGATTCTATAACCCAGGAATCTGCATGCAATCAAGTCATTGATTCTACAACACAAAAATATGTAGGCAATCAAGTCACTAATCCTCTTCCTTGTGAGGATATTTTAGATTCTGCTATTAATAACCTTGCAATTCAAGAGAGAAAATAAGATATGATAATATGGATGAAATCTATGATATTTATTCAAATGATCAAATAGACCAAAATTATGAGGGTCTTGGTGATGCAGTTATTATAAATGATGTGGATCCCCACCACTTGCTAAATATCTCACTTACTTGACATCTCACCCACGTGGAAGTTTCATTTGCGTTTACTTCATTGTTAAGTTAATTATGTGAAAATTACAATAATTAACCCTCTCTCTTTATTGCCTATATATGTGGCTTTCATTGTAAGTTTGTTTTTTTTTATAAGCTGATATCAATACATATCAATACAAAGAGCTAAGCTCTCTCTAGTTATCTCGTGTGTCTCTCTCTTCTCTCATCTCTCATTTTATTTCTTTATTTATTGTTCATTTGTTCTTCATTATTTTATAACACGTTATCAGCACGATCGTATATAAGTAAAAAGTATCTTCAGGTGAGTGATTTACTTACGGTTTAATATTCGTGTATGTAAGTAAAAGGGATCCTTGATGGGTGATTTACTTACATCTTAATATTCTGGATCTATATATATTTTCGTATACAATATGGCTTATGCCGTCAACGGAACATATATATATATATAGTTCTGGATTTATTCATTTATTCTTTTTACATCTTAATATTCTGGATCTGTTTATAGTTCCGCATACAAGATAGCTTATGCCGTCAACGAATCCTCTATATATGGTTTTGGATTTATTTATATTGTTTAAATATTTGCATCCATTTTTATGCATATAACAGGTGAGCTTAGCCTCCTGGAATTGTTTAAATATATGTATTTAATTATTTGCAATATATGAGACTGGCTTATGCTGTGTCTCGGGACTGGCTTATGCTGTGTCTCAGGATTGGCTTTATGCTGTGTCTCAAGATAAACTGTTTAAATATTTAGTATTTATTTTTATGCAATATATGAGACTGGCTTATGCTGTGTCTCGGGACTGGCTTATGCTGTGTCTCAGGACTGGCTTTATGCTGTGTCTCCAAATAAATTATTTAAATATTCAGCATTTATTTTTATGCAATATATGAGATTGGCTAGACCGACTAATCAGAACTTAAAGTTTCTGGAATTATGATATTTAAGTTGGTACGGTTTTGAAAACCGATGAGAACCTGGAGTTTTGGATCGATGAGAACCTGGAGTTTTGGATCCAGTGTTATATTTATGAATGCCATAATTCATTATTTGGAACCTGGGATTTCAAATCCACTCAGAATCTGAAGTTTTCAGAATTTTATATATGAACTTACAGTTCATGATCGAACGGAAGTTTGAAACATTAATATGATCCATGATTTTATTTTATCACATATATATAAAGTGATATGTTTATATATCATTCATTTGAGAAAACGGATTTACACATCTAACAGGATGTTGTGGCTATCTTAAAAGAGATTTAAGATCTTAACGTATAATGAAATTGAAAATAATATTTTATTCATTTCATACATGCTTGATGCCCAGTAAGAGCAATATTCAGAGAATAACCTACACATCCAACAGGATATTGTGAGTATCAGAAAAGGGATTTAAAATCCTAACGTATCATTCATTTGAGAAAAGGGGGGATGTTATAAATAAAATGGATTTCCACCACCTCTCCTTTGTTGACTTGTTCCACTTCCTACGTGCCAAAGTACTCTCTACTTGATCCCCTTGCTTTTGTCATGATCATCACCCACGCGGGAGCTTGGTTTGATTTTGCTTAATCTCAAGTAAATTCATCATTTTCTCTTCTTTATTTTGTTACTGATACTTCTACCAGCTCTCATCTCACTCATATTTCATTTAAATTATTTGTTACTTCATTTCATCTCATTTACAATACGTATTTGTGATTTTGACAAAATCTTGGGTCAATTTCTAATTACCAAAAACTTATTTTTCCAATTTGCAATTTTCAAAGAGTTTTGGGGTGATTTATAATTAATAAAATTTTTTAGGGCCTTTCTGTAATTTTATAAAATTACAGACATTTTATAAAATTAGGGTCAGCTTTGTAATTTCCCTTTAATATATATATATATATATATATATTAAAAAAAAAAGAAAAAAAAAGGAGGGGGTATTATTATCATTTCAGATGAAATATAAAATGACATTACACATAATGTCTATAAAATTTCTAAAAAGAAAAATATATGTCTTGCCGAGAGTGCAACGAATCATATAATTCTGTGGAGTCAAAAATATTTTATGAATTCGACTTTGCTGAGAGCAAATGTTATTAATGTATTAGGTCCAACAGATCAGATAGAAAGCTTGGGAAGAGCCATGATATTGTTATCAAACAATACTAAATTTCATAGATTTAACTTTGCTAAGAGCAAATATTAATGCTATATAAGGTCCAACGGATCTAATAGAAAGCTCTGGAAAAGCCACGATATTTTTATAAAACAATACTAAATTATGTATCAATGATACTTAATATTATTCAAAAACAACATAAAGAAATATGCTTAGTTCAAAGACATTTAAAATTAATACTATATCAAATCTAGCGGATCTGATGGATCTGATTAAAGGCTCTAGAAAAACCACAATCTTATTACCAAATGGTATTCAATTGTGTATTAATGATATTTTATATCATTCAAGCAGAACATAATAGAAATTTGTTTAGATCAAAGACATATAACTTTATTAATGTCATATTGAGACCATGAATAATAAGAATGTTGAATATCTGTGCGTAATTCAGGCCAGAAGCTGATTATAGAAAAGCTGAGTTCTTTATCTTCCGGATTATATTGTTGATCAGAAAAAAAGATGTATGTGGATATATACATCCACCAAATAAACCATCATATTCTAAAGTTGGTTTTGAATTCCCATCATTCAAGGGGGTATGTGTGGATATATTCATCCACCAAATGAATCCTTCCATTTTATGGTACTGATTGATGCATCTACGTGATGGTCACATGTTTGTGTACTATCAAACGTCTCAAGTTGAGATCGATGTTCAACATCTAGTTTTCGCATGTACTCATAATCAGAATGGATCAGCGGAATCATTTATCAAATGTCTCCAGGTAAATACGAGAACTTTAATATTTCGATTCAGTTACCAATTTCTACATGAGACATTCTATATTACATGATGATGCATTCATCTATGTCTCACTACTTATCATCATTATTAACGATATATTAAGTATAATTGGTCATTGACTTGCCTACATTTTAAAGATATTTGATTGTGTAGTATATCTTCTTATCTCATCTCTGGCATGATCTAAGATAAGAATTCTATATCATTATGAGATTAATGTTGATTTTGATTAATCTTCTATTAGAGCATTTAAACTTATGAGAGTTTATACTTTACACACAATCTGTATATTATTATATTGATTAATTTCCAAATGGAAAGTTTCTCCAGAAAGAGTAAATGAAAAGTTACTCTTATACGAAATAGAGATACATGTTCGGTTCTCTCTATATAAATGTGTCTCATTTCAATCTTTGTATCACTCAAATACGAAAGATAATTGATCATCATATGATTATTAATATGTTACCTGATATATTAAAGGTAACATAATTTTATAAGTTGCCAACTCATAAACCCCGGCCGGGTGATTGTTCTTAAAGAATGATCAGAGTAAATGACAACAAATAAATCATTTGATGCATATCATAAGCTTATGAAACTTCTTGAAAGGTATTATTATCATGATCCAAAAGTAAACAAAACTCGAGTTATAAATAAATCCACTTTCTCTAAATCAATCTATAAAAGTTTGATATATCTAAAGAGACACAAGTCTATGAAATGACTAAATCCATTGAAATGGAAAGAAATCTCAACAGAGATACAACTATATTGAAAGAAAGAAAATTTCTATAAAGTCCGTGAAGTGACTAAATCCATTAAAATGAAAGAAATCTCAACAGAGATTCAAGTATATTGAAATTGAGAAAATTTCTACAAATCATATGAGAGAAATGTGGAATCATAAAGAAACAATCATTGATGATGCATTTTAATATACAATAGCGCTACTGAAATTATAAATGATAATTATGATATTCATAATATCAATGATTGTATACAAAAGGCATGATTGGCTTAAGTGAAAAGAAGCAATTCAAGAAGAATTGACTTCATTTATCAAACATAAAGTATTTAGACCAATAGTATTCCAGACACCTGGAGATGTCGAACTAGTTAGATACTAATGAGTCTTTATACGGAAAACGTAATAAGAAAAACGAGATCGTGAGATATGAGACACGACTCGTAGTACAAGGTTTCTCGCAGAAACTTGGTATTCAATAGTGACGAATACAATTACGTTTTAAATTTTTGATAAATTTGGCTCCTTTACAAGGCTTGAAATACGTCATCTAGACGTAGTAATCATTTATCTATATGATTCACTCAATGCAGATATTTATAATCCCTGAAGGATTTAAAATGCTAGAAGCATGTAAATCGAGATCTCGTAATCTGTATTTGATGAACATACAAAAATCCTTATATGGATTAAGAACAATCTGGACAGATATGGTATAATCGTCTTAGTGAATATCTGATAAAATAAGGGTATAATAATTATATTATATACCTAAGTGTCTTCGCAAAGAAATCAGAATCCGAATTTATTATATTCACAATATATGTTGATGATATTAATTTAATTGGAGCTCCTGAAGAGCTCCTGAAGAGCTCTTGAAAACTCTTGAATTTTTGGTAAATGAGTTTAAAAATAAAAGACATGGAAAAAGAAATATTGTCTCAACTTGAAGGTCGAGCATGGATCAAATGGAATGTTTGTCCATCAATCAGAATATATTTAAAAGATTTTGAAAAGATTCTATATGGATATTACTCCATAAAGCAAGTCTTTACTTATACTCCCCTCCAATCATTTATGATGTTTTTTCATTTAATGAAATAAACAATCTGTATACCCCAGTTTAGACATCTAGAAGATTGCTTTAAAAGAACTTTTATCAGGGGGAGCGTCCCATCAGGGGGAGCATATTGAATGAAGTATATTAATTATATTGGGGCATATGTGCATTGTACTCTTTTTCCTTCCAATCAGGTCTTTATCCCATTGGGTTTTCCTGATAAGGTTTTTAATGAGGCAATTCTCTAAGCACATCCAAAAATCTTTTGATTCATGAAGATCATCATAAATATTACATTAATCCAGTTGATCATCGTATATATGTAGTCTTGATAAAAAAGATCATTGTAAATATTATTTTGATCTTGCAAATCACCGTATAATTTTTACCTTGATCCAAAAGATCATCATAAATATTACTTTGTTATGACAGATCAATGGATATATTTGCTTAGGTTTTTATCCCACTGGGTTTTTCCTAGCAAAGTATAAATATGAGAAATGTTTTGAAGAAAACATTAATTCTAGACATATGTACACTGTACTCTTTTTCCCTTCGATCAGGTTTTGTCCCACTGGGTTTTCCTGATAAGGTTTTTAACAAGACAGTTTTAAGGACGTCCAATACCACAAGGTCTAGGAAATATTTATATATATTTTACTGAGATTTTTGTCCCACCGGGTTTTTCTTAGAAAATTAAAATACAAGAGGTGGGAATCCAAGGGGGAGTATTATAAATGATGTGGATCCCCACCACTTGCTAAATATCTCACTTACTTGACATCTCACCCACGTGGAAGTTTCATTTATGTTTACTTCATTGTTAAGTTAATTATGTGAAAATTACAATAATTAACCCTCTCTCTTTATTGCCTATATATGTGGCTTTCATTGTAAGTTTGTTTTTTTTTTTTATAAGCTAATATCAATACATATCAATACAAAGAGCTAAGCTCTCTCTAGTTATCTCGTGTGTCTCTCTCTTCTCTCATCTCTCATTTTATTTCTTTATTTATTGTTCATTTGTTCTTCATTATTTTATAACAGTAAAATATTTGTTATATTTTCAGATAGACCAAAATTATTTGTTATATTTTCAGGAATGTTTTATGATGTAGTAAAATCTGTTCAATTTATAAGAAAGTTCGTTAACTGGGATCAATGATTCTATTGGTCGAAGACCAATTAATCTAGCAAAAATTTACTCTAAGTGCGAAAAACTAAATTGCATAATGCTTGGTTTTGGAAATTTGTTGACTTCTAATATTAACCTAGATTATGAATACTTGAACTAAAGACTAAAATTAATCTCAAATCACAAAAGGGATGAATATATGAAGAGAAATACTAGAGAATCGATGCACCTTTATTAGACACTCAATGTTCTCAATCAGTCTCGTTAAACACTTCAATATAGTTTAAGGCTTGTTTTGAATATAAACAATTAAGTTCGAAAATCCTTCCCATCACTCGCACAAAGGCCATGTGACAAGTGACGGTAAAGAAATCCTTTTAGACACAAAACTCTAAGCCAAATCAATGCAGCAAGGCCATGTAAACATTAACTTTCAAATCTACTACACTTATGATTATGGTTTAAATGAACAGGTCATCCACATCTAAACCCTATTCTCATGGATATACTAAATCATAAACCCATATTAATTGAAGTCCACAAAATAATACGAGCAAGTAAAATAGAGCAATTAATTCAATAGACAAGACTAAAACCCAATTGAATTAAGAAAGATAGACTAATTGATTACATCGAGTTATCCAAAATTGGTTACATCAATCCCTTAGATAAAGTTTTAGTTACATGTCAATGGAGAAGATAAAAACATAGAAGAGTTGTAGAGAAAACCCATATAGGTCATGAGAGCTCTTTGTCTGGCAATCTTTTTATTCTTGCTTTCAAGAATCCTCCAAGGATGGGTGGAATTGAATGAATGAATTGAATGAATGAATGTTTCTATGTGAAAGAATCATGTTATATTAATCCCCATGTGTGGCTCCACAGAAAAATAAAAAACTAGCCCTTGAAATACTTCTCTTCAATTAGGTCCCCACGATGTCCCGAAAAAACAAGGATTGTGCACAACCATTGCTCGTACCGCTGTGCGGACAAGTTGCCTTGATAGCGATATTCCAAACGGCATTCCTTTGGAAAGTGACGCGGTGTAGACTGCTGTGGAGGCTTGGCATGTATGGCGGTATGAACGATGGTAATCAGTAGGCCATCCTCTATTATCGACCGCTTGACAGGTCGCTGGTGGTGCACATGCCTCGGCAGCGGTATTGACCGTGGCTAAGGACAGTTTTACCCTTTTTCTTCATCTTCTAACTTCATTTCTTCCAAATTAAGATCCAACATCACTTTTATGGAATGTAACCTACATAGGCTCAACAAACACATTAAACTATCAAAGGGACTCAAGAGACAAGCATATTACATAGGAAAAAGGGCTAAATATAAGTATAGAATTGGACCGATCATTTTATTAGTCATAATATTTAATATTTTTGTCTTATTGTTGTTGGTCGTTTTCTAAGACTAGGGTGTTTATGTTTTAAGCAAAAAGAATGTTGTTTTGGAGGTACAGTTGTAATATTTTGATTTTGGAATCTCAAATATATCTTCTATCTTCTGGAGAACCTCTTCTTCAGTGAATTTATTTTCTCCATTGATTGTTTCTACATCAAACTTGTATCAGAGCACTTGGCGACGATCGGGTGTTTATGGCCAATGAAGGTGACAATAATCTCCAAGCTGGTGGTAGGAATCAAAGCTTGGATGCTCTTTGGGCATCACATGTGAACCTAGATCGGAAAGTGGATGCTATTTCAAATGATCTGCTTAAATTACTTGATACTCTAGGTTTCATGAATGGAAATCTCAAAAACATGGGACCTCGAGATCCAGTTCTCCATGGAAACTGAGCATCTCCAGTGGGTATTCGCGATCAACAGACAGCTTGATCGGAACGATTTATACACCTTTTAGGGTCCCCATTTTCTATCTTTTGTTCTCGTTTTCAAGCGTTTTTGTGAATATAATATGTTTTGTGAGCCTTGTGCAGTTTCATTTTGTTTTGGGAAGTCATTATGCGGAAACGGGGTGTTTTCGGGCCAAAACACATCTCGAAAGGCAAAAATGAGTATTTTTGCAGTACGCCTCGTCAAAGCATACCACATCAGACCAAATGGCGTACCGCGTTCCATGCTGTGAAAGCCAATAGGAGGAGTTCATCAGAATGGTCGTTGAAGCGTATTGCGCCAAACCAAATGGCATACTACGAAACAGAGTAGAAGGTATTTCGCAATACATCTCGTTAGAGCGTACCGCGACCCGTACAGTGAAATGCACCAGAATTACGATTTTTAGCCAAATTTTAAGGGGTATTCATATCTTTTCACCCCTATCTTTGTACCCTAACTCCCCCTACTATAAATATCTCCTATTCTCTCTCTTCTATTGAGAATCCCACACTCCATCTCTCTATGTTCTCTCTTTCACGCTCAAACACATGTTCTCCATCTTCTTCATCTTCTTCATCTTCTCCACCAAATAAGGAGAGAACCCAAGCTCCTATAGAGGTTCTTCCTCCATGGGAGCTTCCCATACAACTCCACAACCTCATTTTACACTCCCTCCATCCATTTTAAAGTAGATTTCAAGGAAATATGAGTGGTTTTCCAACCAAATTCGAGCTAGGAAGGTTATGAGCATATTTGGAGGACTTGTCTTCAAGGGTTTACTCTTATTTACTCTTTTCTTTAAATTTCTTGCTTCCTTAATGTATAACCCCGATTTGGTGAATTTTGTAAACCTACACTTGTGTTATATATGTTGTTTGTGCTTAAATTCGGTTGGGTTTTGTTTTACTCTTTGTTAATTTCATGAATTTAGCTTTAATTGCAATATCCATATGTGTTGATGGCCAAAATTGACATGTATGCATGATTGAGATTAGGAGTAAAGTAATTAAATTAGGAGTAGTGTAATTTAGTATCCCATAATTGTTTTATGTTGGTGGATGACCAAAATGCTATGTTTAGAGTAATTTGAGTGTTAGAGTTTTAGCTCCAAAGAATGTGAAAGGCTTAATTCATGCATTTAATTCATCAGTTTATTCAAATGATCAAATAGACCAAAATTATGAGGGTCTTGGTGATCGTGATGACACACTACACCAAGAAATTCAACAAGTTTTTGATGGAATTAACAATTCAGGTGATAGGAGAGGAAAGAATAATCTGGAGAAAATCCCCGAAGAAGACCAAGATATTTATGCTTCAAATTCTACATATTGTCAAGTAGACCCCATGCTACGAGAAAATGATTACGTGTTAGATGAAGATAATTGGATCCCAGTGGTGACCAGATCGAAAAGAAAAGGAAAGTAAAGCCGACTTTTAAGATGTTATCTATGACTAATGTCAAGAGAAGCCATTCTAAGCGTCTCCAATGAAGTTGATATGCACTTCATTAGTTTTATTTTTATTTTAGTTTTAAGAATGTTTGTTTTCTTCTCTTTCTTTGTATTTCTTTTTTTGATAATAAATTTCTTCTAAGTGGATGCTTTACCACTTAGGTTTATCTAAAATAAATAAATAAAATAAAAATAAATAAATTTTTTTTGTTTACGTATAACTGTCCTTGTAATTTTTATTTTTATTTTTATTTTTTGAAAGGAAAAACTGTCCTTGTAATTTTGTTTTATGTTTTATGTTTTTTAATTATTGAAGTAATGAAGTATATTCACACCAAGCTCTTGTAAATGTAGCTGTTTTTAAGGGGCTTTTTGTTTTCATTTTTTCTTCTTCCTTTCACCTCCTACAATGCCGGAGGAGCTTATATGCTCTACTGGAAACAACTTTTTTATTTGTATTTTTTTTTAATTTATTACTGTTATTTAATATTAATAAAACTTTTTTTAGTTCTATTTCTTTTGTTCCTAGATTAGCTAATAGTGTGGCTTATAGTCTTGCCAAGATTGCTCTTGGTTATGAGGGCGAGTTTGTGTGGCTGGAAGACTGCCCCATTGCGGTGGAGAGTCTTGTGTTGGACGATTGTCCTTCTTCTCTGTATTGTTTTGGTTTTAATGATTCCTTTTCAAAAAAAAAAAAAAAAAATTAATAAAATTAATATTTAATTTTAAATTATGAGTTTAGTGTTGAATGCTTAATAGTTGATTAACATTTATTGGCCTATTAATTATTATATTGTTCACAACAATTTTAGTTTATGATGTGAAACAAAAAGCAAAATTGATTTTACAGGTTTTTGATATTTTCAATTATCAATTATTCTACCATACATTAAGACTGCCATTATATTAATGGTCGACACAATGATTTGTTTGTCATTTCATTAAAATGTCATTAAATTAATGTCAAGTTATCTAATAGTAATTTGTCTGTATCTTATTTTAGAACTGAAGGTATTCATATATAGAGAGAAATTCAAAAGTAGCCATAGGAAACATTAAACTTTTGTTAATAACCAATTTTGAAATTTTAATTGTTAATAACCACTTTTTTTTTAAAAAAATTCAGTGTATATCCATCAATTACCAGAGTACCCATGAAAATAGTGTTTTTTAAAACTCGAAGCAAATTTGAAATCATGACTAAATTGAAATATCCAAACTTGAAATCATGCCTAAATGGAAATATTCAAACTTAAAATGTAGACTAAATTGAAATTAGGATTAGGTTTTTTTTTTTTTTTTCCTTCTTCTTCTTCCTCTTCTTCTTCCTCAATTGAAATTAGGATTAGGGTTTTTTGAATCAATTGAACCAATTGAAGACCCCATCGCCGGACGTCGGTCATCGGAGCTGCAAGAAGCCGCCGGACGTCGCACGAACCAGCGGCTGCCACGAACCCATCGCCTGTCGTCGCACGAAGTAGTCCAGCGGCTTCGTCGCACCAACTGCAGCTCCACTGCCTGTCGTCGCACGTCCGGCGCGCCCGGACGGTTCGGCAATGACTCCGACGACTAGGAAGACTCAGACGATGGGCGGTGGGATGGAGAGGAGAAAAGAGAGAGAGGATCGGGAGAGAGAGAGAGAGAGAGAGAGAGAGAGCAGAGAAGAGAGAAAGAAAAGAGAGAAAAGAGAGAGTGTGTGTGTTTGGGGACCCTATTTATATGAGGGCTTTGTTGTAATTTCTCAAAAAAGTGGTTATAAACAATTAAAATTTCGTTTGTGGTTAAAAAAGAATTTCCCCTAATATTTGTGGTTATTTTGAGTAATTCCACTCATATATATATAATATGAAACTTTTCTCCTCGGTGTGTAGTGTGTACTGATAAATATATATGAGTACCCTGCATGTGGACTATTAGATTCAATTGTTTTGACTCAGTCTGTATACACTTGTCGGTGTTTATCCATAATCTATGATCCATACACAATGCACTAATGTATTTTATATCTGTACACACTAAGGAGAAAAGAGCTATATATAATTTAGGTGAAACTTCCATTTCTTTGGTTGCTGCATTTCAAACATAAAAGCTAGATATAAACATCTCTAGAGCACTCCGGGGAAGTTGAGGTAATATAAAACATCTTGCTTTTATAGTCAAGGTGCTCTACCATACATTAAGACTGCCATTATATTAATGGTCGACACAAGTCTGCATTTCAAACATAAAGCTAGATATAAACATCTCTAGAGCACTCGGGGGAAGTTGAGGTAATATAAAACATCTTGCTTTTATAGTCGAGGTGCATGCCAAGAAGCCAACGTCTTAAACATCAATATCTGCAGCGATGATATTTCCAGGTATGTATTTACTTCGTTGATCTTGTATTTAACTAGTATTTATAATCGTTTGTTCTTTCTAAACTAATATGTTATGTAAGACAATAACGTTACAGTTGAATGCAAAACCTTTTAAGAGTATGAAATGCATGATTGTTTGATTAACAGCATTGACTTCGTATTTCTTGGAATTGTAATGGTTCTGTTTTTGTATGCACAATCTTTCTAAATCAGTTGTTAGCAGTTTGATCTATTCAATGAAGAGTAGGATAGTACTGGAGCCATATTCTCCAAGTTTAAGGAATCTTTGGAAGGAATGGGATGCGCGGGTAATGGTTGTCCTCAGTCTTACACTCCAGATACTACTTAGCATTCTGGGAAGTCGTAGAAAATCCAGTCGAAAACTTGCAATTCGAATCTTTATTTGGTTTGGCTACATTTCTGCAGACTCTGTAGCAACTTTTGCCCTTGGTATACTATCAAGTAACGCTACAGATATGTATGATCAGCATAATACTGATGTGGATGCCAACACTGAATTATCTGCATTCTGGGCACCGTTTCTTCTTTTGCACTTGGGTGGTCCAGACAGCATTACTGCTTATGCATTAGAAGACAATGAATTATGGTTGCGACAAGGGATTGGACTAATTGTTCAGACAGGAATGGCAGTCTATGTCTTTCTCATGGGTTGGACAGGCTCTCGCCTTTCAGTTCTGTCCCTTGTAATGTTTCTTCCGGGGTTGGTCAAGTATGGAGAACGAGTATGGATACTTAGATCAGCAAGCGATACAATACGCAGAACATCGGTGGCGAAAGATAATTTTCTTCATAGAGAAGAAAATTTCTCTGACGAAAATGTTATTAAAGAAAATTCAGGATACCTTATTGAAGTAGATAGACTTGTTGAGATTCAGCTCCCAGTAGATCTCTCAGGGTTGAATAATAATAATTCCATCACTGATGAATATGTGTTACTTGTAGCCTATAGATTAATGGATATAAGTAATCGTCTATTTGTAGATTCTACTCTCAATTACATGGAGAGAGACACCGGCCATACCCTCTTCAGAAACATATCATCCGAAGATGCTTTCAGGGTAATTGGAATTGAACTTGGATTGAGATACGATTTGCTTTACACCAAGACACTGCTAATCTTAAAACCTTGGCGCTTATGGCTGCGCGTCTTCACTTTCTTTATAATCACTTTAGTACTGATTCTCTTTACTGTTCTTGTTCACAACAAAGACAAGTATTCAAAAGTTGATCTTTCCGTAACATTCCTGTTGCTAATTGTATCTTTTCTTCTAGAGATATATGCAGCACTAGTTCTACTCTCCTCGGACTGGTTTCTTGTTTGGTTGACTAAAAAGCATTACAAAACTTCCAACTTGATGAAACCCCTTATTTCTTCTTCTTTAATTTCTCTGTGTAAGACTCCTAGGTGGTCAAATACAATGTCCCAATACAGTCTTTTAAATTTCAACAACAAAGCAAAACCTCTCCTCTACTCTTGCAATAAGCTTATTTTAAACATGATTGGGTCGAAATACTACTTTTATTGGGACAGAGACATCCACGAAGATTTAAGAAGACTAATCTTCCAGTTTTTCAAGCAGAAAGCTGCGGAAGCAAGGACTGTGGAGGTACCCTCTAAATTAATTCGCAGAGAGGAGAGCGAAGAAGAGGGCAATATTAAGGACATCATTCCGGGTGTAAGCATCAGGGAAGAGTTTGAGTACAACATTATGGTCTGGCACATTGCTACTGAAGTTTGTTACTACTTGGATCGAGATATTAATCCTAATCCTGTGAATTGTAAATCGATAAAGAAAATTTCTCGATACTTGATGTATCTTCTAGTCGAGCACCCTTCCATGTTATCAGTTGGAACGAGACAGATTGACTTTCAAGAAATAAGTGATGAGATTGGGCTTGTAATTTCAGACAAATGTGCTGATAATGTGACAAGAAAAAACCAAGTATGTGATACATTACTTGAACATTTTACCAGAGTTGAACCTGAGGCCAAAAAGGAAAAAGATGCAAAGAAAATGTTTGTGATAAAGAGAGCGTTCGACCATGTTAAAAAAATGAACGAAACTGGCCCATCAAAGGTATGCTTGACTTTTAATTTATTTAGTTTATGTTCGTTAACATGATCTATATATATTTAATATTTTTAATTATAACAATTTACTTACTTTGTTTAATTATATATATATACATATATATATATATATATATGATCACTACTGCAGCCATCTGATGCGGATGCAAAATGGCAGAAAATTGGCAGCAAGTGGTTTGAAATGCTGTTACAAGCAGCAAACAACTGCAGAGGAAATGAACATGCTCAACAGCTGAGACGTGGAGGAGAGTTTTTAACTCATGTATGGCTTCTCATGGCTTATTTTGGCTTAACTGATCACTCTGTGATATCAAGAGAACCACGTCCAATTGCTAGGCTCTTTACCAAATAGCCAACTAGCACAAAGCCACAAATTATAAATATGGATTGTTTGCTTTTTTTATTTTCATTTTATTTTATATGTTGATCAGTAATCTATTCTCATTTGAATTGTGGGTTTTGGGGGTGTTGGTGCCCTATTTCTTTCTTTTTGTCCTGTTTTATCGGCTGTTGGTGTTTCCTTTTGTCTTCTTTTGGCTTTCTCAATAAAGTTTATTGTTCAAAATATATATATATATATATATATATTCTCATTTGATTGACAATTGATTTTGTTTTCTTTTCGAGATTAGTTTTGATAGATTAGAAAGAGTTGGCTCTGACCCGTCTGATGTTAGCTAGATTTCAACGTCTAATATGCAGGGGCAGACCTCAAATCCGCAAGGGGGCTAGCCCCTAGCCCAATGAAGAAAAAAAAAATTGTAGTTAAAAAATTTATAATTTTTTTAAAAATATATGTATTTTTTATATTTTAGTACTATAAATTTCAAGTATTTTTCATTTGGCCCCCAACTCCAAACTCCTAATTCCACCCCTACTAATATGTACGAATATTGCCACTTTTAATCGGTTGAAGAAGATTCATTCAACTAAATTTGTTCATGGCCGGTTCTGTATTTCTTTCAAAGGTTGCAAGAACTCAAAGATTTTAATTCCTTCAAATAGTTGATGGATGCAAGAAATTTTTTATATACGAAAGGTTTGGAAAAAAGAGTTATATGCATAGTTTGTTGAACAGTAATAGGTCAATTAAAACAATATTTTCTTTCTTTCAAAAGGAAAAGAAAAAAAAAAATACTTCTATGTTTATATTGTACTTCATTATATTCATTGCACTGTCATGCTAGGGCAAACTGCATAGGCCAGTGATATTATAAATAAAAACCGGTACTTGTTGCGGATTTTCATAAAATGTATTAATAGAAAAATAGAGGAATTGCATAAACATCCCCCAAGATTTGATATAATTGCACGCATATGACAGTTTTGGTCATATACACACAAACTTCCCTCAACATTTGAAAAATATTGCACAAATATCCTCTACTGTTAGATGGTTTTATTAATCAATGGTTAAACGTGTACAAAGTCTAAAATACCCTGTATTTTTATTTTAAATAAACTAAAAAATTTAAAAATAAGATAAAAGATATTAAAAAAAAAAATCTTTTAGAAAACATGAATTTTAAATCAAAAATCTGGAAAAAAAAAATTATCTTAAAAAAAAAAAATGTTTGTGCAATCTCCCATGATTTTAAATAGATTTAAAATTTTAATTTAAATTATTATTAAATTGTTTTAAAAACTATTTTTTTATTATTTGTAAAGATGAATCTTTATATATATAGTCTCATTTGAGAGAATCTTTATCTTAACATTAGGTAAGAACCTTCATGAAATTCATCGATTTCAATGAATTTTGATATGAAATTTTTTTATGAATGATATGTTAAATTCAAATTTGAAACTTTATCAAATGCTATAACTATTATATATATATATATATATTTTTTGTTAAACATGAAGTATCGATGAAAATGGTGAAAAGTAGGAAAAATATAAAAAATAGTTATAATACTTCCAAAGACTGGCCATCCACCACCCAATGATATTCAAAAAATAAAATCTCAAACGGTTAGGTCCCACTGAAAAATTCAAAAGCTCTACATTTTTAAATGGTTTTGGCAGACAATCGTCTTTGTATTTGGTGTGATGTGAAAAGTAGGAAAAATATAAAAAATAGTTGTAATACTTAAATAATACAATTTTGTAATATTTGACCTGTTAAAGTTAACTTCAATGGTTGACCGTTGGGTGAAATATACCTATCCATATTTAAGCAAAAATGTAATCTTGTGTTTTTATTATTATTATTATTATATTATTATTATTTGCTATACTTTCACGAATTAATTCCAAAGACAATTGGCTTTTGATGTAGGACAAATGGCTTTGGAGTTTGAAGAAGAGATGAACAGAAAATTGGCTAAAAGAGCTACTCCGTAGAAACGGACATAACTTTTAGCTCGGTCGTCAGATTTCCTATTATAATATGTTTTCGGAAAGGGTTTTCAGCGCTCCATAGCGATGTAACTTGGGCTAGCCCAGTTGACGTCGTTTTCATCCTCAAATTTTCTGTTTAGTTCAGGCTGTCGGGCAGTTTAAGTTTTTTATTGTTTTTGGGTTTTTTTCGTTTTTAGTTGTTTTTGTTTAGAGGAAGGCTATTTTGGTCTTTTTGCCTCAATTAGGGTTTCCAGAGTCTATTTAAGGCTCTTTGTTTTTAGTTTCGAAATATTTAATAATATTATTATTTTGGTTTTCAATTAATTTTCTGGTGGATTCCAGTTTGAGTGATCTTAGGGCTTACACTGGTAAACCCTAGAACTTCAGTTCTGCATAAAGTGGTATCAGAGCATAAGGATTTCGCCTTGTACGATGGTCAACAACGAAGCCGGAAGAGTTAACCCTGGCGACGCTAGTCGTAGGGATGCTGATTTATGGGCAGCGATTGATGAGCAATGACAGTCGATGGAGAGGTTGGAGGCCATGTTACAGCAACTGTTGGAGCGGCAGCCTAATCCCAACACCCCTACTGGCAATGCTAACGCTCCTGCTCCTGCCCCTGCCCCTGCCCCTACCAACAGAGATGGAGTCAAGGGAGTTGCCCTTGGCCACCCTGGTGGTGGACGTCCACCTAGAGCAACGAGACACGTGCAGTTTGAAGATTTCAGCGATGAAGATTCTGATGAGGATTTTGCGGGTTACCAAGGGAATCGTCAACAAAACCGAAATCAACCTGACTATAGAATCCATGCAGACATACCACTGTTCTATGGTAAACTGCAGATTAAGGAGTTCCTATACTGGATTTCTGAGGTTGAGAGGTTCTTCGAATTTACTGAAGTTACGGAAGAACGACAAGTCAAACTGGTAGCGTATAAGTTGAGAAGCGGGGCTGCTGTTTGTTGGGAGAAGTTGCAGATGGATAGACGACGACAAGGCAAGGATCCTGTATGATCCTGGAGGCAAATGAAACAACTTATGATGAACAAGTTTTTACCTTCAGATTATGAACAATTTATTTTCCAGAGTTCTCATAATTGTGTGCAGGGTAGCAAAACTGTGGCAGATTACACTGAGGATTGGTCTAGGCTATCAGTTCGTAACAACCTAAATGAGACTGAGGGACAGCAGGTTTCCAGATATTTAGGGGGATTAAAGTCGACCATTCGAGACAAGATTGGACTGCAAGTTGTTTGGACAGTAGATGAGGCACATAACATGGCCTTGAAGGCGGAGTTAATGGAGAAAACACCCAATCGATTTTCCCACTACAAGAAGGACGTGGGTGAGTCATCCAATGCAGTTGTGAGCCGGAGCGGATTTTCACCGAGTGATGGACAAGGACAGACTAGAACTACAGATCATGTCCAAAAGAGTTCGGCTCCTAGTAGCAATCTTGCTGGGACGCGTCCAATAGCAACAGCAACTACGAAGGAAACCCGACGATTGGCACCAAATCCATACAGCAGAACAGGCGATTTGAAGTGCTACATGTGCGGCCAACTAGGCCATCGTTTGAATGAGTGTCCAGCTAGGAAACTAGTGAATTTCGTGGATGTTGGAGAAGATGATGAGTACGAACAAGATGGTGAAGAAGGGGCATGCCTGGAAGAACTCTTGGATGGTGCAGAAATTACAGAGGAACATGGTAAGTATGTAAACTGTGTGATTCAGCGAGTCATGTATGCAACGAAGTTGGAGGATTTTTCACAAAGAAACAATATTTTCAAGACTTGCTGCAGTGTCCAGGGAAAGGTTTGTGATTTAACTGTTGACAGTGGGAGTTGTGAGAACTTTGTGTCTAGAAAACTAGTGGCACATTTGAAGCTGCAGGCATAGCAACATCCAAAGCCTTATGCGATTGGGTGGATCCAGAAAGGACCTAAGGCGAACGTGACAGAGGTGTGTAAAGTTCCTATTTCGATCGAGCAGCACTACCGAGATGAGGTGACATGCAATGTAGTCGACATGGATGCTGGTCACGTGTTATTGGGACATCCATGGCAGTTTGATGTGGATATCACCTACAGGGGGCGTGACAATGTTTGTGTTTTCAATTGGGATGGCAGGAGGATTGCAATGGTTCTGAAACAGAATTCAAGCAATGGCCCAACTAAGACCACGGTAAAAAAACAATCCTTAGTTTCTTTAATCACATCAGTAAATGATTTGGAACTTGACATTAAGGAGGCACAAGAGGTACATGTTGTGGTTGTGCGAGCTTTGGTGATAGAAGGCAAGGAAGAGCAGAGAGTTGTGATACCCGAGAAGGTACAGTCCCTATTGACAGAATTCAATGAGTTGGTGTTAGAAGATTTACCAAATGACCTTCCACCATTGAGGGATATTCAACACCATATTGATTTAGTTTTGGGAGCAAGCTTACCAAACTTACCACACTATCGGATAAGTCCCAAGGAGAATCAGATTTTATAGGATAAAGTGGAGGAATTAATGCAGAAGGGGTTTATTCGAGAGAGCATAAGTCCATGTGCAGTTCCCACATTACTGGTCCCAAAGAAAGATGACAGTTGGAGGATATGCGTGGATAGTCGCGCAATTAACATGATAACTGTCGGATACAGCTTTCCAATTCTGAGATTAGATGACATGTTAGATATATTGGAGGGTTCGAAGTTGTTCTCCAAATCGACTTGTGAAGTGGATACCATCAGATTCGGGTCAAACCTGGTGACAAATGGAAGACAGCCTTCAAAATAAAGGATGGACTCTACGAGTGGTTGGTTATGCCTTTCGGATTGTCCAATGCGCCTAGCACTTTTATGCGACTTATGAACCAGGTATTGCGGCCTTTCATTGGGAAATATGTAGTCGTCTATTTTGATGACATACTGATTTACAGTAGGAGTGAGAAAGAACATATGGAGCATCTACGGGCTGTGTTAGAGGTGTTGTCCGAAAATAAACTTTTTATCAATTCTAAAAAGTACAGTTGGCTGACAGGACGTTTGTTATTCCTTGGGTATGTGGTCAGTTTGGAGGGTATATTGGTTGATGAAGAAAAGGTGAAAGCCATTCGTGATTGGCCCACGCCTAAGACAGTAGGAGAGGTGAGGAGTTTCCATGGGTTGGCGACGTTTTATCGTCGATTTATTAGGGACTTCAGTAGTATTGTGGCTCCCATTACAGAGTGTTTAAAGAAGGGAAAATTTCAATGGGGGGAAGCAACCGACACATCTTTTACAGTCATTATAGAAAAACTGTGCACTACTCCAGTTCTGGCTTTGCCCAGCTTTAAGAAGTTATTCGAGGTGGAGTGTGATGCTAGTGGAATTGGGATTGGAGCAGTTTTGTCACAAGAGAAGAGACCAATGGCGTTTTTCAGTGAGAAGCTTAGTGTGCACGTCGAAAGTGGAGTACCTATGACCAAGAATTTTATGCTATTATTTGTGCTCTAAAGAATTGGGAGCATTATCTGATTCAGCGGGAGTTTATTCTTTACACTGATCCATCAAGCTTTGAAGTATCTGAACATCTAGAGGAGTTTAAGTAATATGCATGCTCGGTGGGCAACCTATTTGCAGAAGTTTCCTTTTGTTCTGAAACATAAATATGGTGTTCTGAATAAGGTGGCAGATGCACTGAGCTGGCGTGCTAGTTTGTTGGTTACTATGTGGTAGGAGATTATTGGGTTTGAGTTTTTGAAAGAATTGTATTCAGATGATGAAGATTTCGCCGGGGTATGGGGAAAGTGTGTTCTGAAACAAACAGATGGGGAATTTCATATGGTCGATGACTACCTGTTCCGTGGCAATCAGTTATGTATTCCGCGGAGCTCTTTGAGAGAGAAACTGCTTGGGGCGTGACAAGACTATCAATGGGGTAGTCGGACGGTATTACTGGCCTCAGTTGAAACGCGACGTGGGCAATTTTGTTAGCAAGTGTTATGTTTTCCAGACTTCTAAAGGGCAGGCTCAGAATGCAGGTCTCTACATGCCTCTACCTGTACCGAATGCTATATGGGAAGATTTGTTAATGGATTTTGTCTTGGGACTCCTACGAACTTAGCGTGGAGTAGACTCTATGTTTGTTGTGGTTGACAGGTTCTCCAAGATGAGGCATTTTATCCCTTATCGGAAGACATTTGATGCTTCACATGTTGCCCAATTGTTCTTTCAGGAGGTAGTTCGTTTACATGGGGTACCCCAGTCAATCACATCTAAGAGGGATTCAAAATTTCTCAGCCGGTTCTAGGTTACATTATGGCGACGGATGGATACTACTCTAAAGTTCAGTAGCACTACGCACCCGCAGACTGTCGGGCAAACTGAGAACCTAAACTGGACACTAGGAAATTTAATTCTGAGCATTTGTGGGGATAAGCCTAAACAGTGGGATGTGGCACTGGCACAAGCTGAGTTCACGTATAATGATGCAGTTCACACTGCTACTAGTAAGTCTCCTTTTGCTTTGGTGTATCGACAACCTCCTAAGCATACGTTAGACTTGGCACGTCTTCCCAAGATTGTTGGAACAAGTGTTGCTGTCGAGACCATGGCTGAGCAGGTTCGTGATGTTCAGGCTGAAGTGAAAGCCCAGTTGGAAAAGAAGAATGCGAAGTATAAAGCAGCAGCAGATGTCAAGAGGCGTAAGAAATTGTTTGCTGAGGGTGATCAGGTTATGGTGTTTCTGCGTAAGGAAAGGTTCCCAATTGGTTCCTATAACAAGTTGAAGCCAAGGAAGTATGGGCCGTACAAGGTGATCAAGAAAATCAATGACAATGCCAATGTGATTGACTTGCCTACTGATATGAATATATCTCGTACTTTCAATGTAGCTGACCTTTATAAGTTTTGTGACAATGTTTCACTTTATCCGGATTATAACTCGAGGTCGAGTTCTTCATAGGTGGGAGGGACTGATGTAGGACAATTGGCTTTAGAGTTTGAAAAAGAGATGGACAGAAAATTGGCTAAAAGAGCTGCTCCGAAGAAACGGGCATAACTTTTAGCTAGGTCATCAGATTTCCTATTATAATATGTATTCAGAAAGGGTTTTCAAGGATCCATAATGGGGCAACTTGGGCTAGCCTGGTTGACATCGTTTTCAACCTCAAATTTGCTGTTTAGTGCAGGCTGTCGGGCAGTTGAAGTTTTTTATTGTTTTTGGGTTTTTTCATTTTTAGTTGTTTTTGTTTAGAGGAATGCTATTTTGGTCTTTTTGCCTCAATTAGGGTTTCCGGAGTCTATTTAAGGCTCTTTGTTTTCAGTTTTGAAATATTGAATAATATTATTATTTTGGTTTTCAATTAATTTTCTAGTGGATTCCAGTTTGAGTGATCTTAGGGCTTACGCTGGTAAACCCTAGAACTTCCGTTATGCATCAATTTTTAAATGGTTTTAGCAGACAATCGCCTTAGTATTTGGTGTGATGTGAAAAGTAAGAAAAATATAAAAAAAATAGTTGTAATACTTAAATAATACAATTTTGTAATATTTGACCTGTTAAAGTTAATTTCAATGGTTGACCATTTGGTGAAATATACCTATCCATATTTAAGCAACAATGTAATCTTGTGTTTATATATATATATATATATATATTTTTGCTATACTTTCACGAATTAATTCCAAAGACTGGCCATCCACATCCACCACCCAATGATATTCAAAAAATAAAATCTCAAACAGTAAGGTCCCATTGAAAAATTCAAAAGCTCAACATTTTTAAATGGTTTTGGCAGACAATCGCTTGCTTATTTGGTGTGATGTGAAAAGTAGGAAAAATATAAAAAATAGTTGTAATACTTAAATAATACAATGGTGAAAAGTAGGAAAAATATGAAAAATAGTTGTAATACTTAAATAATACAATTTTGTAATATTTGACATGTTAAAGTTAACTTCAATGGTTGACCGTTTGGTGAAATATACCTATCCATATTTAAGCAAAAATGTAATCTTGTGTTTTTTTATTATTATTATTATATTATTATTATTATTTTTTTTTTTCTATACTTTCACGAATTAATTCCAAAGACTGGCCATCCACATCCACCACCCAATGATATTCAAAAAATAAAATCTCAAACGGTTAGGTTCCACTAAAAAATTCAAAAGCTCTACATTTTTAAATGGTTTTGACAGACAACCGCCTTCGTATTTGGTGTGATGTGAAAAGTAGGAAAAATATAAAAAATAGTTGTAATACTTAAATAATACAATTTTGTAATATTTGTCCTGTTAAAGTTAACTTCAATGGTTGACCGTTTGGTGAAATATACCTGTCCATGTTTAAGCAAAAATGTAATCTTGTGTTTTTATTATTATCATATTATTATTATTATTATTATTATTATTATTGCTATACTTTCACGAATTAATTCCAAAGACTGGCCATCCACATCCACCACCTAATGATATTCACAAAATTAAATCTCAAACGTTTAGGCCCCACTGAAAAATTCGAAAGCTCTACATTTTTAAATGGTTTTGACAGACAAATCGTCTTCGTATTTGGTGTGATGTGAAAAGTAGGAAAAATATAAAAAATAGTTGTAATACTTAAATAATACAATGATGAAAAGTAGAAAAAATATAAAAAATAGTTGTAATACTTAAATAATACAATTTTGTAATATTTGTCCTGTTAAAGTTAACTTCAATGGTTGACTGTTTGGTGAAATATACCTATCCATATTTAAGCAAAAATGTAATCTTTTGTTTTTATTAATATTATTACTTTTTTTTGCTATACTTTCATGAATTAATTCCAGAGACTGACCATCCACATCCACCACCTAATGATATTCAAAAAATAAAATCTTAAACGGTTAGGCCTCAGTGAAAAATTCAAAGCTTTATATTTTTAAATGGTTTTGACAGACAATCGCCTTCGTATTTGGTGTGATGTGACCCATCATCACACACTTGCATTATTATTTGACGATGAGTATTTGAATTGATCTTTTTTTTTTTTTTTTTTTGAAAGGTATTTGAATTGATCTCATCCGTAGCTTTCTCTTTTAATTTGCATTTTTAATTTCTGGCCATTTGGATGAAATTATTATTGTACGTAACCCCAGTCAATGTGTGGGTAAATACTAAATACACACATTTGACTTTTAAGCATGCTCTTAAGATATTCTCTATCTTTCTTTTTCCGTCAGCGTCACTTGCAAGTTGCAAGTCTTTAAACAACACACCTCTATCAATCAATCTCCGACACAAATACAATAACAATCTTCTTCACTCTAACGAAAATGCAATAGCAAAAGCAAAGACAATAAGTTTAACAATATTGTAATATGGTATCAGATTTTTAGAACTTGCCTCCCAACATGTGTTTGTCAAATTGAGCTTTGAGTGTATTAACATATATATATATATATAAAGTAGCTCGGCCGGCTCGGACGGCCTGTATACAGGCAATTTTTTTTATTTTTTATTTTTGTAAAGTTGCAATGGTGGGAATCAAGCCAAAGTTTTAAGAAAAGGATTGTGTGACTTAACCATTTCAATACAAGTTTAGCTTTGTTAAGTTGTACATATTTTAATATATATTATTTAATAAGTTTTTAATATTTTTACTTTTGATTTATTTTAATTTTTATATAGTGTTCAAATCGGTAACAACAAGAATAAAAAAATTAAAATAATATATGGGTGTGGATATTGCCACCTATAAAACTAATCAGTACACCCATTTTTATAAGTACATCAATGTCTAAAATTTTAAAAATAGATATTACTATAAACACTTATCATAATACCAATAGCACCCTTATTGAAATAAAAATATTCATATTTTTACATAAAAATTTATAAACCCTCTTAAATTATTAACACACCAAATTTAAAAAAAAAAAAAAAAAAAAAAAAAAAAAAAAAACAATCATATATATATATATTAAAAAAGGCTAATTGGCATAGATGTCCCCCGAACTCTTCAAAAAGCTGCACTGTGCCCCCTAAATTTTTTTTTTCGGCACTAAACCCCCTGAACTCTCGTAAATTTGCAATCGCTGAAGGAATCTACTCCCTGGGGAGGGGGCAAATTCCTTCGGCGATTGCCAAATTACAAGAGTTAAGGGGGTTTATTGGTGAAAAAAAAAGTTTAGGGGGTAAGGTGCAAATTCGGGTATAGTTCAGGGGGTATCCATGCCAATTAGCCAATAAAATATTCATAACTTAACAAAGCCACTCAATTTCCTGATCCAGATCCATGGTTTGATTCCTACCACTGCCAACATCAAAAGTTTTTGTAAAAAAATTAAAATATGTAAACAGGCCTGAAGCCAGCCCGTGTGCCTTCTTATGGGGGCACGGCCTAGCATGTTCCCCCTAACAGGCTTGGGCCTGGCATGGATTTGGGCAAGGCCGTGCCTAGCTCGGTACAGTCAGAGACCGTGTCTAATGGGTCGAGCCTGTTAGGCATGGCCCGTTTTAACACCACTGATGTGAAGGGATAAATTTTGAAGCTTATCTTGTTTTCTCTTTATTTTATATATACGTACACTTGAAAAAACACGAATTCAATCGGTTTCAAGTTCAAAAACTGTATAATCATATCTAAATTAAAACCAATAATTGAAGTCAAGAAATAAAATTGATTAATTAAACTAAAACAAGTGAACAACAAACTCAAAAACAACAGATTAAGAATATTAAACTTAGCAGTATCATAGTAATTTATCAAATAATCAAGCAAAAGCTACAAACTGAAAAAATGAAGCAGAGAAAAGAAGATACCTCATACTGGATCCTGGTAAAGGATCACATAATCAAGGAAAACCCATAAAATAAAAAATACGAATCGAAGAAGAGAAGTAACTTACCGTAGAAGATAAGGTCTTGTTTTTGTTCTTTTTTTCTATTTTTTTAGAAGATGGAAGGATGCAATTTTTTTTATTTTTTTTTTGTCATTATATTAATGTATGACAGTTATGAATCCAGAATATAAACTCAAAAGACAAATTAGACAATGAATCAAAATCCAAAAAGTAAAAAAGTAAACCAGAGAAGAGAAGAAGCTTACCGTTAAAAATCTGAGTAATCTAACATAATAGATTTTAATACATTGCATCTACTCAAGTTAGAAAATTTTATATGATGAAAAGTTAGCATAATTTTAAAACCCAGTGACTAAAAGTTAATGGTTGTTTAAAACCATAAACTTTCAAAAAATATGTATATCAAAATTAGTTTGGGTTTTAAATAAGCTAATAGTAGTGTATAAAAAAAAAAGGACTAATTGCACAAACATCACCTGAGTTTAGGTCTAATTGCACGTATATGGAACTTTTGCCCATAATTACACAAACATCCCCTGCCGTTAGTGGTCAACGGTTAAATTTAACCATTGACTCTCTTTACTGTAGAAAATGTCCAAAATGCCCTTATTTATTTTTTAAAATAAACCAATTAAAAAGTTATAAACAAAACCAAAGAAAAAAGGAAAAAAAAAAAGGCAATAAGGAAAAAAAAAAATTATTGTTAGGATTATGTTCAATAGCAAGAGTGTAATATTGTATTTAACAATCTGTTTCATATTAATAAAGTGATTTCTGGTTTAAACAAATATTATAGCATTTATAGTTGAATATTATAATTGTTAAAGTAAACAATCATAAGGTCTAAAGACTATGAGAAAAGAAGAATTGTTCATACATCTGGATATGTATGTGGTAGACACAATTCTTTAGTTAGTCTTGAATATTGTTCACAACTTAAGTTAAAGGTTGGGCACCTTTATCTTGTTAAAGTTGTAGAATTCTTTTGCTAGCATTTGAGTGGGATCAAATGAGATATGATGAGTCTAAAATCATCGGAGTGTCTTCGAGCAAAAGAGTCTAGTGCACTGGGTGCATTGAACTGGATCAAAATGAAATACTTTATCTATAACCGTCAGTAGATAAAAGTAATTTCATTATCAGGACAATCGGAGAGTCTATCTTAATCCTGAGATAAATGATGGACTTATGGTTGCAAGTGATATCATTTGAGTTATCAATGAGTACGATTATATCGCATAGTCTATCCTCGATAATTTGGTGATATTCATTTGTTAATCGATAGAGGACTTCATTTATAGATATGGACATCGTGGCTCCATTTATCAAATGAGAGTATAATATCATCATATGGATGTTTTGAGGTAATTGGATATTAAATCTCAACGTTGAGTTTTCGATAGTGTCTATTGAAAACATGGCTTCTGGACAAGTCAAAATATCCAAGTTCAAAACGTGGTCATATGAGTAAATATGGTAACTTGGAGAGTTATAGGCGGTCTATGAACTCTTGGCGATTACTGATATTATTCACGATGATACACTATCTCCAATATGATTGTCTAGGGTATGAATGAGGAAACATCTTCCTTTTCTGTCTTTATTTAAGAGTTCAATTTTAACTCTTTAGTGGAATGAGTTAAAATTAATGGATCGGACCTAAGTGAATCATTTGTTGATTGTGATTAGGTTATGTCTATTGAATCTTAAATTTAGATAGCCCGCCAAGATCCCCAATCCACACGGACTTGCATGGATCACTTGATATATTCTACCGGACCAATTTATGGGTCCATTTAGAATTGCATTTAATATATGAAGAATATAATTTGCACATTATTTATTTAATGGGCTGCTCAATTATATTAATATATTAATGAAATGCATGTGGGCTTGTTTCTTTTAGTAAGAATGAGTCTGGTTCACATGTGGGCTTTTTATTTAAAGTCCAATGGATTAAATGAAATAAGAAAATAAAATATGGCCCATTTTATTAGAGTGGGGCGGCAAGGTCATATTTAACCTAATATATTATTTTGTTTCATTGTTTTAATTAAATAAGAATTAATTAATTTATTAATTAATTGTTTAATTAAGAATCAAATCTTTTTCTGATTAGGAAATATGTTTCCTAGTAGTATACTACTATTAGTATTATACTAAATATAAAAGACTTTCTTTGTTTAGTCAAATTAGGAAGTCTTTTATATAGTCACAAATACACTAAAGAGTTGGATTAGGGTTGATATATAATATATATGCATGTGGAATATATAGAATACATATACATATATATACATGCGGATATATATAAAATATATATACATATATGCTTGCGATATGGAAATATAGATGTGTATTAATGCATGCAGTATTTTATTAAAACAAAAACTTTTATGCATGCAGTGTTTGAATACAAAACAAAAACTATTAAGTTGCATGAGTGTTTTAACAAAACAATATATGTTTATAATGACGTGCAGTATTGGTGCACAAGGAAATATGTTTTTTTTTTTTGAGCAAGTTATATGGTCGGCCATAAGAGACAGATATATAGATATATTCTTTATATATTTATTAAACCCTAGTTTTTGCAATTGAGAGTTTTTTCTTTTGCTAAAAAAAAAAATAAGATCCAACTCTAAGACTAGTGAGTGATTCCGCCTAGAGGTTTGTGAGAGAAGAACTGTTCTTGTTTCGATAGTGTACTAGTGATCTTAATATCAAAAGATCTTGTACACACTTTCGAATTAGGTTCAAGCGAATTTCAATCTTACGATTGTGAATTCAAAAGTGACCGGAACGTTCTTAGCAACCTATTGGAATTTTTGTGACTAACAGAAACCAGAAAAGTTTGTTTGTCCATTCTCAGGTTTGCAATTCAAAGAAAAAGGGAGACCACGCTCCTAGGTGATCCACGTTCGTGCTAGGATTGAAGATCTTGCGGATTACTATCGACGTAAGTCAATCGGATCACGCGACAAGAGGTATTAATCTTTTGTTATATATATTATATATCTTTAATTAATCAAAAGGGTTTAAGGTTCATAAAATTGGAAAAATTTTAAAAGCTACTCAAACTATTTTTTTTAGTCTCGCTTCCGCTGCGGGTACAATTTTTCCCTACAATTATATGGAGTAGAATCAGGAAATCTAAAACAAAATATATTTTTGAAACAAAAAATTAAAAGAAAAATAAGAAGTTGGGAAGATATCTGGAAAAATTTCCAGAACTCCTCTTACAAAGTTGAAAGTTTAGTATCAACTACCAACAACATTTCATCATCATCATCATCATCATCAACTTCTCTCTCTCTCTCTCTCTCTCTCTCTCTCTCTCTCTCTCTCTCTGTGACTTCTTCACTTCCTCCTCCACCACCAAATCCAACTTTTTACCTCAAAATCCATTTTATGTTCGTCACAAACTTACAAACCATCATCAACAAACCCCTGTCAAACACCTTAATCCACAGAATCCCAATTCTCTCCATCCATGTCACCGCCACTCCCTCCTCTCCCATCGTGTCACCATCACACCCTCATCTCCTGCTCCGTCACCGCCATCCAACTAGCCGAATCCTGACCCGTCTCAAGTTTACAGATCCCCACCTCAAGTCCTCCTCTACAGTCCCTCACTAGGTTCTTGTTTAAGTAAGATAATTTTTTTTTTTTTGGTGTTGATCTGATTGAAGAAAGCAGATCTGGTGCTTAATTTCAATTTTTTTGTGCAATAGGATATTGATGAAGGAGGTGTTTTTGGATAAGAATCGAAGAAGTAGGTTTGTATTTGGATTTATTTTATTTTTTGTTGAATTTGATTGAGTATTTGGATTTTTTTTCTGGATTGAGAAAAAAAATCTGATGAAGAATATGTTGTTTCCAAATTTTTGAGAAAGACAATGGTTTTTTTTTTCCCCTTCATTTATTTAAAATATAACTAAAAATAACTATTTTCATCTGATCTCAAATGGATGGAACCATTTTTTTCAAAAAATTAAGTATTATGAAAATAGTCAATAAATAGTTTTGGTAAATGGACCCTTCTGCCCCTATGCCGTTAATTTCTAACGGAACAAAACTGTTGGTAGGGGATGTTTGTGTAATTATGGGCAAAAGTTCCATATACGTGCAATTAGACCTAAACTCAGGGGATGTTTGTGCAATTAGTCCTAAAAAAAATATAACTGGGTCATCACATTCTGTTTCTTTACGCTTAAGAGAAGTTTTCTTTGGGGATTTCCTGGATTGCAACAACATTGAATTTATTCTTTGCTTGTCCTTGACTTTCAAATGTAGTTGCTCTAATATGAACGACGAAATCATTTAGATTACAAAGTGTGGCTTCAATGTTGATGCTTCCATCCTGGCACATACAAATATAATTTTAATTAAGGTGTTGAAAAAACAAACACAATCACGAAATGACAATTTTAAAAAAATTGGTATAATGAACTTGATCCGATCATGCCAAAATGATGTGCAACTTTTGCAATAACAAAGCCCGAAAGTGGCAAGAATATAAACCGCACTGCTATATAATCAGTAAAACTCCCACCTTCGATCTTTTTAAACCTGAAAGGAACTCACAAACACATATAGTATCTAGCTAGTAAAATAACCAAATTTGGGGGGACTAGAACCATGTCAACTTATGCTAAAAAACTGAAGTATGAAAGCACCTCCAAGAAGATTTGCACCAAGTATCAGGGTCATCCATGGAATTGCTGCCTCCCTGTAGGTGATCAGATTTCATTTTCAGCTTTCATTACAGAGTAATCTTAAAGTCCTACATATATATATATATATGACACAACATTCACTAATAAAAAAGTCTACCAATCAACAATATCTGTAGGAGATTTTTACCCCAACAGTGATACAGAAGTATCAATCACACGGAGAGGAGCACTTTCTTTCAAAGCTTGAAGTTTTCAGTTAAGCATTTTCACAAACAGTTTGACGTTCTCTGTCAAATAATTTCTTCTTTACAATTTTTCAGATATGGTTCATTTCTTCAAAAGAGGATTTCACTCATATGTTCTAAAAATGATGAGAGTATATTTCTGCTCACAATAATTTCACAGATTTTATAAAGTATTAAAGTGATGATCTGAAATGAAGTTTGGCTTCGGTGGATATAAATTCAAGAATCTCAACCCATTGTTTTCACAGTTGAGCTAAAATTGGCATCTTTTGTAAAGTCATCTACAAAAATGCATTATGTAATTCTTTTAATACATCAAACAATTTGCCCTGATTGTGGAATCATTTTTGTTGCTCTCATTTTTGTGGAATCATTCTAAACTGACTGCAAATCCAATAGCTGAACCCTGCTACACCTAAGCCTGCAGCTTCTACTGCTATAGTATCTGAAAATGCATGCAAATGGGAGACAACTCATTTTTGATGAGGATTATGAGGGTTGGAGGAACAATCAGCATTCATGAAGATGAAGGAGCTTGAAATTTTTTTTAAGGAGAGCAGCATGGAGTTTAAGCCCCCTATATTAATCATACACGGTTTGATCAGACTTAGAAAATTAGAAAATTAGAAACACCGCAACAATTAGAGCATCCCCAAAAGACTCTTCTATTTATACTCTTCAAATGTCTATTTGCTTACCTATGTGGCAATTTGAGGAGTAAAAAAAGCAAAGCTCTTCCTAAAGACTCTTCAATTAGAAATAAGTTTATATTATTTTAATGAAAGTGCTCAAATTCCCCTCTCACCACCAAAAAATCTAATTGCCCTCTATTTTTTTCAAGTTAGAAATAATAACTTTTCATGTTATTTAAAGTTATTTATATGTTATTATTAAATATTCAATATTAGTCTCGTTTTAAAGATCTACATGAAACATTTCTAGTGGTATAATTTTTATGATGAAATAATTTATAAATTAAAGCTTATTATATATTAATTGAATTTAATTAAAAAGATAAAAGATATAGATGTTAAATATTAATGATGATGTGATATAAAAAATAATATAATAATAATTGAAGAGGGAGAAGTTGCTCTTCAATATTGAAGAGTGAGAAACAAAATCTTATTTGAAGAATCTCATTTGAAGAGTCTGTTGGAGACATATATGCTGACGTGGCTCGTTTAATTTTTAGATATATCTTATTTGAAGAGCCTTTTGGGGATGCTCTTACAACACACCTTTGGATTTTCTGTTTTTATAACAAGGAACTCGAATGGTCACAAACGTAGGAAAACCAAGAAGCATTTATAAAGCTGTAGTGTCTCCCGTCTCCACCTATTGGCATCGATAATGTTACTATTGTGCCACACAACAGATATGGCCAGAAGATCAATTTCAAGTTGACTGCTCCAGCAGAGGGGTATGGATTCGGTTTCTTGTCATGGAGGGGAATATGTTCGGGCTCCTATGGATATAGGGTTGATGAGATAAAAGGGCTAATATGTATATAAAAGCTCAAGAACTTTGATCTTTGCAGTTGGAGATGAAAGGGCCAACAATAATTATGTCCATTGATGTCACAAAAATTAAACTATAAGCAGCTGACGTGGCAAACGCTCATTGGATTCTCATATCCACTACACCAAAATCTAAGAGCATCCCCAAAAGACTCTTCAAATAAGATATATGTAAAAATTAAACGAGCCACATCAGCATATATGCCTCCAACAGACTCTTCAAATGAGATTTTGCTTTTCACTCTTCAATATTGATTATTGAAGAGCAACTTCTCCCTCTTCAATTATTATTATATTATTTTTTATATCACATCATCATTAATATTTAACATCTATATCTTTTATCTTTTTAATTAAATTCAATTAATATATAATAAGTTTTAATTTATAAATTATATCATCATAAAAATTATACCACTAGAAATGTCTCATGTAGATCTTTAAAACGAAACTAATATTGAATATTTAATAATAACATATAAATAACATGAAAAGTTATTATTTCTAACTTGAAAAAAATAGAGGGCAATTAGATTTTTTGGTGGTGAGGGGGGAATTTGAGCACTTTCATTAAAATAATATAAACTTATTTCTAATTGAAGAGTCTTTTGGAAGAGCTTTTCTTTTTTCACTCCTCAAATTGCCACATAGGTAAGTAAATAGACATTTGAAGAGTATAAATAGAAAAGTCTTTTGGGAATGCTCTAACTCTCCCCATTCATGGATAAGAATTTACATGTCATCTAACATCCCCAAGTCCTCTCCCGCACAAATCCGAACCGTCCAAACCTCCCAACTCACTCAAAACTCAACGGCTCTCCTTTCTCCATCTCCTCTACACCCACCCATACCAAATAACTCACCTCCCTTAGACAAACTACCTGACAACCGAACATTAATAAAAAAAGAAGAGCTAATTACACAAAATCTCCCTGAGGTTTACCCATTTACACCAAAAAACAACTTTATCGAAAATTTACACTCAACCCCCCTGGCGTTAGTGTTTGACCGTTAACTTAACGGTTGACCACATCAAAATGCCAAAATGACTTAAATACCCCTATTACCCTTTATTTAATGAAATTAAAATTTAGAAGAGTAAATTAGATAAAGAAAAATTAAATAAAAAATAGATGATCTTCATAATTTTTTTAAAAATAAATAATTTTTTAAAAATGGAAAAAATAAGAAAATAAAATTAAAACACGTTTTAAAACCAAAAAAAAAAAAAAAAAAACAGAAAAATAATGGAAAATAATTTAAATTTTAAAAAACAAAATAAAAAATGAATGTAATTTTAAATGGAAAGAAACAGAGACGGATGAGATCTGGTGGAAGAAAAAGTATCAACTTCATCGTACAAAACTTCATTAATACTTTTTTTGGTAAAAGAAACAAAAACGAAGTTTTGTACGATGAAGTTGATACTTTTTCTTCAACCAGATCTCATCCGTCTCTGTTTCTTTCTATTTAAAATTACATTAATTTTTTATTTTGTTTTTTAAAATTTAAATTATTTTCCATTATTTTTTTTTGTTTTTTTGTTTTTGGTTTTAAAACGTGTTTTAATTTTATTTTCTTAGTTTTTCCATTTTTTAAAAATTATTTATTTTTTAAAAAATTGTGAAGATCATCTATTTTTTATTTAATTTTTCATTATTTAATTTACTCTTTTAAATTTTAATTTCATTAAATAAAGGGTAATAGGGGTATTTAAGTCATTTTGATATTGTGATGTGGTCAACTATTAAGTTAACGGTCAAACACTAACGCCAGGGGGGTTGAGTGTCAATTTTCGATAGAGGTGTTTTTTGGTGTAAATGGGCAAACCTCAGGGAGTTCTGTGTAATTAGCTCAAAAAAGAATTAAAAAACATTTTAAAAAAAGAAAATTTCTTATCCAACTAAAATCGCCACGTGTTGGTATCACAACCGTCCACGTCACCCAAATCCACCTCCTTTTCCGGTCACCCACACACAACCAACTCTAGAATACACTTCTCTCACTCTCTCAACGTATATACGTAACTTCGAATTTTTATTTGTTTTTTTTTTATTTTTATTTTATTTATTTATTTATTTATTTTTAATCTGTCTAAGCCTCTTTTTTCACCCCCGGTAAAGATCTAAACTTTCTGGCGAACTTCCCGGTTGCCGGCGGCCATAATGATTTATTTGTTTAGTTGTGAGATTTATATTTATTTTTAATGTTTATGAGATGATTTTCAACGATTTTTTTGTAGTTACTTTATATATTATATCATATTCATTAGGTTATATATTTATTATTTTAATAAATAATTGTGATAAATAGAATAAATAGGGCAAATGGGTGAGTATGTGTAAAGCATACCTAGAGGTGTCACCGGTTCGGTTTGGTTCCGGTTTCGGTTCCAAACCACCGGTTTCGGTTTGTGAGGCACCCAAAACCGAAACCGAAACCGAAACCGGAAAAACCGGTTTGTAACCGGTTTGAAACCACCGGTTTGGCGGTTCCGGTTTCGTCCGGTTTCGGTTTCGGTTTCGGTTTCGGTTTCGGTTCCGGTTTTCGCCGGTTCCAGTTCCGATTTTTTTTTTTTAAACCAATTAAATAATCAATATTTTAATTCTTCCCAATCATAATTCCAATTTCCAATGAACAAATTATTAAATAAAAATATATTTACAACCATTTTTTCTTTTCTTTTTTTCAATTTTTTTTTTCAAATCCCAATTAATATTAATTCTTCCCAATCATAATTCCAAATTTTCAATAAACAAATCATTAAATAAAAATACATTTACAACCATTTTTTATTTTTTTCAATTTTTTTTTCAAATCCCAATTAATATTAATTCTTCTCAATCATAATTCCAAATTTTCAATGAACAAATTATTAAATAAAAATACATTTACAACCATTTTTTATTTTTTTCAATTTTTTTTCCTAAATCCCAATCAATATATTTACAAACATTTTCCATTGAAGTATTTAAGTAGTTCACAATGTTTAGAAAAAAATAAATTGACATTTATTAATAAATACAACTTTACAATTTCACAAAAAATAAAATAAAATTAGAAATTGGCCTTGAAGGCTTGAATTCAAATATACAATATTACAATGTAATAAAGTTAAAAATAAAAAATAAAAAATAAAAAATAAAAATCGGCCTTGCACTTAATTTTTTACCATAATTAAGCTGCCTACGTATCCTCCATCAATGTAGAGGAATCAAAGGCCACGTAGTTCTTTTACCTTTAATTAGTTGCTCGGTGTTGGAGGTTGGATGTTGGAACGGAATCTGTTCACTGCCTTCCGTTCCCGTCGTTTGTTTATCTTCGAAGAAGTCGTTCGCTATCTCCGGCTGAAGTTCTTGTTGTCTATATTTGGCTTTTGTCCAATCATCAACACATGACTGTATTTCAAGTGATTGTGGACACATAGATGATCTCGTCTTGGGTCCAAAATATTTCCACCTGCACTAAATTCTTGTTCCACAGCAACTGTAGAAACCGGCGTTCCAAGAATTTGTTTGGCAATAATTGCCAAAATTGGATAATCTTGTTGATGACTCTTCCACCAATCTTGGATACTAAATTCTTCATCTTTAAATTTATGACTGTCTTGTAAATACCGGTCAACCTCGAATTCCGTTGAGGATGAAGAAGATGTTCGTAATTTTTTGGTTCTTTCGGAAAACAGTCAATCCCCTAAACCCCTTAATGTAAATTTTTGAGAACTACTAGTACCACCAGATGTAGGTTGGGGTTGTGAAACCGGCACATTCAAAGACGGACCATATATTCTAAGATATTCATTGTATAATTCATAAAACAATTCCTTAACGGAATCACAATACTGAAGAACATCAACTTCTAAATCTAAACATTTGTAATAACTAGCTAAATAAACCTGCAAATATTCAAATTTAAAGCGTGGATCTAAACACGATGCAAGCAAGTAAATATTTGGAATCTGCCCATAATATTGTAACCATTTTCTCCTCATGGCATCAACACATGGACTCAATTGAAGATCAACATCACAATCATTGAATGCACCAACAATATTAACACTTTGAATAAGAAATGAATCAGTAGTGGGATAGTAAACACCAGATAAAGCGACGGTAGCATCATTGAAAACACGTAACAATTCAAGAATTTTTATACATACATCTCAATGGTTCAATTGAAGAGAAATTGAAGGAACATTATAAGTAATAAAAGAAACTAATATTTCCTTATATTCAACACTTTCACAAAGCAACTTATAAGTTGAATTCCAACAAGTGCTAATATCTCGAGAAAATTTTTTGGGATGCATATTATTCGCAACGCAATATTTTAACCATTGTTTCTGGGCTTTGTTATGCCTCCAGATATAGTTAATACTATCTCTAATTGGTCTAATAAAACTAGAAAGCTCTGCTAATCCAGCTTGAACACACAAATTTAAAACATGACATGCACAACGTTGATGAAATAATTTACCCCCAAAATAGGGATTGCACAATTTTTGTAACATAGGAATAGATGCAGTATTGCTTGCAGCATTATCAAAGCCAATAACAAAAATTTTGTTTAAGATATTATACTCTTGAAAAATGATTTTAAGGAGTTGAAAAATATTTTGAGCTGAATGCGAGTCATCAAAAACACGAAATGCAAGAATTATTTTTTGCATGTCCCAGTTATTATCCATATAATGACATGTGACACCCAAATATGAATGACTACCAAAATTGTCGCTCCATATGTCGGCACATACGGAAACGCGACCTTGAAATTCAGAAAAATATGTTTTTAATTTGTTTTTTTCTCTTCTGTAAATGGTATGTAGTGTACGTGTGAGAGTGGATCTAGGAACACGTTGCATTGCAGGATTTAATGCATTTTGACAATAATTAATAAAACCTACTTTCTCACAAAAACCAAAAGGCAAGTGTTCAGTTGCAACCATTAATGCTAATTGTTCTCTATTGTTTTCAGTTGTGTAACGAAATAATTGATTAGAAGGGGTTGCGTACCTGGAGATTTGGGATTGGTTGCTCGCTGCCGTGAATTCAGATGGGTGAGTTTTTTTGATATGGGACTATAACGTGCCATATCCGAAGTTTTTTCCAACCTTATATTTTCTGCCGCAGTGATTGCACTGGATTTGGAAACCATTATCTACCTTGGTTTTCTTCATATGCACTTTGAAGAGTTCGGACTTCATTGGCTTTTCTTCTTCAGCTTCACCTGCAAAAAAAGCATCCGAAGAGGCTGTGGGGTTAGAATTAGATAGATTTTCAGGGGGGGTATTTTGAGCGGGGTCGAATTCGTTGAACTCGGGAATTGTTAGAGGAGGATTAGGAGCAGAAGGGGGATCGGATCCAAATCGATCTTGAAGGAATTGGTGAAAATTCAAATCGTCGTAACTGACGGCTTGACCAATATCTTCCAACAAGTTTCCCATTGGAGCCTTTCCTTTGTCCTTATTTCTTGAACTATCTCCCCCACTTGCCATTGAAAAATATGAGTAAAAAATATAGAGTAAGCAAGTAAAAAATATGTTTAAATATTTATTATAAAAAATAAATATAAATAATAAAATATAGAGTAAAAAAAATGATGATTGAAAAAAATATATTTTTGAAAAAATATATATATATATATATGAGAGAAAAAATTATATTGTTGGAAAAATATATATATATATATATATGAGAGAAAAAATTATATTGTTGGAAAAATATATATATAGAAAAAATTATATTGTTGAAATAAATATTGTAAATCAATTTGATAATTGAAAAAATAGTAGATAGTAAAAAATATAAGAAATAATTTATATATGAATAAGAATTAAATAAAATTGTAGAGAGAATTGAGAATTTGAGAATTGAGATTGAGAGGAGTTGAGAGAAGTTGAGAGAATGAGAGTGGTGTGAAGAATAATGAAATATGGGGGGATATTTATAGTATAGTAGAGAGGGGTGAATATTGAAATAAAAGAAATAGAGGGGTGCAAAAAGAAAAAAAATTTGGCCGTTGCCCAGTCAGTCAGAAATTCAGAACGGGTAAATTTTTTTTACACGCTGCCACGTGGCAGCGTGTGATTGGTGGAAATTTTTTATTTTTTTTTATAACTGTCAGAACGGTCAAATTGTTTAAATCAGACGCTGCCACGTGGCAGCATCTGATTGGTTATTTTTTTTTATTATTTAATATTTAACAAAGTTAACGGTAATTTTTTTTAAAAGATGCTGCCACGTGGCAGCGTCTGATTGGTTGTTTTTTTTTTTTAATATTTTAAAAAGTTAACGGTTATTTTTTTTAAAGACGCTGCCACGTTTTTTTTTTTTTTTTAATAAACCGGTGGTTAAAACCGCCGGTTTTGGACGGTTAAAACCGTCGGTTTTTGCCCAAAAACCATCGATTTCGGACGGTTTGGAGGACTCCCAAACCGAAACCGAAACCGAAACCGAAACCGGAACCGGAACCACCAGTTTTTAACCGGTTTCCAAACCGGCGGTTTCGGTTTCGGTTTCGGTTTTCGGTTCCGGTTTGGCCAATCCGGTTCCGGTTAAACCGCGGACAAAACCGACGGTTTAACCGAACCGTGGTCACCTCTAAGCATACCCCAACCCGCTCCATATATTGTGGAGTTTTATGTGGGGATGAGATTTCAAAAAATAAATGGGCAAGTATGGGGAGGGCCACCCTGCCCCGAACCCGCCCTATCACCATCCCTACTACTTTAAAAGCTAAATTAAAATACTCCTAAAGGCAAAACCCCAAATTACTACACACTAAGAGCATCCACAATGGGACTCAAAAGAGACTCGTTTTATAAGAGTCACTTTTATTTGGGTCTTGTGAGAGGACACAATGGAGCAAAATGAGATCCAAAAAACAAGCCCCAAACATGAGCCTACCAGACTATACCCAAATTGAGTTCCATACCCAAATTGAGTTCCAAATTTAAAACTCCATTTGGGTCTTGCCAAATGATTGGAGTGGATTTCTCAATAACTCTAAATCATTGAGTTTATATATATATATATATAAATTTTTTAAATTTAAATATATAATTATTAATTTCAATAATTATATATATATAATGAAAAACATAAATAAATTTAATTTTAATTTTAAAATTTTATTTTAATAAAATTAAAATAATTTAAATGAAAACATTAATTTTTTTAATTAATTTTACTAAACTTGAATTATGAATACTAGACTTGTCACATTATAAAATAACATTTTATTTAAAAATAATTAAATTAATAAATTGTTTTAAATATTTATTTTTATTGTTGATGTAATTATGTTGTGATGATTTTAAATTAATAAATTATTTTATTTTAAATTAATTATAATTTGTTAAATAATTATTGATAGTGTTGATATTTAAAATATATTATATAAATTATTTATTTATATATATATAATCAGATTTTCTATTATCAGTTCGTCCTGACAATAAATATATCAGAACAAAGAATGTGGACCATTAGATTTACACATTTTGACTCAAAGTATATGCACTTGTCAAAACTTCTTCATAATCTGTGGTCCACATTCTTCATCCTGATATATTTACTGTTAGAATGAATTGACAATAGAAAGACTGTATATATAATAATTTAAAGAAGCATAATGATTGTTTGGAAAAAAGAAAAAAAAAAGAAATAGATCCAATTTCTCTTTTCCAATTTAGCCCCATTTTGGGGAAAATAATCTCATTTAGAGAAGATCCAAATAGGAAGACCCATTTTTTGAAAATAAGACCCATTAGTGATGATGTGGCACACAATGGGTCTTGTGTTTGTGTCTTGCCCATTGTGGATGCTCAAGGATGACTTGGGTGGATCGGAGAGATGCAAGAGGGTGGTCACATTAAGTACATAAGTTCACCAAGCAAACATACACCGATACGCATCATATTGATTACAAATCAGTAAGTACATTCAATTTGAACTCAAGGGTTCGTATCTAATTACGATTACAAAAATTAACGAAATCAAGTCATTAATCACCTAAAATTCTTTTCCCATTGCGTTTCGACCAATCCACGTTATTGTTGACCAAAGCCAAAACTCATTAAATAAGTCCAAGCTTATTAAATCCTTTTTTCTTTTGTTTCCAAATTTGCTTTTTTTGTTTTTGTTTTTGTTTTTAATCGAAGAAAGTTTGCCTAATGGTATTTTAGTTCCAAAGTGTTAAAAAAGAAAACTTAGATTATTATTTCGGTGACAGTTACAAATATCAAGTATCAATAGATGCTATTAATAAAAGAAATGAGAATGATCAGCGGCTCAAATCCTACTAATCGTAAAAGCTTTCAAAAAAAAACCTGGTCCGCTCGAATTAATAGATATTGTCAAAACAAATAAATAAAAGAAATGAGAACCATAGGCTATAGAGAGAATAAGTACTATTATATTATTTCTGACTAGATAAGATTGGTCCGATGGTAACCCCTAACACCTGTATCATGAGTTTACGGATTCGAGTCCTCACTTCCTAAAAAAAAAAAAAAAAAAAACCCTAAATTTAATTAAATAATAGTGTAATATTTTTTTTTAAAAAGTACTATTATTTCTTTTTCCTAATTAGGAATTAAATTCAGTTGTTGGCAGCTTGGTGCATTTGAGGCAGATCAGGAAATTATTGATAGAGATATATAGTCCATCATTGAGGAAACTGTGGAAGGAATGACATTTGCCAATAGCGGTTCTACTTAGCACCATTCTCCATTTACTTCTGGGAATTCTTGGTAGGCAGATCGAGAAAGCACAATAAAATGCTTTTGAAAAGAGTTTTGGTATACATAACTGCAGACTCCTTAGCAACTTTTTCTCTTGGTGCACTCCTGAACAACCTCACACAGATACATGATGATCCCAACACCAAATTACTGGATGCAAACACTCAACTAACTGCATTTTGGGCACCCTTCTCCTCTTGCAAAAAAATGGGTGGCCCCGACACCCTCACTGCTTACGCTTTGGAAGACAACGAGCTTTGGTCAAGGCACTTGTTTGGGCTAGCTGTTCATACAGGAATGGCACTTTTTGTCATGCTCATGGCGTGGACAGGCTCCAAACTTTCGGTTCTCCTCCTCATAATGTTTATTTCAGGGCTTATCAAGTATATATGGAGAACGGACATGGGTGCTTTGGTCAGCATGCAAAAGTAAACGTAGAGAATCCAGTCAATCCAATTTTCAATGTGGAAATTTCACGGATCAGGAAGGTCTGCTAAAGGAAGCAATGAACCTTGCTCAAGAAATGCATGCTCAGGTATATTTTACATAGTTCTTCTTAATGTCTATCCTAGCACTTATGTCTCACATTGATCATAGTTATTTTTCTAGAAACATCAAGTGCATGTAATTAGAATTAGTGAAGAAATTTGTTTCTGTTCTGACTATCAACAACATGTCTTATATAATGTGTGTTCTTATCAGTCAGGGTATAGCTTATCTAACATGCTCAGGAAAAAAATGATACAGAAGATATATATAGAATGTCACGTCGCCATGCATTTTTATTGGGAAAAAAGTTGATCATTTACAACTAAAGAATAATGCGCTTCACCTATTGATAAATTTGTTTACGGTTGACAGGGTATGGATGATCGATGGATGACAGTTGAGAACTCTTGGTTGGAGATACTGGGATATGCAGCGAGAAGAAGCAAAGTAGACGAGCATGCTCAAATGCTGAGACGCGGTGGAGAGTTTCTGACTCACGTATAGCTTCTCTTGGCTCATTTTGGCTTAACCAGCAACTTTCAAATCATACCATAAGTATTAGGCACCAAGTGTGTTTGAATGCCAACATGCAACATTTGCTTTATTATTCATGTCAGTATCTTATTACTATGGATATGTTAAAACTTAGCATTGGATATAGATATGGTTTCCTTTTATGGATATGTTAAGACACTCTGTGGATTGAAATCTTGGTTGATTATCTTGGATACTACCATCCATTGTTGTGATATGTGATTCATGCTTGTCTTTTCAGGAAACTATTCAAGTTCCTTCTGCCAATACTAAAATATAAGCAGATGTCTAGAGAGATTGTTTGAGAAAACAATAATCTAAGTCCTGGTTGATGTTCTTCTTTGGTAAAAATTGATTTTAGTGGATTAAAAATTGAAAATTCATTTTTAGTGGATTAAAAATTGAAAATTTTGTAACATCACATTATTAAGTTTCGATTGAACCACGTTATTGTTGACCAAAGCCAAAACTTATTAAATAAGTCTCAACTTATTAAATGTTTTTTTTTTTCTTTGATAAGCCAAAACTTGCTTTTTTTCTCAACCAACCAAATTTAGTCATATCAACAACTATCATGTATTAAATGTAAACGTCTTTTTAAAAAAATAATTAAATATACATTATAGTGGTGGACATAGCTGAATTTGGTTGGCTATACACAAAATGAGACACCATTTTTTGACAGGCGATTTGAGTCCGTTGGTGTGTGAATTTATTCTATTTCTTTTAGTCATTTTATCAAACACCTTATCAATGTTATAGGTAGGTCATTTTTAGTTTTTGAATAAGTTGATTTCGAGCGTAAAAGAACAAAAACCTCAGGAAGGTTGGGTTTAATTTTTTCATAGATTTACGACGGATTTCACAAGCATATCTACCCCTGTGTAGTGTTTGATATCAATAAGTCCCGGTAACCCTCTAACCCATCTTTTTTTTTTTTTGTTGAAGAAATGAATATATCCTTTTCTTTGTTTTGTTTTCTTTCTATTGGATCTAGATCAATTAATCTACATACATGTTCTAGTCTTATTCATAAGATAAGAGTACCTGACCTTTTTTTTTTTTTTCCAAATAAAGCACAAATAATAATTAAGCATATATTTCTTGAAAATATTCTTAACATGAGTTACAACTTAAGACTTAAGAAGATTCAAATAAATAAATAAATAAAATAGAACTCCATAAACAAAAATAAAAAATGTTTGTAAATTAATAGTTTTTTTTAGTGTGTGTATATATAGTGTAAAATTTTTGACTCCATGGTTTCTCTGTTCTATAGAAGATTGATGATTTGTTGTTTCTAACAGTGGATTTATAAATTGCAACTGAATTTAGTGGTTTCTCTGGATGATGAGTTCACTGAAATCTACCTATGAACAAAATTTGAGAATTTTCCTAGCACTAGATCTATTTTATCCAAAATTTGTTGAATATGAAGGCATTGAAAAATAGGCGAAATATTGGAAAATTCAAGAAAAACAGTTCTAGTATTCGAGAAATTCTCAAATTTTGTTCATAGGTAGATTTCGATGAACTCATCATCCATAAAAAAATTCATATTAAAATTCATTAAAATCGATGTGTTTTCATTATAGTTCTTATCGAAATTAAAATAAGGGATCCCTGATGAGATACTCACTCTATATATAAATTATTGCTAAAGAAAAAGTTTAAGTTTTTGAGATAAATTAATTACAATTACTATAGTAAAGATTTTTAATTATGTTCACCCTCGTTAGAGAGCATTGAAGCTCCCTGATTCCTAATTTTCTTCTCTTTGTGTATTACACTTCTTTGATTCTTCGAAAAAGTACTAGTTTCTTCATAATAACAATGCATACAGTGGTGATCTATGTATCATTCATTTGTCTCTTTAAACAAATAACTACGTATTATTTCGTTTTTCAATGTTTGTGAATAGTTAATCTACTCTTAATCCTAGATTAATGGTGATGAACAAATTTACCGAACAGGATGGAAATTTATCAAGACCAATCAAATATCATTTAGGACAAGCATGATTGCACGACCGAAATATTCAGAAAACGCTCCCACATATATATGCTAATACCCTAACAATTCCATCAAAATAATTCCCCCCAAATCATTTTCAACCATTCTGGATTGAAATCCAAAAAATATTTACTGCTCATATATATAATTATATATACGGTCCAGTTCACATCAATGCGCATTGATGTAACTACATCAGTATCAATTCATATGGACCACTGATTATGAAGAAGTTTTGACAAATGCATACACTTTGAGTCAAAGTATGTAAATCTAATAGTCCACATCCAACGCAATGATAAAGTTATATCGGTACACACTGACTTGAACATTTATGTGTGTGTGTATATATATATATATATAGACAATTTTTAGAACACCAGTATACCCGTACATCATATAGAAAATATTATAATCAAAGGTTGGATCACATTTTTTCAAATTACGATTACAATATTTCCTATATGGTGTATGGGTACACCAGTGTTCTATAACCTGACCCATATATATATATAAGAGAAGCCTTGTAGTAATATCTTAAATCCATAAAAGAACTCCAGAGAAAATATTCATGAAGATTTTCTTAGCTCCCAAATACATTCTTTTCTTTTAGTCATTTTATCAAACACCTTATCAATATTAATAGGCAGGTCATTGTTAGTTTTTGAATAGGTTGATTTCGAGCGAAAAAGAACAAAAATCTCAAGAAGGTTGGGTTTAATTTTTTCATATATTTATACGATATCAGGAACGTCTTACAGCTCAATCTTGGCTATGTGGTCAAGTTCAGCTCGAGATCTACTAACTCCTTTGCCGATGGTCTAGCTAAAAGTGAATCTGTTAGTAGTCTGGATAGAATTGTGTGGGGAGATGCTTGACTTGGCTGTTCTTCTCTGTTTTCTTTTGCTCTGTTTGTTTTCTTGTTTTTGTTTGGTTTGCGGGTCTCCCTCTGTTTTCTTTGTTGTCTGGGAGCTGTTGTCTGGCCTCTTTGTTGAGTCTTATGCCTCTGCTTCTTAAGGTTGCTCGTTCTGCTTTTTTGGTTGTTCTTGTGTTGGCCTTCTTTTGGGTTTCTATAAAATTTAAGCAGTTCAGATTTATGACGGATTTCACAAACATATATATATTTATCCTGTGTAGAGTTTGATATCAATAAGTCTCGTTAGCCCTCTAACCTGTCTATTTTTTTTTATTTTTTTTTGTGGATTTGATCCATTTTCATGTCGCTTGGTGGTTCAAACACCATGGGTGTGGCTCTTCGGATCAAGTTTCATCTCTTCTCCAAGATATTAGGGAGCACTGTAAGGATCAGGTGAAGTTGAAGAAGAGGTCTTTCGAGCCTTGGACCCCCCCTGGTATGGAGGCCTTTAAGTTCAACATTGATGGGTCGGTGAGAGATCATCCGGGCGGGGCAGGGATTGGTGGAGTTCTGAGGGACGGCAGGGGCAGGGTTCTCTGCCTTTTCTCCTTCTCTGTGGGCTGCCAAGAAGTTATTACAACTGAACTTATGGCTATCGAAAAGGCTTGTTCCATTTGTGTATCCAATCATCTGCTGAAGGATAAATCTATTGAAATTGTTAGCGACTCCCTAACGGCTGTCTCGTGGATCAATAATGAGTCTTTCGGAAGTCTTGCCCATGTTAATCTGGTTTATGACATCAGGGAGGGCCTGTCGGGTCATGGTAGAATTTCGGTGAAGCATTGTTCTAGAATTTCCAATTCGTGTGCTGACAATCTGGCTAAACGAGCTTCTAATCAGGAGGAGGAGGATTTCATTCAATGGAGTAATAGCTGACTGGTTGTGTGTTTTGTTTTCGGGTTTCTGTGGTTTTGTGTTGGTCTTGGGTGGTTGGGTTGGCTTTGCCTCTTTGTGGCCCTTTCTTTCTCGTTTTTCTCTGCTGTCCTGTTGTGCTTCCTCTGTTTTTTTCGCTGTGCTGTTGGTTCCTTAGGTGTTTGGTTTTGCTGGCTTTTGCCTTTTTAATAAAATTCGCCGTTTCAAAAAACAAGGGCCGGCCCTGGGCCCCAATTTTTTTTTTATTAAAGCTAATATACAGTATTGGGTTTTTGGTACATAAGTTTGGACCTGATGTGATTTGTTATAGTCTATAGAAAAAGGAATTGTGACTCTAAATGGCACAATCCATTTAAAAAAAAAAATTATGTATAGAATATATTAAAAAAAATTATTTCCCTGAAGGGCCTAATTCAATTTTTTTTTTTTTTTTTAATTATATGTATAGAATATATTAAAAAAATTGTGGCCATTTTGTAACCATCCTATTCCTCATTTGGCATATCATGGGACCCGTTTTCCCAATTTTTTACATTTCCACCCCGGCCTCCAATAAACGTCAGGGCCGGCTCTAAAAACAACAGTCGATCTCTTTTAGTTATAAAAACAAACAACAGTCGAGAGTCAAGACTCACCAGCTGAAGTCTGTGGGGCAGAAATATAACTAATGATATCTCCAGGTATGTGGTCCTTACTGCTTTGCTTCTTTTTCTGCCATTTATATCATTGATAAAATTTTGCTTTTCGATTTATATATATTGTTTTTCTCTTCGCTGCGTATAGATATCATAAAATCAATTTCTCATTTATCAACTTATATATATTTAGTCAATATTTATTTATATTTAATTAGCACCACAATTCTCTCTGAAAAAATAAGAAAGAAAGAAAGAATCAATACTCTAACATTGCAATGAAATTACATAGATAAACTTGACCACATATAGCAACTCTGGTGAAAAATATTGTGAGGTTCATATTTGTTCTCCAAAGTTATTGCTTGGCTTGATAAACTTGACCACAATAAGTGGTTATATCCGCTCACCTCAAACCCCCACCATTTGGGCTAGCCGGCTAGGAGATAACGTACATAAACAAATTATATTTTGTCAGCATATCTAATTTTAGATTAATTTAAACAAGTCATGAAGTCAACGTAATTAAGTTTTCACTTTTTCCAATTATAAGAAACTGAAGTATATGGCAGCTAACTTCACATCCAAAAACTCAACTTTTTCTAACTGTTCTCAAAATTATTAGATAAGTAGAACACTTTAGAACTGAAATTGCAAATTCAGATCGAGAGCTGAAAATCCACTTGCGCTGGTATGCTTCTTCTTTCTCCCTCCTTACTTTTGTTTTGGATAATATATTTTTGACAATATTTCTTATATCATAACCACTAGAAATTTGAAAACGCCATCAAAATTTTAAGAAAATATATTATCATTAATTATGTACTTTCTTACTAATTATTAGACATGAAAATTTTTGTTGGTCTAGCATTTTAAAATATTATTTGCATGATTATTCTTTCTATTTCATATGTGTAGAAAAGGAGGACAATAATGGAGTTATATAAGTTAAGGAAACTATGGAAGGAATGGGATCTACGTGTAATGATTCTGTTCAGTCTTACCTTTCAAATACTTCTCATCTTTCTGGGTAACCGTCGAAAGTACAGTAACAAATTATGGATCAGAATTGTTGTGTGGTCTGCTTACATAACTGCAGACTCCATAGCAACTTTCGCACTTGGTATACTCTCAAATAACCTCGTACAGCTATACGATAAGAATCATGGATCATTGTCATCACTGGATGCAAGCTCTCAACTATCTGCATTCTGGGCAGCATTTTTGGTCTTACATTTGGGTGGCCCCGACACCATAACAGCTTATGCATTAGAAGATAATGAGCTTTGGTTGAGAAACATACTCGGACTATTCGTCCAGACAGGAATGGCACTTTTTGTATTTCTCATGTCTTGGACAGCCTCTAGCCTTTCAATTCTGTCCTTTGTAATGTTTCTTCCTGGAATTATCAAGTATGAAGAACGGATATTGGTTCTTAGATTAACAACCAGCCAGAATCGTCGAGAGTCCTCCAGATCATTATCTCATAAATTCATCTCTCGATTGTCAAATATTTCTCGCCAGATCAATTCTGAAGAAGATGCATTGCGTTTTGCTGAAGAAATACTATTCACAAGTAAACTTGCTTTCTTAGATGATAAAATGGTACAAGATATTAGAAGATACAGCTGCAATACCTTCAGAGCTATGTTGCCCGAATATGCTTTCAAAGTAATCGAAATAGAACTTGGATTGATCTACGATATGCTTTACACTAAAGCACCATTACTCTATACTCGTAGGGGATTAGTTATGCGGATGATCACTTTCATTATCACTTGTTTAGTTATGGTGCTCTTCCTTGTTCTTGTTGACAAAAACAAGTATTCGAAGGTCAATCTTTTGATAACATACCTACTAATAATAGTAGCTGTTATTCATGATATATATGCAGTACTATTAATGGTTTTATCGGATGCATTTGCTGCTTGGTTGATAGAGCACCGCAACGATTCCATCATAAAAACACTGAATTGTTTTCCACTAATGAAGTGGCAGCCCAGCAACAACATCACCAGGAGGTGGTCCAATAAGATGTCCCAATACAGTGTGCCCAGCAGCAAAGCAAAACCGTGGATGCCTTTCAAGCTTATAAACGAAAGAATAGAGGTGGGCAAATACTGGCATTGTGAAGTCTCTGAAGATTTAAGAAAACTAATCTTCGAGTATGTCAGGCAGAAAGCTGAGGATGCAGTATCAAGTAGATGGACTGGCCGAACTCCCTTCACTGAATTACCTTCCCACAGAAGCCTTGGGCAACAGGTGCAACAGCTGATCAAAAGCATAAATCGTATAAATCAAGGTACACTTCTTTATATTATATATCTGTGAACCTAATTAAAATTAAAACATATTACATATATATATCTCTATTTGAATTCATGCTTAATGACATGATGTGAATGTGCAAGATGAATCTGAAAAATATATATATATATCTTCAACAGGTAAAAGTATCGATGATGAATTTGAGTTTGAATACAGTATTATCATTTGGCACATTGCTACAGAAGTTTGGTACTATTCAGATCGAGATGATTTTATGCAGACTGACTTTCGTCTGAAATGTAAAATGATCAAAAGAGTTTCTAGATACATGATGTATCTTCTAGTGGAGCGGCCTTCTATCTTATCACTTGAAAATAGTATTGATCGTATTAACTTCAGAGAAATAAGGAAAATAGCTGATCAAGAGAGAATACAATTACCATCCGGAGCAGACAAAACTACAAACAGAAAGGCTGAAGCGTGCAAGAGATTGCTTGAAAAGTATAAGTACCTACATATTGATCCGAAACGTGAAGAGGAATTGATATATTTGGCAATGGAACGCGTAAGGAAAGTGAACCATAAATACAAGGTATATATTTATTTCTTATCAAATTAACAACTTAAGCTTTTGACAGTAGTGGGTTTAACAATATGGTATATCAGAGGTATAAGGTCCTACAGTAATGTCGCAGTCCCCTTCCCTCCGGTAAGGTAACGTATGTGTCTTCGATATTTTTTTTGTCTTTATTATCTATCTTTCTATATATATATATATATAGTAGTTATTAAGTAAGGTATATCTTATTTTAATTTCGGTAATGACCTTGATGAAATCATATCTATTTTTATAAATTTTGATCTAAATTTTTATATGGATGATAAATTCATTAAAATCTACCTATGAATAAAATTTGATAACTTTTCAAGCACTAGAACTATTTATCCTGATTTTGTTAAATATAAAGGTATCGGAAAAATAGATAAATATAGGAAAATTAAAAAATATAGTTTTAGTTCTTGAAAAATTCTCAAATTTTATTCATATGTAGATTTCAATGAACTTATCATCCACAAAAAAATTTAGACCAAAATTCATAAAAATATATATGATTTCATCAAAGTCCTTACCGACATTAAAATAAGGTATACTTTACTTGATAACTACTCAATATATATATATATATATTAACAAGCCAAAATTCACGCACCTTAAATTACTATCAATCATTTGAATTATTGCTAAAGAAAAAGTTTAAGTTTTTGGATTTAGTGATTGTTTACTATTGATGTCTATTATTTCGATACAGACATTAGAGAGCAAATGGAAAAAAATTGAGAGTGCTTGGATAGATTTGTTGGGATATGCAGCAAGAAAAAGTAAAGGAAACGAGCATGCTCAACAGCTGAGACGTGGTGGAGAGTTACTAACTCATGTCTGGCTTCTCTTGTGTCATTTTGGCTTTACTGATCAATATTTGATCGAACGTGCTGAGGGAATTGAAATCTAACGTGCCGAGGAAGAATAATTGCATTTGGATTATCTGTTGATTGTATTTCAATTGAGATTTCTTAATAATATGATTAAATTTTAATCAAACATAGATAAGTTAATTACAATTACTATAGTATTTATTCATCAAAAGATTTTTAATTATGTTCACACTCATTACACTTCTTTGATTCCTCGAGAAAGTACTAGTTCGAGTTTCTTCCTAATAACAATGCATGCCGTGGTGTTCTATCATTCATTCGTCTCTTTAAACAAATAACTACATATTATTTCGTTTTTTAATATTTGTGAATATTGAATAGTTAATCCACTTTTAATCCTAAATTACTGAATGAGATAGAAGTTTATCGAGACCAATCAAATATCATTCTAGACATGTATGATTGCATGTCCCAAATATTCAGAAAACGCTCCCACATATGCTAATAAACCATAACAATTCCATCAAAATAATTGCCCCCAAATCATTTTCAACTCAACCTAACTTACTAAAAACTAAATAAATAAATAAGAAACCAACAAGTAGCCAATGTGGTAAACGCTCATTGGTAACAGAATATTCTCATATCTAAGAGCATCTCTAATACTGTGCCAAATTCTTATGTCAATGTTAAAATTTAGCATAGATTGCAAAAACCATCCTCTAATGCAATACCAAATGATGTGTCAAATTTGGCATATGCTATACTGTGTGTCAAATATAGCATTTTACACTTTTTTTGTGCCAAATTTGGTATTGGCATTGGCATCTGCATTGGAGAAAACCTAACTCTCCCTATTCATTGATAAGAATTTACACGTCATCTAACATCCCAAGTCCTCTCTCACAAAAATCTCAACCGTCCAAACCAACCAACCCACTCAAAAATCAACGGCTTTCCCTTCTCCATATCCCCCTACACCCAACCGCACCAAATAACTCACCTACCTGACAGCCGAACATTAAAAAATGAATTAAATAACTTTAAAAAAGGCTAATTGGTATAGATGCCCCTCAACTATATGTGAATTCGCATGTTGTCCCATAAGCTTTTTTTCGGTAGTGTAAAGATCACTAATATAAAATAGATGATATATATATATACAGTCTTTCTATTGTCAATTCGTACTGACAATAAATATATCAGGATGAACAATGTAGACCACAGATTATGGAGAAGTTTTGACAAGTGCATACACTTTAAGTCAAAGTATGTAAATCTGATGGTCCACATTCTTCGTCCTAATATATTTATTGTTATGACGAACTGATAATAGAAAATCTGTATATATATATATATAGTCATTTTCTAGAGTGGGATCCCAACAAAGTTTTCATGTGGGATAAAAGTTTATCACATGTGAAAACCTTGAACTCATACAAAAAAATCGTGTGGGATCCCGCACTTGATAATAATTATATATATATAATCAATTAATCATAGTTAATAAAAACATAAAATTATGTCATATTCTCATGATAAAACTTAACTATACCAACTATGTCAATAAAAATATGGAAATAATAATAAGCAAAAGGCAAATGCAAAATAAGGAGCCAGCAGCAGCCAGCAAGTTCCAGCAATAAAAAAATGGGTGCTACAAGGAAAAGTAGAATTTAAAATTAAAAAGCAAAAAAAAAAAAAAAAAAATAGTAATAATTTAATGTTATGCGATAATGATCATAATGTTGCTATGGAGAAAATCTTATATGGGACGGTTTTATTATCATTTGGTGAGACCGTCCAATGAGATTGTACAATTTATCTTGGGAACATAAAAAATTTATTATAAAACTTTAATTTAAAGTAATATCATTGGACGGTCTCACCAAGTTGTAGTGAGACTGTCCCATGCAAGATTTTCTCGTTGCTCTTGGCACTGTTTCCTGTCTTACGTTTGGGTGGCCCCGACACCATAACAGCTTATGCATAAGAAGATAATGAGCTTTGTTTGAGAAACTTTCTTGGACTATTCGTGCAGACAGGAATGGCACTCTCTTTTCTTTCTCATGCTTGGACAGCCTTTAGCCTTTCAATTCTATCCCTTCTAATGTTTATTCTTGGGATTATCAAGTAATATACGTGGGTTCTTAGATCAACAAATGGTCGAGAGTCCTACCAAAAGGTAGATCTTTATTGTTAACAAAAAAAATATATATATTTCAGCTGCAACAGAATGTCTGAAGAAGATACATTGCATGATACGAGCACTTTTGATTGACCTCCCAAAATGTTAGAAGAGACTAACACATAACTTATAGCAAATTAATTTATCGTTTTATTATTGACAGCAAGGTCATAAATATAAGAGAAATGCAATAAAGATTAGATAGTATAAAAATCCTATATAATTACAACTTATTCAAATTTAAATCTAAAACAAACTTCTTCTTTTTTTTTAATTCTTGATTGTAATAATACACTGGAACTTATATAAGTACTCGTGCTCTCTTAGATGATACAATAAAACAAAGGCTTAAAGACCACAGCTTCTAGACCATATGCCTTATGGCATTGTGAACTCTCAATCACAGGTATACATTTTTTTTTTTCGAAGTATACTCTGGCATATGGTCTCAAAATCATATCGTGCCCTCCCTCCCAGGATGCATGTAAAGTATGTGTTTTTGTTATCTGTCTTTGGCTCCATGCATGTCCCTTTGCTCTCACTTTCCTATTGCATATACTGTGTGGTAGCTAGGAATCATGTGACCAATGCCGGTCCTGACTATTCTGAGCCCCCGGGCGAAATCTAAAAAATAGGCCCCATACCAACAAAATCATCCTCACTTCATCCCAAAATAAAATTAAAAATTAAAAAAATCCATGATTTTTTCCGGTTGCCCTTTTTTTTTTTTTTTTGGTCTTCGAAGAAATGAAGAATATATAGGTAATAGATGATAGGAAATTATGAAACTTTAAAAAATTGGGTTTTGTACTAGAATAAAACGAATTGAGCTAGTTCTAATTTTTTTTTTTTTTTTTGAGTAATGCTACATTGCCTAAATTTGGTGCCCAAATGATGTGGCAACAATGTAGATCATTCATTTAAATCATATAGATTTAATACAATTTAAATGAATGGTCTACATTGTTGCCACATCATTTGGGCACCAAATTTGGGCAATGTAGCATTACTCTTTTTTTTTTTGGTATTGTTTGAGCTTTTTTTTTTTTTTTTTTTTTTTTTACAACTTAACCCATAACAAAAACTCGCATCATATATTTGGGGTCCATAGACATTACAGGCCCGGGGGGTGGGGGCACAAATGGTAATTGTTAAAAGATAACAAAAGAAATTTAGAATTAATTTTACAAAAGATTACCGTGAAATTCTAAAAAGGTTTCTGCCCCAGGGCCGCCCCTGCATGTGACTTACATGTCTTCATTATCTGTCTTTGTCTCCACTAATGTCTCCACTAAAATACCTTAAAATACTATCATTCGAAGCTAAATAAAAAGTTTGAGTATATATTTAGAAATAGTTGACTATGTTGTGATTAAATTTCATTCATGTCTATTGACAAAGTCGTTACATTTCAAATTAAATGGGAAAGGATTGAGAGTGTTTGGATGGATTTTTGGGGATATGCAGCAAAAAATAAAATAAATAATGGAAACGAGCGTGCTCAACAGCTGAGACATGGTGGTAACTTATGTCTGGCTTCTCGTGTCATTTTGGCTTTCTAGGCAACTATGAGAATTTTGAATAACTACATTGGGATTTGGACTCTCCAATTATTATTATTATTATTATTTTTTAAGTATTATATTATTACATAAATTCGGGGTTTTGGGGGAGGATGAGGGCTCGAATCCACAATCTCGTTGTGTAGGTGTGAGGGGTTTACCACCAGATCAACTTCATCTCTTCCAAATAAGGATTCTAAATTCAGAATTGTGTTATGGAAAATTGGATCATTAAAAAAATTCCAAGTTTTGCTAATTGGAGCCGGAAGTATTTCTCTCTTCAATCCAAAGACAAATTGCCTGTTCGGATAAACAATCTGTGGTCAATTACAAAGTCTGTCACTTTTCTACAATCTAGAAATTCACAATCTCTAGTCCTTATGGAATCCATCAACGGCTAAAAAATCTTTTCTTTAAGTGTTACCCGACACCACACCAAATTGAAGGTTCATACTCTCGATTCTTGTCTTGCTCCAGCACCCTTTAAATAATCCTTTCAGGGCCATCCAATATAAATCCTAAAAAATGAAAAGCTCTACAGGGTCTTGAGGGGACTTGAGAGCAATCAAGTAGAAGTTCACAATCAAGGGTACATTTCTAGCAAACACCCTTTCCTGTTTCTTTCACGATCCATACAATGAGTCTTTTTGGATCACTTGTAAATGATTCTCCATAAATGAAAATTTGAATAAAATCTAATATAACCTATAAATTAGATGAAGAAGATGCACAATTGTTATCACAAGTGATAAACAGACGAGATTTATATATCTTCTACTAAAGAAACTCAGTAAGGCCAAACTGTTGAAATTCTATAAGCACATGAAGTCGAACAACATGTTTGACCACAGTGTCAATTACTTCAACTGACTAGCTAGGCTGCTTGAAGATTTCAACGCACTAAACGGAATCTACAATAGCAAATTTCAACCTTGTAGAATGAATCCTCTTACACTACATTTGTAAAATTAGTAATTTTGCTGGATTTTCAAAGGATGAACCGCACATAAACTAATAAGTTGTGAGAGTATTAAGGTTATAAACTATCTCAATCAATCCTAGCTAGTGAATTATATATATATATATATATTTAACAGAGCAAACGTTTGAAAAGAATTCAATAAAAGGACCAAACTTTGTGGTTGAAATGAGAGGTTCAGATATTCCTATTACGCACATTCTTTTGAATATTGTGGAGTGTTGTTCGGAGAAGCCTAAAAGGGATCTGTTAAGGAAGGAGATTTGGTCGCCTCCGATGGTTAACGCTCTGTTTTTTAATGTGGATGGCTCGGTCCTGAATTCGCCTGGCCCCGCGGGTATTGGTGGAGTTTTGCGTGATCACTATGGGAAGGTGTTGTGTGTTTTCTCGAAGTATGTGGGTATTCAAGATGTTTTGGGGGCTGAGCTTCTGGCCATTTTGAGGGCGTGTGTCCTGGTTGGGTTGAGGGGCGAGTTGGCGTCCAATTCTATCTCTGTTATTTCTGATTCTAGGATTGCTGTTAATTGGATCAAGGGGAGCAGACCAGGGATTATTAGCTATGATCATATTATTGAGAAGATTCGTAGAAGTCTGGGATTAGGCATCTCGGTGGAGTATTGTTCTAGATCTTCGAATTCCTTTGCGGATTCCCTGGCTAAGAATGGGTTGAAGGCTGGTTTGGATGAGTTGTGGTGGTGTGTGTGATTGTCTTTTTGTTTTGGTTTGTTTTCTTGGTTTTGCTATGGTCTCGGTGGGTGGGGGGTCTTTCCCCTTGCGTGTTTGGTTTCTTTGTGGGTTGTTTCGTGTTTTTTGGTTGTTGCTTTGTCTTGCCTGGCTTGGTGCCTTTTTTATTCTAATTGCCTTTTAAAAAAAAAGAAATGGAGAAATTTGAAGCTTAAAAAGTCTTGAAAGACTTACACAAACCAAATGGAAAAAGTCAGGCAATGAAATTACATAGCTTGATATTTTGTGTGCGTGTTTGGCGCTTTTATATATAGAGAGAGAGAAAGAGAACCTGGGTTGCCGAGGCAAGTATGACAATCTTCTTCGTTGGAAACCCCTCTCATGCATCACCCAATTTGATAGTCGATCGTCGCCGCCGCCGCCACCGTTGGATCATCAACTGTTTTTGCACAGCTAAGAGATTGAGAGCCAGAATCCCGATTCTGGAAATGAATTGGATTGTAAGGGTGTAAGGGTTGTTTCGTCAAAGAGAAATTTTGGTGGGTAATTTCGTCATTACAGTTCCTTTAAGTGGGAAGGGTATTTTATGAGAGCTTCTCCTTATGGTCCACAAATTATCTATTTACGCTCCAATTTAATTTTTTTATTAATGATAATTTTAACCTGAATTAAAATTACTAAACAAGACAAAAAAAAAAAAAATTATAAAGACACTCCAAACTAATTAAATTATTAAAAAAAAAAATTCTCTCACCTAAATCATTAGATTAAATATTGCATATTAAACTATCTCTCCTAAATCTGTTATTACCATATTAAACACTCTCTCCTAATTACTCTCCCTCCATTTTTCAAAAAAAAATAAAAATCATATCTATATACTTTCTTGATCAATCTCTGATTAATAGTTAAAGAAAAATAAAAACTTATGAATATTTTGGGTTTTTACTAAAGTAATATATATATATATATATAATAAAGTCAATACAAATACTTGTTTCTAAAAAAATTAGATATATGAAAACTTGATTTGTTTCAACTAGATTCGATTAAACTCAAAATTTCTAAGATGAATGAAAGAATTAAAGTTTTCTAGGCAATCATATATCTACAAAAGTAACAACAACAAAAAAATATTGTATTTTGATTTTTTTTTTTTTTTAATATATACAGATATATGGTTCCTATTTAAGGTGGTTTTCGACTCGAGAATCTTCAACTCCTTTGCTGACAGCTTGGCAAAAATGGGGTCGAATTCGGATGGGGATTTTATTGTTTGGGGGGATTTTGGTTAGTTTTGTGTGGTTTTTGGTTTGTTTTTTGTTTTTGGGGGCTGGTTTGTTGCCCCCCTCTGTCCCGTTTTTGGTTGTGTTGGGCTGCCTGCCCTGTTTTTGTTTATTCTTTGGCTTTGCCTAATAAATTACTTTTCAAAAAAAAGATATATGGTTCCTATAAATCAAGCTTATTCGTAAGTTTTTTTTTTTTTCTTAACTGTTAATCTTGCTTGAGAAAGAATGGAGATAGAAAATTAGAGATGTATTGGAGGGGGGAGAGTTTAATATGGTAATTAAAAATTTAGACGAGAGTGTAAAATATGTAATATTTAATCTAATGATTTAGGAGTTTTTTTAATAATTTAATTCAAAAAAGATTACTCATCACATGAATCCAAATGTTACGATGGTTCGTCCTAACTTTTATTAAAATTAAATGGAGTGTCTTTAGAAATTTATTTATAAAAAATGGAGTGTCTTTAAAATAGGAGTGCAAAAAATAAAAATGATAATCTTGGAATAAAAGGAAGTGTCTTTCGATTTTTTTTAAATTTAACTTTTGAGAATGAAGTGTTTTTAGAAAAGAAGTGTAAAAAAAAAAAAAAAAAAAATTGATTATCAAAAGAAACTCTCGTATTTTCCATGCAAAGTAAACTTCAAGAATGGACATTTTTGTAAGTTTCTTCATGAGTGGACATTTTTCCTCTTTCAAACATAAAAAAAGCTATTTCCTTCTATTTCCACTAATAATAATAAGGATAAAACAAAACAAAAACCACAAAAGTTTATAGAAGATGCATGGGAAAAGTTGATGAATGAATATACATACCATGTCTCTAAAAAGCTTTTGTATGGTGGTATTAAGGTCAACTTTCCAACATCCTTCATACTCATCCTCTTCACCCTCCAAATCAAAGCTCTCTGTCATTTGTAGACTTTGTAGCTTTGGTGTGCTCAAGACTCCTTGTGAAAAATTCATCATCTTTAAACATTCTATCACAAGTAGCCGTTGCAAATATGGAAATTCAATTGTGAAATTCCCCATGCAAAAGCTTGTAAGGCTTGGCAAATCTCGAAGTTTCAGATATTCCAGTTGGTTGAAAACAATCCCATCCTTTATTTCATCGCCCTTGTCTATTATAATTTCTTCTATCAACTTGCAAGCAATTATTTCCATTCTTTTCAATTGCTCCAAACTTTTAGCTGTTGAAAATGTCACCAAACTTATCAATCCTTCACAATTTCGTACTTCCAAAGTCTCTAAGTTTTGAAGAGACACCGAGGATGGAACTAAAGTTTTTAAGTTGCTACAACATGATACTTTTAGATATGCCAAATTTTCAAAAACTTTTCTAGGTTGAGAATTTTTCTTCCACAGATGCAGCATCTCAGGCAGTTTACTCAACTTTAATTTCTTCAAGCAGGAGAATGAAACCTGAAAATTCAATAAATATACTTTGATTGAACATTTTTAATATCGACAAAACAGCTCTGTTTCATATGAAACAGCTTTGATTGAACATTTGTAATATAGCAGGGTGATATTACAGTGTTGATACCAAGAAGGTTATTGCTAACTTGAGCATGGCAACCAAAGATTGGAGATGAAAAGCATTAACTGAGAGGATCAATAGATAAATTTAATTTTTCTTTTTCTTTTTTAAGAAATCGCATCAATCAAGAGAAGAAAAACATCATAGAAAACTCAAGATTAAAGCATGCAGAGCTATAAAAAGAACAGCAAACGGGATAAAGAAACATGAAGAAAGAATGAAAGAAGCTAACATGGGAATAATTAACCTTTTCATCAAAGAAAGAAGGAAGGTTCTCCTCTGTCTCTATGTTCACTTCCACTGGATCTTCAATACCTGGTTGAGAATTGGATGCAAATGCCTGCATTTTAGGGCAATTCTCGATAATCAATTCAGACAAGGAGGGCAGTTCAATTGAATTTCCATTGAAGGTGCAGAATCGTATTAGTTCTGAAAGATCATCAAGGATCAATTGCTTTAATTCAGGGAACAGAGTGCTACTTTTTCTTTCTCCTTGAGTGATTATTACCCCTTCCATGAGCTTGCAATTCCTTATACCAAGGACCTCGAGATGGTTAAGACTTTCAGCGATAGAAAATGGAAATAAATATTTCAAATTATGAAAGCCATAAATGGTCAACTTTGTTAAATTATGGAAGCAAGCAGAGTGTGGCTGAAGTAGGTTGTGCCATATGGTTTGACTATCAATGGAGGATAGCTTCAAGGATGTCAGAGTGGGTAATTGAACCTGCAAATAAAATTCTTATGTTATTGTTATGAATAACATGTTTGAATTATCATCGATCAGCTGATCTTGATGATCATATGAGAGTGCATAGCAATTAAGCAAGAAGAGAATGATCATGGCTGATTATAGACACATCAGTTGATGACAGATCAGCTGATGTCATGTTAAAGTTAAAGGATTTAACTTTAATCTCCTCATTTGTTTTTAAACTTTTTTTTTTTTTTTTTTCCGGTTAAGAAACAGAAATGTGAAGAAAGAATGAAAGATAGACAGGAGAATAATTAACCTTTTCATCAAAGAAAGAATGAAGGTTCTCCTGTGTCTCTATGTTCACTTCCACAGGATCTTCAATACCTGGTAGAGAATTGGATGCAAATGCTAGCATTTTTGGGCAATTCTCGATAATCAATTCAGACAAGGCGGGCAATTCAATTGAATTTCCATTGAAGTTGCAGAATCTTATGAGTTCTGGAAGATCTCTGAGATTCAGCTTTTTTAGTTTAGGAAACAGAATGCTTGTTTTTCTTTCATCTTGAGCCATTACTACCCCTTCCGTGAGCTTGCAATTCCTTATTTCAATGACCTCGAGATGGTTTAGACTTTCAGCGACAGACAATGGACATAAACATTTCAAATTATGACAACCATAAATGGTCAACTCTATTAAATTATGGAAGCAAGCAGAGTGTGGCTGAAGTTGGTTGTGCCATATGGTTTGACTAGCAATGGAGGACAGGTTCAAGGATCCCAGAGTGGGTAATTCAACCTGCAGATAAAATTCATATGTTATTGTTATGAATAACATGTTTGAATTATCATTGATCAGCTGATCTTGATGATCATATGAGGGTGCATAGCAATTAAGCAAGAAGAGAATGATCATGGCTGATTAATCTTCTCATTTGATTTTACATTTCTCTAATTTTTTTCCGGTTAATAAAAAGAAATGTGAAGAAAGAATGAAAGAAGCTAACATGGGAATAATTAACCTTTTCATCAAAGAAAGAATGAAGGTTCTCCTCTGTCTCCATGTTCACTTCCTCAGCTTCTTCAATACCTGGTAGAGAATCGGATGCAAATGTCTGCATTTTAGGGCAATCCATGATGATCAATTCAGACAAGGAGGGCAGTTCAATTGAATTTCCATTGAAGCTGCAGAATCTTGTGAGTTCGAATAGATCATCAAGGTTCAACTGCTTTAATTTAGGGAACAGAGTGCTACTTTTTCTTTCTCCTCGAGTGATTATTACCCCTTCCATGAGCTTGCAATCGGATATATCAATGAGTTCGAGATGGTTAAGATTTTCAGCGACAGAAATTGGAAATAAATATATCAAATTATCACAACCATAAATGGTCAGCTCTGTTAAATTATGGAAGCTAGCAGAGTGTGGCTGAAGTTGGTTGTGCCATATGGTTTGACTAGCAATGGAGGACAGCTTTAAGGATACCAGAGTGGATAATTGAACCTGCAGATAAAATTCTTATGTTATTGTTATGAATAACATGTTTGAATTATCATCGATCAACTGATGTTGATGATCATATGAGAGTGTATAGCAATTAAGAAGAGAATGAGCATGGCTGATTACAGAAGCATCACCTCTAGCAGTAGCCAATTAATGTATGCCATGTCATACACTCATACTCCTAGTCTAGAAAGGGAGAATTGAAGGCTTTCAATTATTAGCCAGGTGAGGAATAAGTAATGTTAATATAAAACATAGAATTTCTACTAATTGCACTTGAGAGTAAAAATAGAGTTACCTTTTTATCAAAGAGAAGATGAATGTCATCCTGAAAGTTCATTTCTTCAACTTCTTTGCTCTTTTTTATGTCCGCATACTTAGAGCCAGAGAAGAATGTCTTCAACTTTGGGCAATCTAGGATGGATATTTGAGTCAAGGAATGGAATTCAACTGAATTTCCGGAGCCGAATCGTGCGAGTTTTGGAAGACCTTTGAGCTGTAGGTTGAGTAGTTTAGGAAATACCATCATAATCATTTTTTTCTCTCCTTTTAATTCTTCTGTGTTGATTATTTCTTCAATCGACTTACAATTTCGCACCTCAAGTTTTTGTAGTTGGGCAAGACTTTGAACCACAGAATACGAAAAGAGAAACTTCAAATCATTGCATTCCTCCAAAGTCAAGTTTGTTAAAGCTCGACAACAAGAAGATATTACTGGAAGTTGATCAAGCCTTGTGCATCTTATGTTAATTGAGGATAGTTTCAAGTTCTTCAAGCTTGGAAGCACAACCTTCAGACACATATTTCACATTTTCTTAAAGATTGAAAATAAAGATCTACAAACATATAATGATAATATACATATAATATTTACACTAACAACTCAAAATGAAAAACAAAAATAAGACAGAGGAACTTACATTTTGACTGAAAAGTGACATGAAACCATCTGCCTCTTCTTCAGCAACGATTTCTTGAGATCCAATATCAGGTGCGGAAGCATCGAAGCTGAAACTTGTGAGTTGTGGTAGGCATTCTAGTGTTAGAGTGTGCAATTGAGTGAACTCAATCCTCCGTATACTTTCAGTTTGGTGGACTAGTTCCATGTTTTCCTTCGAAATAATTTTTTCTAGCTTCTTGCAATTGGTCACTTCGATTTCTTGAAGCAGCAAAAGGTTATTGACCATGGAAAAAGAGAAGAGATGTTTCAATCTATCACATTTTCTAACTTTCATGATTCTTAATTTGCCGAAAAACTTTGTTGCGAGTGGGCCATGACATATCTTCTCCAAGTTGATCAAATTATCAAGAAACAGTGACTCTAGCCGAGGAAAGACATTGCATGGTCTGTGTCCAAATGAGTCAGCAATATAATGAATCTCAGAACCATTTTTAACATGTAAATGCTTCAATTGTGGGAAACCTCCCCCACCAAGTTCATAAACAACATTCTCAACACCCTTCAATTTATCTAGAAGGACATCTTCAGTTCTGTTCAATAGACTTTTAATCTCATTGTTCAAATAAATGCTACTACTCAATTTCAACTTCAACGTCCTTGAGGTTTCACATTCACCGAACCAATACCACACTTCTCCAATAAATATTCGATATCTTTCCAATTTCTCAAATGATAAGTCTTGTGGTATGATTTGAGCATTAGGAATATGTATGTCTAAAGCTGTAAGGCAAGACAATTGCTTCAACTCAGCAATACTAGCATTACTTTGTCCTTCAATATCCCATTGATCAAAACTATCACCCATATAGAGCTCCTCTAAACGCGTCAAGCTTGATATGACATTTGGTTTTATTACTTTAAGTTTTGAACAATGGCTCAAGTCTAACAACCTTAAACGGGTCAATTGTCCAATTTCTCTAGGCAACTGCGCAATATTAGATTTCAGAAAGCTAAGAACTTCTAGTTCCTTTAGCTCTCCAACAATTGCTACATCTTCTAACCGGCAGCGATCCAAACAGAGCGTATGAAGGTTTAATAGGCAGCGCAAGGACGAAGGTGGTGACAACAAATGAATTCCAGTCATATCTAACACTTTGAGACCTTTCATTCCTTCAAAAACGGCATCCGGAATTTGTAACGAGGCATCTTTCGAATTTAACAAAAATAGCTCTAGTTTTGGAAATTCTATTTTTTCAGGAAGCTCATAAATATCTCTACATTGTAGAGTAACGGCAGCTGAATCTTTTGGCAGTTTCTTCTCTAGTTCCTCCTTCAAGCCAGCAGCATCTCGGAGATTAAACCAGAGCTTAGTGGTGGACGATATCGAAACAGCAACAGCATGAATGACATCGTGCATTTTCACAAAATTGTTATCATCATCATTATCCATCAACAGACATGAAGTTTTAAGATCATCGATCAACGAATGCAGCTTGTTCCTTCTTTCTTCTATTGTATAAACATCTTGAAACAAACCCAAACCCATACTATATTTCAACATGTCAGTAATATTTACACCGTATCCTTCATTACATAGACTGCAAAGCAAAAATAGAGATTTTGCTTCCTCACCTTCCAATAAGTTGAAACTCAATTCTATGGTAGAGTACACATCTTTATTCATTCCTTTGATGTTTTTTGGATTAGCCTTTTTAAGCTGATCACGTGCAGTCTTCCAGGAAGAAAGACTCTTATTTTTCAGCGCATTTGCAATTGTTTTAATTGCAACCGGCAAGCCACCACATTTTCTAACTATCTCAACTGCAATAGGATTTAAATCAGATTTTTCTTCCAAACACCCTACAGTCGTCCAAAATAAACTCTCCGCTTCTGGATCAGACAAAACTTCAACCTTGAAATTCTTCTGAATATCCATATCATCGCGTAATACATCTAGTCTTCTAGATGTCAACAATATTTTGCATTGCTTTTTATTAGCATTTTCTCCTTCCTTCTGATGTACCTTCTGTGTGATACTTCCTTTCTCATCACCCCCTACAGGAATTCCGATCGACTCCAAATCAAGTTTTGCCCAAACATTATCTAATATTACAAGGATCCTATTTTCTTTCTTCATCTTCACACGTAATTGAGCAGCTCTTCCAGTTTCAGTCTTCTGCTGAAATTCCAGACCTAGTTCTTCAGCAATTTGATCTTGAATTTTGCTGGTCTCAGGTGTCTCGGTTACCACAGCAGTAACCACAACATCAAATAACTTGTTCTCTTTGGCTTGTTGAGCAACTTTTTTGACCAATGCGGTTTTACCCACACCGCCCATTCCGTGTACTCCAATCAAGTCGACATCAGCATCAGCCAATGCCTCCATAATACTCTCAGAAAGTGACTTTCTTGAAGCAAAGTCCTCATAGCCCTTGATGATGAGGGAATTTGCTCTTTGAGGGGGAAGACGGTAAGAAACTTTCTGAAATTTTCCTTCCCCCAAGAGAACGACCCCATCCTTTGCAGCCTTTGCTGCTTTCTTGCTGAGAGAGTAGTGTGTCATCGGATTAGGGCAGAAGCCTGTTGAACACAGCTTATTTGCTTTGACAATATCATCGGTGATGGGTTTGACGACCGCACTATTCAGCCATTCCCGAACTTGCTTTTCAATCTCATCCCCTTGTCCCTTGGCTTCGTCAACAGAATGCTGCACACTCTCTCTTTCATGGGTCAGCTTCAGTACTTTGACATGATCATCAATGATGGGTTTGACGACCTTTTTAACAAACTCATCAATGCTATCCAGCCATTCCTGAACTTGCTTTTCAATCTCATCCCCTTGTCTATTGGCCTCGTCGACAGAATGCTGCACACTCTCTCTTTGATTGGTCAGCATCTTTACTTGTTTCTTCAGCTCCTCCATGTTCTTCTGGTATTTGAACGCGTAATTTATCTGCCGTCCAATGGGATCAACCAGATACTCTGCAACTTTTGCTGCGATGGAAATAACTATCTCCACCATTTCTGCTTCTCTTAAAAAACAAAAAAACAAAAATCGAAGTGAAGCAAAAGAAAGATTAGCCATAACATATTTTTTTCCCTTTTGAGGGATAAGAAACAGAGTAACTAAAACATATTTCAGAAGAGAAGGAATTTTTTTTTTTTTTAGAAAAATGACAACAACCAACTAACAAAAGCTTAAAAAAATAATAATAATAAGCTGTGTTCTTGAAAAAGTTCAATAAGTAAAAATGATACAATCATAAGTAAAAATAATTCTAAGAAGCAGGACAAATAAGAAGATGGTAGTAGTAACACTTAATTTTTCTTTTTCCTTTTGTAATTTTCAATTATTTAGCGACAGTTATATCAACTCAAATGACTGACAAACTAAAGATCAGTACAGTAACTGAAAGAAAAACTGAGATTATGGAAAATGAAAGCAAAGCCTACAAAATTCAAGACACCGTCACCACCTCATTTGAACATGATGGAAATATTTTTCTTAAACAAATGCAATACTTACTTTGCACCCAAGCTGAGGTGAGCTTATTAGCTTATTTGCAATACTTTCTTGCACAACTTTAAAGCAGAATGCAAGCTTTCGAGGTGTCCCCTAAGCAAACCTAGATTCACAGTATAAGAAAATGCTGGTTAGAAGCAAAAATTGTGTCATAGACACAGTAGGCCAGAGATTTGAACAATACTAACCATATTCATCTACGAGAGCTTCATTGTAGAAAGAGTAATTACACAAGAAGAAGTTGATTATGATTCTACTAATTAAAAGCATAATTAACCTAAAAAATTCTAATTGAACCTCAAGCAGTCACATGAAAACTGCTGCAGCTAGTGATATAAAGAGACAAGTAAATGGATGACATGAGTATTAGATTAGACCAACAATTGCTTCCAGACTTAGATTTTCAACGAGTTTTCAAATGATTTTAATTTGTACTCCACCAAACTAAATGAGAAGAAATTCAATGTAAATGGAAGGACATCTTGAATGAAAATAGACAATACTAATCCGAGTTTTGCCTACTAAAACACAGTTAGCAGAGCATGCACTTGGCAAGAGAAAAATCTCAGCTTCCTTGGCCAACTCAATCATGGACATTAAATTCCTAGACAACGTTCACTTCAACTAATGGAAGGATGGCATTGGCAACCAGTCCATCATGAAAATCACAACCAATTAGCATCAATAAGGAATAATAACAAATTGGACATGAATTCGTATCTTTTGACCTAGTCACAATGCTAAGTATGCAAATTGCCATCCATTTAAACAGAACAGATCTAATTCATACATATCTACATTCAGAATTATTCACAGTAAATAGCAATTTTTCCAACCATTTACTATGTATGAATTATAAAATTTGAATTGAAGGTTACAGAGCATCAATCACATGTGTAATAGTAGAGAAGAAACACCTGAATTCGGGGTTGATGCTGATATTACGACCTGCTGAAATCAACAGATCCTCACAGCAACACCAAGGGCTGCGAATGGCGGATAAATCTATTTAACAATATTTTATGTAGACAGGGACGGAACACTGTGGAGGCCAGCAGGGGCCATGGCCCCCCCAAAGTTTTTAAAAAAAAATTATGTGTTGTAGGATGTGGGTTGCTTATACAGAGATGGAACTTTAAAACACCTTTGATTTGTTGCAGCCACCAAAGCTGACTCTTGACTCTTGAGTCCGGAGTACTCTAGATTGTTGGGAAGATTTTATTTTATTTTATTTCAATAAATGTTTTCCACCAACCGTTTCAAAGTGATTGCTTTCCTTGGACAACAAGGTTCAATTGTTCAAAGATATTTCAACAAGATCACCATGTATCAAGATTGAATTTGCTTCTAAATTTTGATACATCGCTTAAATAAAGTTAATTTACATAAAAAATAATAAAAAAATAAAAATAAAAAAATTGCATCGCTTGGTAATAGTGCTAAATCAAATATGTATTTTCGTTGAAATATGATGTTAAAAGTGAAAAAATTAAGCTAAAAGATATTTTTTAATTAAAAACTCTTTTTAAATTTTTTTCGTTGACCGTTTTTCTGACAATTAATCGGCCAATTTTTCCGATTACTATAACACTGGCTGCATTGCACTCCGTTAGTTGCACATGGGGCCTATTTTTTATATTTTCACCCCGGGTCTCTGATAAGTCAAGACTGGCTATATGCATACCGTAGAAAATTCGTTAGATACAATGTGGCCCCCCCAACATCAAACTTCTAGTTCCGTCCCTGTATGTAGATATAAGTATCAGGTGAGATCTATTATAATAAGCCCCAAACATAACAACAATGATATTTTTGCAGAAATCAAACAACATAACCAGTGATGAGGTGACGAGTAGCGAGAGGCAGAAAGGTGGAGGCGACAAACGCAGTCAGCCGAAGGCGGAGGAGACGAATACGAAGGCGACAAAGGCTGTCAGCAAAACAGAAACAAATAGTGGAGAAAAAGGAAAATGTCAACCAATAAAACTAATAATTAGAAGAAGAAAGTAATGAAGTAAAAATTATTCAGCTCAAGTTATAAACTCAAATGAACAAAAAGAAAAAGCGAGAACTTGGAAACAGAGTGAAGATTATGATAAAAGATTTTCTTTGTTTTTCTATAACAAACAGAGATTTTTTGTTTTCCTTTTTTTTCTTACAGGAGCTCTACAATTAGCAGAAATTGAAAAGAAATGTTCAACGAGCAGAATGTTTCAACAAAAAAAAAAAAAAAAAAAAAAAAAGAAGCTGTGAAAAGTTGAGAGCAAAGACGTGCACCTATGTTTGTATCTCAGAGCAAGAACAACAGAAAGTCTCTCTCTATCTCCCTGAAATGGCGGTTCCAAGCAATAATGACTGAACAAGAGAAAATTTTGAAAGATTTATATCCAGTTGTACTTGTGTAACTCTCTCAAAGCTGTTTCAAAGGATCACTATTTTTTCGGTAGAATTAATATTTTGGCTGCTCAAATGAATAATGAGAAAGAAAGTTATGTAAAATGATGATATAATTAAAGCATATCCAATTTTAATTACAAAATTGAGTTAGATAGTTTTATTTTTACATTTTTTTTTTAACTATTATGATTTAAGGATTGAGGGAGGAGGACATGACTTAAAGTAACGTACACACAAACCACAAAGTCATTGATGCGGTGTGTGCCAAGAGTCAATGCCCAAGTCTTTCTCAAACCTGCCTAATCATATAGTTAATTTAATTCAAATTGATTTATAATATAAAATGGATTAGAAATTGAAAATAATAATTAAGAATGACCTAGTATAAATAAAACAATTACATTCAATTCATTTACCAATTCTATCTCAAAGCTACCTAATCTTTAGATTAATTTAATGCAAATTGAATTATAAAAAACAGACTAGGGTTGACAATATATAAATTAAGAATAACCCAACATAATTTAAACAATTTGTATTACATTAGTGAAAGAATATGACCAAAATGCATGTGGTGGTGAGCTTCAAATAATGAAATCCAGTTCTCAAGAACAATGAATTATTGGGTTATAACATTTTTTCCTCTTTCTGCCAGCCTTGTTTCTAACTGGACTTATCTAATTTTCTTCTCTTTTTTTTTTCTTCTTTTTTTTGGGTATCGAGGATCCCGGACCACTTAGCTAATTTTCATTTTATCATTAACATAGGATTTAATTTAGTACAAATTGCAGTATAAAACGACCATTATTAATTCAACTGTTATAGCCACCTAACATGACTTAATTTAATACAAATTTCTATATAAAAATGAACTACAACTACCGAGTTATAATTAACATACAGTGACCAAAACAATTAAAAACGAAATTATTGATTGAAAAAATAAATGACGATTCACCATAGCGTAGTCATCCGGCCAATTTCAAGTTTGAATTAATTTTTAATCAATGGTTACAAAACTTTGAGAATCTAACAAGTTATAGAAAGAAAAATCAAATTCTCTGGAGCTTTGGAGTCATTTAGCTTGAAAGAATTAAATATCAACTCAAGTAAAAGGCTCTCCACAGTCCACATCAACAATACTTACGAGGTGACTATTATATATTTTATTTATTTTTATTCTTTAACCAAAAGACTACTAAAACACCAATATCTATTGATTGTTTGATTCTAGTAGAATTAATGCAATACAAGCATTATCAGTAAATATTAAGTAACCAATGATCTAAATATCAATACATATCCAATATTTGCATCATGAATAAATTCATAGTTTATGATTTTCAATTTTTCTCCTATGCCTTCTCATGTTAAAATGTTGAATGATTATCATACACAAAAGGCAAAGAATGAGGTTCCATTAGTGGCAAGACCAGCTCCACCATTGCCAGTTGCCACCCACCCACCAGAGTTTGTGATCTTGTGTTCTTAGTTATCTTTGTTTCAAGTTTTCAACAAAGATAACTAAGAACACAAGATCTAGCTAGAATCCTAGATAGGTTGGTTTTATAATTGTTATGCTTGACCAATTAGATAGGTTAGTTCTATCTAGCTAGACCAGCTCCGGCCTCCTACAATTACAGTTTCTGTTCTTAGTTATCTTTGTTTCAAGTTTTCAACATCTAACTAGATAAAATGCAAATTGTGAGCAAAATTATGCATGCACAACACCATTATCTATACTAAAACTTACAGTATCCCACTTGAGGGTGCCATCATCGCGATCCAGAGCTCTTGGATCATATCAACATCTCGTAATAATTACTTGAAGAGACAAATGACAAAAACTTGGATCATATTTTTCAAATGTCATCTGATTTTTTATCTAAACTTTACTTCAGTAGAAATAACGATTTCCTTTTGAACTTTGAGCAAGAAATTAATAACAAAATTTTATATCAATGAATATGTGTTATATCTCTCGTCTCTCAATTCTTGTCTCTGTTTCTTTGTTTGTTCATTTCTTTCCTCTCACTTATTTTATTTATTTTATTATCTCAATTATTTACAACAATTATTATATATACTAAAACAACTCTAAAATTTAATTGTTCACAAAATTGAATAGATTTCTATTTATCTATAAAAATGTCATTGATTGGTTGTCCAAGAGCAGAAAAAAAACAATAAATAAAAAAAATGAAATAACAGGTGTGCACGTGCCGGCAATCTTCATACCATTACCGCCACCTGGCAAAAGTCTGTATCCAAAAATCGAATACGGCATGTATAAAAGTACTGTGTGTATTCAGATAATCCGAGTCCAAAAAAAATCCGAATCTGAATCCTATATATATACTGTGCTCAATATAACAAATAACACAAAGGCGACACGCCTACACACCTGTAGGCAAAACAAAAACAATTTTGTTTCTTTTTTTAATGTTTTTTTAACTTTTCACATGCCTACATTATATCATTTTTAGAGCACAATGCTGCACTCCTACACCGAATCAAAAACGATTTTTTTTTTTTTAATGTTTTTTTAACTTTTCACATGCCTACACGACTTTTTCTGTCAATTTATTATATCATTTTTAGAGCACAATGCTACACTCCTACTGTCCTACACCGCTGCACGACTTTTTTAACCCTTGATTTCATTTTTTAATAATTAATTTACGCATGTAACTTTTTTCTCAAAGCATTTTTGATATTTCTAATTTATATGTATATATATGTTTGGTGTTCTTTCTCTTTTAGGGTTGGTTGTCTCTGGAGCTCAACATTTTCACAGGTTTTATAATTTTTCTTCTTTTTAATTCATTTCATTGTGTTTATTTAGTTTACTGATCTGTTTGTTTTCAAATACATTTTTCATATACTTTTGTATGATTTTCATGGTTTCAATGCTTATTGAATATATTTTGTGTTTTTTACATTTTGCTTGCACTCATGTGAGTTTTTTATCTGAATATTACATTTTTCTTGGTTATTTACATTTTGTAATCATGTTCATATATATTGTTCTTTTCTTTTTTGGGTTTTGATTGTTCTCTAAGGCTCACATGTTTAATAGTTTTTTTAGTGATTATCTTTAGTTTACTGCAGCTATTACGATTTCTTAAAATTTAATAATGAGTGTTTATTTATGGGATATTATTATTTTTCCCCCTGAGGTTTATCCTATTGTTAAGACGAGGACAGGGTTTGGGTTTATTGGCCTTTTTCCCCCCTAAAATCAAACTTATGTTAACTGACCCCCTTCTGACACCTTTTCCATCCATTTTGACCATTGACCATTAAATGGGAAGGGCATTATCGTCATTGACCATCTAAAATTCAATTTACAATTAAAATAAAAAAACAATTAAAACAAAGATGGATCTCCACCGTCCATCTCAAAGATGAACGGTGGAGATCCATCTTTTTTATTTTTTATTTAAATTTAATAATAATAATAATAATAACAATAATTAAAAATTAAAAAAAAATAATAAAAACAAAAAACAAAAACAAACGAATGAACAAACGAACTCTCTCATACAACTCTCTCTTAGATTGATAAAACAAAAACTAAAACTAAACCTAAAACAAAAAATCAGATTATCATCAAACTTCATCACCAAACCCTAGACTCCCTTCATCACCAAACCCAGTCTGGTTTATTCTTCTTCTTCAACCTAGCACCACCAAACCCAGCAGATTGGGGTTTGCGGTTCAGCGGCGATGACAAACAAAGAATCGCTTTTGCCCAGCGATGCCTCCATCGATCGATCGACGAACAGAGTGAGGGGCGCTCCGGCCGATTTCGGGTCACACGGATCGTCTTCTTCAACAGTTCAACTTCCCTCGGCCGCCGACGACTCTCTCTTTCGTCTTTCTCTTCCATTAGACGGCAATCTCCAAAAAAAAAGCAGATTTTTATATGGGTGTCAAGTATAAACACCCAGTTGTGGTTACTGGTTTATGGGTTTGGAGTTTTGTGATGATGATGATGATGATGAATCAATGATAATGGTTTCATTTTAAATTGATTTTGGCATATGGTTTAATTTTGGTTGGATTTTGAGGTTTAGTGTTTGAGTTTTGTGATGATGATGATGATGATGATGATGATGAAGAATCAATGAAGAATTTGAAGAATTTTAAATTTTTTTGTTGGTTTGGTGGAGAAGATGGAGATGGGTGTAGGAGATGAAAATCACGATGATGATATCTTATTTTTTTAATTCGTTTTAATTTATTGTTTTTAAATTCTTTTTTATTTTTAATTTTTTTATAAAGAGATAAAAACAAATTTGTTTTTAAATTTTTTTATTTTTAATTTCTATTTTTAAAATTAAATAAAAATAAAAAGAGATATCTCCACCATCCATCTCAGAGATGGACAGTGGAGATCTATCTTTTTTTTAATTGTTTTTTATTTTATTTTTTTATTTTCTGTTTTTTAAATATATTTTTTATTTAATTAATATTTTGAGGGTTAAATTGTAATTATGCAGAGTTAACTAAAGGATAAAACGGTCATTTACTTAAGATTTAAGGGTCAAAGGGGCATAAAATCCATTGACCGGATGGAAAAGGTGTTAGAAGGGGGTCAGTTAACATAAATTTGATTTTAGGGGGAAAAAAGGCCAATAAGCCCAAACCCTATCCTCGTCTTAACAATAGGGTAAACCTCAGGGGGGAAAATAATAATATCCCTTTATTTATATATGTATTTATAGCTATGTATTCTTAATGTTCTATGATTTTGTTGTTGAATTTTCTTTTGCTTTTCATCTGTTTTCATTATTTACAATGTTGTTTGAGCAATTTATGCATTTATGATGTTTTTAGAATTTTGTTTAGGAGATTCATTTAGTAATTTATAATTTTTTTAACTAACAAATTGAGTTTATTTAAGATGTTATAAACTTTGAATTTCAACATCATCAAGTTTAATATTGAGTTTATGGTTTGTTTATTTGCTTATTTATTTTGTATTGTAAATTGTTGTTACAAGAAAATGTGTGTATAAAATCTAAAAAACAAAATATACTTTACAGCATGCATTTTATCACACCACTTGAGCTGTAAAGTATATTTTATCAACAAAATATATTTTATCACACCACTTGAGCTGTAAAGTATATTTTATCAACAAAATATCTAAATATCACACCACTTGAGAGCATGCATTTTATCACACCACTTGAGCTGTAAAGTATATTTTATCAACAAAATATCTAATTTTAGATTAATTTGAACAAGTCGAAATAAGTTTTCACTTTTTCCAAGTATAAGAAGCTGAGGTATATTTATATATATATGACAGAAACTTCACATCCAAAAACTCAACTTTTTCTTACTGTTATTACCATCTCTCAAAAATTTTGGGTAGAACACTTCAACGCCGAAATTGCAAATTCAGAGAGCTGAAAATCCTCGATCTTGTACTTAAGAAGAAGGTTTGTTCCTTCTTTCTTAACTCCTTGCTTCTGTTTTAGATATGATATTTTGACAATATTTCTTATATCATAACCAATAGAAATTTGAATATGCCATCGAAATTTTCAAATTAATAAATAAATGACGATTCATCATAGCGTAGTCATCCAATTTCAAGTATGAACTAATTTTTAATCACTCGTTACAAAACTTAGAGAATCTAACAAATTATAGAAAGAAAAATTAAATTCTCTGAAGCTTTTTTTTTTTTTTTTTTTTGAACAGCACTTTATTAAGCCAAAAGGTAACAAACACAAAACACAAAGCAGGAGCAAGCCCGAAACACCAAACACAAACAGAAACACCAGCGGAAACAAAAACCCCAGCCAGCGAGAAAACAAAAAGAACCAGCCCAGGAAAAGAAAGCAGAGAAAACAGAGACAGAAAACAGCAGAAAACAGCAAAAGAACAAAAGAACAACCCAAAGGAGCCAAAGAGACAACAACAGCAGGCTGCCACCGAAACAGCAAACTAACCAAACTCCCACACCAGAATATCCTCACTCGAACCAGACCCTCTCTGAAGCTTTGGAGTCATTTAGCTTGAAAGAATTAAATATCAACTCAAGTAAAAGGCTCTCCACAGTCCACATCAACAATACTTACGAGGTGATTATTATATATTTCATTTATTTTTATTCTTTAACCAAAAGACTACTAAAACACCAATAGCTATTGATTGTTTGATTCTAGTTGAATTAATGCAATACAAGCATTATCAGTAAATATTAAGTAACAAATGATCTCAATATCAATACAAATCCAATATTTGCATCATGAATAAATTCATAGTTTATGATTTTCAATTTCTCTCCTATGCCTTCTCATGTTAATTAAAATGTTGAATGATTATCATACACAAAAGGCAAAGAATGAGGTTCCATTAGTGGCAAGACCAGCTCCACCATTGCCAGTTGCCACCCACCCACCAGAGTTTGTGATCTTGTGTTCATAGTTATCTTTGTTTCAAGTTTTCAACAAAGATAACTAAGAACACAAGATCTAGCTAGAATCCTAAATAGGTCAGTTCTATCTAGCTAGACCAGCTCTGGCCTCCTACAATTACAGTTTCTGTTCTTAGTTATCTTTGTTTCAAGTTTTCAAGTTTTATAATTGTTATGTTTTTTTTTCTTTTTTTCTTTTTTTCTGAAGAAGAAATGGAATATATCCTTTTCTTTATTTTGTTTTCTTACTATTTGATCTTGATCAATTAATCTACATACATGTTCAAGTCTTATTCATAAGATAAGAGTACCTCACTTTTTTTTTTCTGAATAATAATTAAGCATATATTTATTGAAAATATTCTTAACATGAGTTACAAGTTAAGACTTAAAGAAGATTCAATAAAAAAGAAAAAGAAAAAGAAAAAGGAGTTACTTGGAGAAACGGGAAGGAATATAAGACAACAGTCGATCTTGGAGTTATAATAACAATTGAGACTCACCAGCAGATGTCTGTGGGACAGAAATATAACTAATGATATCTCCAGGTATGTGGTCCGATCCTTACTGGTTTGCTTCTTTTTTTGTCATTTATATAATTATATGTATAATATTTTCTTCTTCATTGATAAAAATTTGCTTTTCCATTATATATATATATTGTTTTTGTCTTCGCTGCATATTGATATCATAAAATCAATTTCTCATTTATCAACTTATATATATTTATTTAATATTTACTTATATTTAATTAGTAGCCTATAAATCTCGCACCAACTTTATTGATAAAAAGTGTTGTTACCTTACAAGTCTACTTAATTCTGTTCATATTTATAACCTCTTTGATAAGTGATGGTTGTTTATGACTTTGCCATTTCCTGGGAAAATTACTCTTCTTCTTCTTGTTACTCTTCTTCTAGTTTCACAATCTTGATTACTCTTCTTCTGGTCCAAAAATTAGTTACTCTTTTCTGTTAAATTTTCTCACTCAAATCTTTACTCATTAGGTTAAATTTTCTAACATTAAGTGACAAAATTAACTCAAACCAGCTATTTTTGTATCGTATCATCGGATCGTGTAGATAATCACCACACCTGATTAAGATATTATGCATGTTTTGATAAGATGGACCGATGACGGGTGTCCATGGGCTTTAAGCCTACAAAAGTTTTTTAAGTCTTATATATTTATTTACAATTTGAATCCTTTTAAATTTGACTTTTCCATAATTTGACCCTTCTAAATTATAAATTATAAATTTTAAATTGTCACACTTTGTTGAGTTTTTCTCTGGTAGGCATATAATTATGAGTATACTTGTAACAAACTTATCCGTCTCATCATTTTTTACCATGTAAGTATTATTTGACCAAATTGTATTACTGAACCCCAATTTTATTAGTTAACAAAATAGTCGGAAACAAAAAACATATCTAAATACTGTATAACTCAATACAATCTAAAAATGACCATGTGCCAAACTTAGTTTTATACAAGACTATATGTATGCACCAAAGAATGATTATTTAGTGTAACTACATAATCTTCCCTCCTCCAAATTCAAAAGAAAAAAAAAAAGAATAATTATTATTTCTACTTATTATGTGTAGATTGAAATTCAGTTGTGAGCATTTGGTGTATTCAAAGAAATAGGAGGAAAATGATTGAGTTATATCCTTCATGGTTAAGGAAACTATGGAAGGAATGTGATCTACGAGTAATGGTTCTGTTCAGTCTTGCCCTTCAAATATTTCTCATCTTTCTGGGTAACCGTCGAAAGTACAGTAACAAGTTATGGATCAGAATTGTTGTGTGGTCTGCTTACATAACTGCAGACTCTGTAGCAAATTTCGCACTTGGTATACTCTCAAGTAACCTCATAGAGCTATACGATAAGGATCATGATGTTGCTGGATCATCGTCATCACTGGATGCAAACACTCAACTATCTGCATTCTGGGCACCGTTTCTGCTCTTACATTTGGGCGGCCCCGACACCATAACAGCTTATGCTTTAGAAGATAATGAGCTTTGGTTGAGACACTTGATTGGACTGTTTGTCCAGGCAGGAATGGCACTTTCTGTATTTCTCATGTCTTGGACAGCCTCTAGCGTTTCAATTCTATCCCTTGTAATGTTTCTTCCTGGGATTATCAAGTATGGGGAACGGACGTGGGTTCTTAGATCAGCAAGCATCCAGCAACGTCGAGAGTCCTCCAAATCATTATCTATTAACTTCATCTATCGACGGCTACATATTGCTCGCCAGATCATTTCTGAAGAAGATGCATTGCGTTTTGCTGAAGAAATACTATTCATAAGTAAACTTGCTTTCTTAGATGATAAAATGGTACAAAGTATTAGAAGATACAGCTTCGATACCTTCAAAACTATGTCGCCCGAAGAATATGGTTTCAAAGTAATCGAATTAGAACTTGGAATGATGTACGATTTGCTTTACACCAAGTTACCATTACTCTTTACTGGTCGGGGCATAGTTCTGCGGATGATCACTTTCTTTCTGACCTGTTCAGTTATGGTGCTCTTCCCTGTTCTGGTTGACAAACACAAGTATTCAAAGGTCGATCTTTCGATAACATACCTATTAATAATTGTAGCTGTTATTCATGATATATATGCAGCACTATTAATGGTTTTATCGGATACATTTGCCTTTTGGTTGATAGAGCACCGCAACAATCCCATCGTAAAAACACTGAATTGTTTTCCGCTACTGAAGAGGCAGCCCAGCACCAGCACCAGCACCAGGAGGTGGTCCAATAAGATGTCCCAATGCAGTCTGCTAAGATTTACCAGCAGCAAAGCAAAGCCAAAGATGTCTTTCAAGCTTCTAAACAAAAGAATAGAGATGGGCAAATACTGGCATTGTGAAGTCTCTAAAGATTTAAGAGAACTAATCTTCATGTATGTCAAGCAGAAAGCTGAGGATGCAGAAACAAGTAGAGGGACTAGCCAATGGAGACCTCCATTCACTGAATTGCCTTCCCACAGAAGCATTGTGCAACAGCTGATCAAAAGCCTAAATTATCTAAATCGAGGTACACTTCTTTATATTATATATCTATGAACCTAATTGTTTTTTCTAATAATAAAAATAATGTCTTAATTTTTTTTTAAAAAAATCATTGCAGGGGCCATTGCAGGGGTCATTGCAGTGGCCATGGCCCCTGCTGGCCTCGATGGCGGTCCGCACCTGTCATCCGGTGAAAGTATCTATGAAGAATTTGAGTTTGAGTTGAGTATTATTGTTTGGCACATTGCTACAGAAGTTTGGTACTATTTAGATCAACAGCAGTTTCAGACTGACTTTCGTCAGAATTGTAGAATGATCAAAAGAGTTTCTAGATACATGATGTATCTTCTAGTGGAGCAGCCTTTTATGTTATCAGTCGAAGATATTACTGATCGTATTAGCTTCAAGTACATACGGAAAATAGCTGGTAAAGAGAGAATACAATTACCATCCAGAGCAGACAAAATTTCAAGCAACAAGGCTGAAGCATGCAAGAGATTGCTTGAAAAGTATCCACATACTGATCCTCATATCTTTAAGACGAAACGTGAAGAGGAATTGATATATTTTGCAATGGAACTTGTAAGGAAAGTGAACCATAAATCCCAGGTATATATTTATTTCTTATCAACTTAAGCTTTTGACAGTAGTGGGTTTAACAATATAGTATCAGGGGCATAAGTCCTAGAGTCATGATGTGCCCTTCCCAGTTCCCTCCCTGCATGCATGTATCGTAGGTGTATGTGTCTCTGTGTCTCTATGTCCCTTTGCTCTCAATTTCCTATTGCATATATATGGTAGGAATAGAAACCATGTGACATGTGTCTTCATTATCTGTCTTTGTCTTCACATTTGTATGTTAACGAGTCAAAACTTACGTACCTTAAATTACTATCATTCAATGCTAAATAAAATGTTTACATTTTTGGATTTAGCAATTGTCAACTATTGATTGTGAATTTGTGATTAAATTTCTTTCATGTCTATTTACACAGACACTAGAGGACAAATGGGAGGTCATTAGGTACCAATGGATGGAAATGTTGGGATATGCAGCAAGAAAATGTAAAGGAAACGAGCATGCTCAACAACTGAGACGTGGTGGAGAGTTACTAACTCATGTGTGGCTGCTCTTGTGTCATTTTGGCTTAACCGACCACTATACAATCGAACGTTATGATGAAATCAAAAGTGATGAGGAAGAATAATTGCGTTTAGATCTTATTATGATTATCTATTCGTTTGCTCTGTTTTGGTCCTTGCTCTGTTTTAGCTTTGCTTTTGGCCTTGTTTGTGAGCGTTTTTCTTTGTGAGTAGCGCTTGTTAGTTCAGCTGTGGTTGTTGGTAGTGTGCGTCTTGCTTTGGCAAGAGAGTTGTGGGCTTCTTGCCTCCTTTTGATACTAAAATTATGCTGTTCAAAAAAATAAAGATCTTATTTTGATACATTAGTGGCATAGGTGTTTGTTAGTCATATTTGGTCAGAGTTGATGGTCGGAAGGATATTTTTTTTTTAACGGCAAAATTTTTATTCAAAGAACCCATGAAGGCCACAAGGAGCAACAAACAAGACGAAGGACAACAAAACACACTCAACAGCTCACCCAAAGTCAGAGAGCACAACCCCTAAACAAAACTACAAAACACAAGCAGCAGAAAACCAAGACGCCCCAAAATGAAAAACAAGAAGCAGCCCAAAGCCGTGAGCACACGAAAGAACAACCCCCCAAACTAGCTAAGGCCAAGTCCAACAGCTCTCAACAAAGAGCAGCCAACCGAAACTCCAAGAAAAACAAAACAAACAGCGCAGAAACACCACAGCCCACCACCACAAAAGCAAACAAAGCAACCCAAACTAAGCTGAGAGACGAGACTGAGAACCCCGACCAATCTGAGAGACGAGATGGTCGGAAGGATATTGTCATCATTTCATCCATTTTCCAATATTTTTTTCTTAAAAAAGTGATTCTATTCGAACCGTTGGAAGACACTTAGTCCTCCTAGGAATGCATCACCTGACAGGACTACTGTCTGTCTAGTTACCCGTCCTTAATTTGTTCTAGATGTTTCCATCTGCAGAATCATTTTCATTTTAGTAATGAATATTCCTTTTTTATTGCTTTCTATTTCTTGATCTTATATATCATGACAGCTTGGTATGCCAACTTTTTATTTTATTTGCTTACTCTTTGAATTTAGCCTAGTGATTGTAATCCTGAATGAATTGCTCTCAGCTCAGACTCATTTGAGCTGGGATTCTTATTTTCATGACCGCTTGTCTTTTCTAAGTGAACGTGATAAGGATCAAATCGAAAGTCTTGAGGAAGAATAACGAGTCTGAAGCATGCAAGAGTATATTGCTTGAAAAGTATCCACATACTCCTTATATCTCTATTCTCTAATATGAAAGGTGAAAAGAAATTGATATATTATATCTCTATTCTCTAATATGAAAGGTGAAAAGAAATTGCTTGAAAAATTCTCAAATTTTATTTATAGGTAGATTTCGATAAACTTATCATCCAAAAAAAAAAAAATTCAGATCAAAATTCATTCAAATCGATGTGATTTCAGAATGGTTCTTACCGAAATTGAAATAAAAGATCCCTCATGAGAGATTCACGATATATATATATACACACATTATGTGTATCATAAAATCTAATTAATAAATCTAATTATAGGGGCAATAAATATGTATAAATTATTTTTATCATTGTTGAAAGTTAAGTTTTGGGGCTTAGATGAGGTTGGTTAAGTAGTAAAGCCCCTCACACCTACGTCTCTGACAGGTTTGAGTCCTTCCCCTAAGTATTTTTCACCATGAACTATTACAATGTTTCACCATGTGTTTTTCTGTCTATGCCTCTTTTTTCCCGGTAAAGATCCAAACTTTCAGGCGAACTTCAAGGTCCCCGGCGGTCATGATGATTAATTCTTCCATGGTTAGATCAGTTTGATCTGGGTCTGTGATAGAAGTAGTAGTGCAGTAGCTCACGAAACCTCAAGTAGTCTAGTTTAATTATACTACATTAGCTGTCAATATTCCCTTATGTAAATTAAGTTATTACTTTCCTGTTTTAAGCATTGTAATGTGTATATATACTGCACTCAATTAATGAAAACGTGAATTGATTTCTTCACAAATATCAAATCCTTTATGGTATCAGAGCTTGATCCTAAACCCTAAAATTAAACCCTAGCCACTCCAAATTTTCCTTTCTTCTCTATCTCAACGATGACTTCTTCAACTACATCTGCCACCTCTTCTGCCTCTTCCCCACCTGTTATTCTAATGGGAACGAACAACACCAGTCAAGTTCAGTCCTTGATTGCTATCAACTCCACCCAAATTCCAATTAAACTCTCCAAGGGAGACAATTATGCTGCCTGGAGATCGCAATTTGAAAACCTCCTCTTTGGCTATGACCTTATGGGATATCTGGACGGTACCAAAAGTTGTCCTCCAGAAGTTCTTGATCCTGTCCCATCTAGCTCCACCGAACCTGCTGCTTCTCAGGGGTCTACTCCGAATCCGGATCACCATATTTGGCTTCGCCAGGACAGATTGCTCTTACATGCAATTCAGGTAACTTGCACCGGTGCTGCACAATCTATTGTCACTCGCTCCACAACCTCTGCCCAAGCTTGGGCCAAACTTGAATCGACATATGCAAATCGTTCGAATACTCGAAAACTTGGACTCTTAGACTCACTTACGAATGTTAATCTTTCGGAAAAATCCATTGCGGATTACATGCAGGGAATCAAAGCCATCCTAGATAACCTTGAATTAATCGGTCACTCCGTTGATGATGGTGCAGCCGTTATACACACTCTCAATGGATTAAGTTCGCCTTATCTTCCTCTCGCTTCAGCCATTCGCGCTCGAGACTCGCCCATTTCTTTCGAAGAATTGTATGATAAGCTGCTCGATTACGAGTCCTTCCTCCACCGTGAGGACAGCAAAAAGGGGGTGCCACAAGTGACTGCCCAGTTCAATCAGCGCACCAACTCGAATAATAATAGGAGAGGTCGTGGCTACAATGGCCACTCATCATCACCTATGGGGCACTACCAATCAGGTGGCGGTCGCAATGGGCATTACAATAATCACCAGCAGCAATTTGGATCAGCAAATACAGGTGGCCATCGCAACTTTTTTGGCCAAGGAAATTCTTCCAGACCGAACACTTCATCCCCCTCCTATCAGCAGTGGCGTCCACCTAACAACAACAACCGACCGGTCTGCCAATTATGTGACAAGATTGGTCACACGGCTCGTGTTTGTCGATCTCGTCCTCCAGCTGGTCCACCCACTTGGCCTCAGGCACATCACATGACAGCCGATCAGCCGAGTCCTCCTAATAACTGGGTTCTTGACACTGGTGCTTCTCACCACATGACTTCTGACCTTCAGAACTTGTCCATGCACTCCGAATATGGCGGCACAGAGGATATTGTAGTTGGGGACGGTAAAACGATTCCTATCACTCACATTGGCTCCACTTCCTTATCTACTCCTACTAACTCTTTTTGTCTTAAGCATGTCCTACGTTCACCACATATCTCACAAAATCTAGTTTCTGTGTCAAAATTTTGCTCTCATAATAACACATCTGTTGAATTTTTTCCTGACTATTTTCTTGTGAAGGATCTAACTACGGGGGCATCCTTGGTCCGCGGCCAGAATAACGGGAACCTTTACGTTTGGCCACAGTCTAGCTGCCCGAGTCTGCCTGTCTCCAGTCCTCACCTCTACTTCGTGTCCTCCACTCCAGGCGTCTCATCTCAATCCTAGCACTGTCGTCTAGGTCATCCCTCCCAACAGGTCTTACAAAGGCTCCTATCTTCCCATAGTCTTCCACTCTCCAAGTCCGGCGCTACCTTATCTCATTGCTCAGCTTGTTTATGTAATAAGAGTCACAAATTGCCATTTGGAATTTCTTCTTTGTCTAGCAATAAACCCTTTGAAATTTTGTTTACAGATGTTTGGGGTCCTGCCCATGTCCAATCTTTTGACAAATACAAATATTATGTTATTTTTGTGGATTACTTTTCGAAGTATACATGGTTGTACCCTCTCAAAAATAAATCTGATGTTCCTACTGTCTTTCGCAAGTTTCGGTTATTGGTTGAGAATTTCTTCAATACCCGTATCAAAACAGTGTACTCTGATGGTAGTGGGGAGGCCCAGTCACTTGGTCTTGACCTTCAGGCTCTAGGTATTCAACATCTAAAATCCCCTCCTCACACTCCTGAGCATGTTGGCGTTGCTGAACGCAAGCATCGCCATATTGTTGAAACGGCATTGACTCTACTTCACTATGCCTCTATGCCGGTCAAGTACTGGTCTCTGGCGTTTAAAACCGCTGTTTACTTGATTAATCGCATGCCCACTAAGGTCCTAAATCATCGCAGCCCATATCTTCTACTCTTTGGCAAGGAACCGAATTATCGGAAACTCCGTGTATTTGGTTGCCTTTGCTTTCCATGGCTACGTCCGTATACATCACATAAATTACAGCCTCGTTCTCGCCCATGTGTTTTTGCCGGTTACTCCACAGAACACAACGCATACCTTTGTCTAGAGCAGTCCTCAGGTCAAGTTTTTGTCTCACGTCATGTCGTGTTCGTTGAGCACACTCTTCCTTTCTCCAAGTCAGCCGTTCCCACACCATCTTCCTCTCCCACAGCTGTCATTCGGCGGCTTGAGTCTCCCCCACCCACTGCAGATTTTCCACCAGCTGACACATCTCCACTTGATGCTTCTCTTCCACCCGACACCTATCTCCATGATATAGTCCCAATTCACCCACAATCTCCATCTCCCAGTCCCACTATTGCTCCGCCTGTCATCATGCCATCAGATGCCACCGACCCCATCAATGTCGATCCACCACATACACATCGACCCACCATATCTCCACCCAACTCTGACTCGGCTTCCCCGACAGCACCCCAAACCGATCCTTCCCCACATGTGATCCAAACTCGTTCCAAGCACAACATATTCAAACCAAAGCCAATTTTCGACCTGCATGTCACCACACAAACCGGTCCTCACACCGAACCGACTTCCTTAACTCAGGCTCGCAAGTTCTTGGAATGGCGAAATGCCATGAGTGCCGAATATGATGCACTGATTAATAATGGGACCTGGACCTTGGTGCCGTCTCTCTCGTCTCGTAATGTGGTTGGTTGTAAATGGATCTTTAGGATTAAACGCCATCCGGATGGCTCTGTGGCTAGATACAAAGCTCGCCTTGTGGCGAAAGGTTTTCACCAACGCCCTGGCATTGATTTCACTGATACCTTCAGTCCTGTTGTGAAACCGATCACAGTCCGTTTAGTTCTAACCCTTGCTGTCACTAACGGTTGGTCCTTGCGCCAACTTGATGTTAATAATGCTTTTTTGCAGGGTTCTCTATCTGACGATGTGTACATGGAACAGCCGCCTGGCTTTGTTGACTCCGCCAGGCCACACCACGTGTGCAAACTGCGGAAAGCTATTTATGGTCTTCGTCAGGCACCTCGAGCATGGTACAATGAGCTGCGTACCTTCCTCCTAACCACCGGTTTCACTAACTCCCAGTGCGATGCTTCTCTCTTTGTTCATCGTCGCTCCGGCCACACCTTATTTCTCTTGGTGTATGTGGATGATATCATCATCACCGGCTCCTCTGACTCCCAAGTCCGTGAATTTATTGCAGTTCTCGCTCACAGATTCTCCCTGAAAGATCTCGGTCAGTTGTCTTTCTTCCTTGGTGTCGAAGCTCTTCCCTCCGCAAGCGGTCTCTTTCTCTCCCAACAGAAGTACATTCGTGATCTCTTGGCTCGATCCAATATGCTTGAGGCAAACACTGTTTCCACGCCTCTCTCTCTCTCAGAACCCTTGAAGTTGGTCGATGGCAGTGCACCCACTGATGCAACCCAATACCGGCAAATTGTTGGCTCTCTTCAGTACCTCTCTCTCACTCGTCCTGATGTCTCCTTTGCTGTCAACAAGTTGTCCCAATTCATGCACCGTCCAACTACAAATCACTGGAATGCGGTCAAACGAGTTCTTCGCTATCTTAAAGGCACGATATGTCATGGTCTTTTTATTCGTCGCTCCTCTCCTACCACTCTCCATGCATTTGCTGATGCCGATTGGGCGGGTGACCCCGATGACAGACGATCGACCACTGCATACATTATTTTTCTTGGCTCTACACCTATCAGCTGGAGCTCAAAGAAGCAACACACTGTTGCTCGGTCGACGACAGAGGCGGAGTATCGTGCGATTGCGTCAACTGCAGCTGAATTGAACTGGATCGGCCAGCTCTTATCTGAACTTCATCTTCACATTCCGGCCGCGCCAGTCATCTACTGTGACAATGTTGGTGCTACTTATGTCTGCGCCAACCCCATTTTCCACAGTCGCATGAAGCATGTTGCCATCGACTTCTTTTTTGTTCGGGATCAAGTCGCTCGTCGTCAACTACGTGTTTCTCACGTTCACACGAACGACCAATTGGCGGACTCCCTTACCAAGCCCCTTTCTCGCAAACAATTTCTTAACCATCGCTCCAAGATAGGCATCCTTGACGGTAGCTCTATCTTGCGGGGGCATGATAGAAGTAGTAGTGCAGTAGCTCACGAAACCTCAAGTAGTCTAGTTTAATTATACTACATTAGCTGTCAATATTCCCTTATGTAAATTAAGTTATTACTTTCCTGTTTTAAGCATTGTAATGTGTATATATACTGCACTCAATTAATGAAAACGTGAATTGATTTCTTCACAAATATCAAATCCTTTAGTCTGTTGTTAGATTCATCCTCCATAAATAAATAAATAAATAAATAAAAAACGTCTGTAAATTAATAATTATTTTTTTTAGTGTGTGTATATGTAGTGTAAAATTCTTGATTCCATGGTTTCTCTATTCTATAGAAGACCGATCATTTGTTGATTCAAACAGTGGATTTATAAACTACAACTGAATTTAGTACATAACAATTACAACATTTTTTTTTTTTTATCCAAACAATTACCACCACAATTCTCTCTGAAAAAACAAGAAAGAAAGAAAGAATCAATACAAGCTATCCTAGCCTTTAAAATTAATTGCAATGAAATTACATAGATAAGGAAAATCTTTCTCAGAAAACAACTCTGGTGAAAATGATTGAGACCCACATTTGTCCTCCAAAGTTATTGCTTGGCTTGATAAACTGGAAACAATAAGTGGTTTATATCCGCTCACCTCAAACCCCCACCATTTGAGCTAAGAGACGACGTACATGTACAAATTATATTTTGTCAGCATCCGTTTACCTGCATTTCTAATTTTAGATTCATTTAAACAAGTCAACGTAAATAAGTTTGGGGGGCAGTAGAGAAAGTAATGGAGAGAGAGGTGACACTGACGGACACAAAGTGCCTTGTGGTCCAAAATCAGACTTCTGCCGACCTTTTTTTTTTTTTTTTTTTTTTTCAATAAAATGGCTAAAAGGATAAACAGGATCCCAAAAATTTCAACTTATTTGGAATTTTGTATTGATCGGGTTATTTTTAGTTGATATTCACCTTATATTTAATCAATACCCATTAACCTCACACTGACTCAATTTTTTCAAATTAATCTGTAAAAAGCTTTGTTACAATTAAGTATACTCAAGTTGTTCAAATTTATGACTCTTTAATACATAATGTAAGTGAAGGTTGTTTATTATTTTCCCATTTCCTAAGAATTGTTTCACCTTCTTGTTGACTTGTTTTTCTCCTAAAATTAATTATTATTTCCAATAAAAATTTAAAATTCCTCACGTTGGGGGCCGGGTGACAAAATTTATAACCCAAACAAGTTATCTTTGTAATGGATCATTGGATCGTGTTGATCACGGATGCTACTGCTAAGGCGGTATGCATTCTTTTTTTTTTTTTTTTAATAAGATGAATTTAATCCAAAGCAGAGGTAGTCAGGCAGGCAGGAGTGATCATGGGCTTTAGGATCACAGGATTTTTTATTTTATTTTTTTATCGTATCTATTTATCCATCTGAGTATGAATTTTTTTGAAACTTTTGATGATTTGAACAACTGATTTGAAAGTCATATTCATCCATCACATGATTTTCTTTTTAAGTCTTATATATTTAATTTTAAATTTTAATCCTTAAATTTGACTTTTGCATTCTAGCACTTTAGTTTGCATTCTAGAACTTTGGCAACTCCAAATCCCCATATGCTAGTTTTACCCATGCATCGACTTATTATCAAGGAAATAAATATCTATTTGGATGGATACATCAAGTGTCAAAATTTATGAATATAGGTGGAAATTTCGAAACTATCATGCAAAACATTCCAGAGACCAAAAGAGAGGTGATATTGGCACATTCCTATAGATCTATTTATACCTCACTTCTTAATTATGTAATATATTTTTTTATTTTATCAAAATTACTTAAAAGGACATATAATTTATGGGAAAAAATCTTTTACAAAGTAAATCTAATAAAACCCTACATTTCTTAAAAAAAAAAAAAAAAAAAAAAAAAAAGTTCTTATAATCTGTTTCTGAAAAAAAAAAAAAAATTAACTCTTAAACCCTAAAATTTGTTTCTTACACATATACAAAATATTATGGTAGAGCCTGAGAGCGGTATCAAGCATATGGAAGAATTGTCTGTGAATAATATCAAATATCTAAAAGAATTGTCTAAGAATGACATGAAGCATCTGCAAGAATTGTCTAAAAATCATATCAATCATTTGAAAATAATTCCTTCTCTGGAAGTAGGTTTGAAGTTTACTTTTTATTTATAATGATATCAAGTTGTTATTGTGTCGAAACAACTCTATTCATTTTTTTTTTCTTTTCCTCTTTGAAATAAGAAGAAGAAAAAAAAATAAATAATAGGAAGAAAAAATAAATCATTCAATGAAGGTGAGAGAGAGAGAGACGTACATAGAGATCAAAGATAGAGAAATCAAATATGTGGTGTATTAGTTTGAAAAATAAGTAAAAATTGTAGTTTTGGAAAAAAAAATTAAAAAAATTAATAAAAATATTTAATTTTATTTAATTAAATCAAAATTTTTAAAAGTATGACATAAATAGACCGGTAGGGGTGTGCGAATAGTACCACCCCACCTAAAAACATCCTTAAAAACTTGAGAAATTGAAAAAAAAAAATCAGAATAAAGCAGACAAATTACTTGGATTAATATCTTGTAATTAATGCAATGTTCCATGTGCTTACTTCATCCCAAGTGATAAAACATATGATTTAATTTATTTATTATTTATTTCACATTTCATTTTAATTCAAATGGTGTGCACCTCCCTTCCCATATTATTAGTGAAGATTTCACGTCCCACCATATGCATTTTACAACTATGTAGAGGGAGTTTTCTTTTCATAATGTGAAAATAGTTATCTCCGTCATAGGAATAGATATTCAAGTTGTGGGAGTACATATCTAGGTTGTCCATGTAGTACTTCATTCCACTTAAATTTATGTTGTGATAGTAAATATCTAGGCTGCACATGTAATGTTTAATGTAGATAGGTCCTATTAAAATTCTGACTCATTTGGTATTAGAAGTCAAAACCATGACCGCACATGTAATGTCGCTCACGTGAATATTATAAACAAATTTCTATTACTAATTTACTATAACGCACATCTCCAATGTTGGCTTGGGATAATGTGTAAGCAGGGGCGGCTCAAGGATAGCCAGGACCTTAGGCAAAATTTAAAATGAGGCTTTGCGATTTCTCAACCTTTTTTGTTATTGGTTACAGATTTTTTTTGGTTATTGGTTACAAATTTATCAAGAGCACCTTTTGGTTATTCTCTTTTTTTTTTTTAGATTTTCGTATCCGGATTTGTATTTTCTAATAGACATGTCAAATATCTGATTATCAGTTATCAAAACTTAAAAAAAAACAAATGATTCTATAACAGTTGAAATCAAAATAAATAAATAAATAAATAACATTAAAATGATAGAGTTTGGAACAATTAAATCTAAAATGTTTATGAAATAGTACGTAGAGAAATAATAAGAGAGTTTGACTGCAATATGAGAGATTGATTTTGCAGTAGAATAGGTTTGATTGAATATAGAAAAAGATATAAAATAATAGATTTTAGTGTGAATATATAATTAAAAAAAATTAACTATTTAAGAAAAAAAAATAAAATTAATGTGTAATATTTTTTAGGAAAATGTCAATGAGTATTTAAGTCTACTTAAATGGGGTTTACTTGAAAATATGAATCTTTAATTTGAAAATAGGAATTGACGGTAATTTATAAATTTTAAAAAACACTTTTTGGATAATAAATAAAAAGAAAAATATTAAATATAAAATATTAAAATATATATATTGATAATGAAAATACGAAACCTTAATTTTAGGTGGAGTCTTAGAGGTCCAGCCGGCCCGTGTGTAAGTGACCCTTCAATATCAATAGGCCCACAAATCAATGGCTTTGGGCCGTCCTTTCGTTGTGTAATGGTTTTTTTTTTTTTTAAAAAAAATACATTATTACATTATCTTCTCTTTTTTGACATGACATGTCATAACAATAGTATTAATTTCTCTTCTTTTCTTTTTCATTTTTGTCATGTACTCCAAAGTTGGGGACTGACTACTATGCAAGCCCTGCATAATGTAGGTGTGAATAGTAAATTATTAGGTCCATTGGATCCAATGGCTTTTATTAATTGTTAATTTAAAATTCTTATTAGAAATAGGAAAAAGTGAAAATACTTGTTCAACACTTCAACCGGTCACTTTATAAAAAAAAATAACATCATACACCCTCTTTCGTCTCTTTTTAACAATTCGTCTCCCTTTTTCAAAAAATAGTACTACATATCTAAATTGATTAGAGATTTTAAAAATGTAATATTAGTTTGAGTAGTGAAATGTTAAAAAATAAAATTCTTACCGAGAGTTACAAGAATAATTTTATACTTAAAAAAAATAGTTGTATTAAATGTTTAATTCATTTAAATAGATAAACAAATTATGTTTATTCAAAATAATGAATATCAAATTTAATTTCAGATTGTTTATCAATTATTGAACAAATATTGTTTTCAAAAAAAAAATTATTGAATAAATATTAATATAATTATTGTTTCAACCAATAATAAGGAAAAATGAATTCCAATTTGACGAATATGTAAGACTATATATGAACCGAAAACACTTTTGAAATTAATAACCAAAACAATGTATATTTAGGGACGTAATTAGAAATAAAAGTTACAGTGATAGAGTAATTAGAGTATCCAAACATTACAAGATTACTTTTAAGGTTGATTATTAATAGTTGAACACAACATATATTGCTTATTTAAAACGTTATACCATTCGATTGCATTGGGATTATATTGAATTAGATTATATTGCATTTGATTGTATTATTCATAACAATACTGTATTTGGTGATATTTTGTATTAGACTAAATATACAAAAGTTGGATGTGATAGGCTATTTAAGAATAGTATATGACAATTTCAAGAATATTTGGAAATGTCAAGAATATTTAACAATTTTTAAAAATATTTTATTGAACTTAAATAATTTTTAGATTTGTAATATTAGAATAACATTTTATTTTTGCGCCGCGATATTTACACCTCTAAGAAATAGTATATACATCACTTTCGTAAAAACACTATTAAATTTTAAAAAAATATCTTGCTTATAAATAAAGCTAGCTTAAAGCCAAAAATACCATTTCTACTAACATGGCTAAGTGACGATGTCCATGTACAAATTATATTTTACAGTAAATATATATACAACCGGGGTCGTGACACCGCCGCAGCCCAGTAGTAAAAAAAAAAAAAAAAAAAAAACCGAACCCTATGTATTTATACAACCGGGGTCGTGACACCGCCGCAGCCCAGTAGTAAAAAAAAAAAAAAAAAAAAAAAAAAAAAAAAAAAAAACCCAACCCTATGTATTTATTATGCAGGCCCCACATGCTTTTTCAATTTTTTGCATTACCCAGCTGTATGTAGCAAAGCCCTATATTTTATCACCATCCATTTGCAATCATTCTATGCGGTATTGCATATCTAATTTTAGATTAATTAGAACAATTTGAACTAGTCAAAGTTTTCACTTTTTCCCCAGTGTAAGAACCTGAAGTATATATGGCAGCATCTTCACATCCAAAAACTCAACTTTTTCTTACCATCTCTCAAAATTATTGGATGAGTGAACACAAAGCTGAAATTGCAAATACAGAGAGCTGAAATTTATCCTCTTGCGCCGAAGAAGAAGAAGGAGGTATGTTCCTTCTTGCTCTCCCCTTGCTTTAATTTTTTGTTTTTTTTTTTAATATTTATAGCCGCTAGAAATTTCAAAATGCCATAGAAAGTTTGGGAATACTATCGTTATTTAATTTCTTGCTAATTATTAGACATGAATATTTCGTTGGTCTAGCATTTTAAAACATATATAGGACTATTGTACTATGCATGCCCAGAAGAATGATTTTTCTTTCTACTTCTTATGTGCGAATTGAAATTCAGTTGTGAGCAGTTTGGTGTATTCAAAGAAAAGGAGGACAAAATAATGGAGTTATATCCTTCATGGTTGAGGAAACTATGGAAGGAATGGGATCTACGGGTAATGGTTATTTTGAGTCTTTACCTTCAAATACTTCTCATCTTTTTGGGTAATCGTCGAAAGTACAGTAACAAGTTATGGATCAGAATTGTTGTGTGGTCTACTTACACAACTGCGGACTACATAGCAACTTTTGCGCTTGGTATACTATCAAGTAACCTCATAGAGCTATACGATAAGGATCACGATGTTGCTGGATCATCGTCATCACTGGATGCAAACACTCAACTATCTGCGTTCTGGGCACCGTTTCTGGTCTTACATTTGGGTGGCCCCGACACCATAACAGCTTATGCATTAGAAGATAATGAGCTTTGGTTGAGACCCTTGTTTTGTCTAGCTATCCGGACAGTAATGGCACTTTCTATCTTTCTCATGTCTTGGACAGCTGCCTCAAGCCTTTCAATTCTGTCCCTTGTAATGTTTCTACCTGGGATTATCAAGTATGGAGAACGAACGTGGGTACTTAGATCAAGCACCCGCCAGAAACGTCGAAATTCCTCTGCAATGTTAAACAATAAATCAGGTGACTGGCCACATCTTTCTCAGCAGATCGAGTCTGAAGTAGATGCATTGCCTTTTGCCAGAGATTCACTATTCATAAGTACTAAAGCTTTCTTAGACGATAATACATCCTTGGTACAAAAGCAAAGAGAAGATGGCTTCAATAAGTTCAGAGCTATGTTGCCCGAATATGCTTTCAAAGTAATCGAAATAGAACTTGGATTGATCTACGATATGCTTTACACTAAAGCACCATTACTCAATACTCGTGGGGGATTAGTTCTACGGATGATCACTTTCTTTCTCACTTGTTCAGTTATGGTGCTCTTCCCTGTTCTGGTTGACAAACACAAGTATTCAAATGTCGATCTTTCGATAACATACCTATTAATAATTGTCGCTGTTTTTCATGACATATATGCAGCACTATTAATGGTTTTATCAGATACATTTGCTGTTTGGTTGATAAAGTACCAAAAAGATTCCATCTTAATGAAAACATTTGAATATTCTATTCCACTACTGAAGAGGCAGCTCAGCACCAGGAGGTGGTCCAATAACATGTCCCAGTTCAGTCTACTAAGTTTTACCAGCAGAAAAGCAAAGCCATGGACGTCTTTCAAGCTTCTAAACACAAGGATAGAGATGGGCAAATACTGGCATTTTGAAGTCTCCAAAGATTTAAAAAAACTAATCTTCACGTATGTCAAAGAGAAAGCTGAGGATGCAGAAACAAGTAGAGGGACTAGCCAATGGAGACCTCCCTTCACTAAATTGCCTTCCACAAGAGGCATTCCAACTTTTGGTACGTACACTTCTTTATATAAATATATACATATTTTCTATTGTTAGTTCGTCCTGACAATAAATATATCAGGACGAAGAATGTGAACCACAAGATTTACATACTTTGACTCAAAGTGCATGCACTTGTCAAAACTTCTCTATAATCTATAGTCCACGTTCTTCATCCTGATATATTTATTGTCAGGACGAACTGACAATAGAAAAACTATATATATATATATACACACACAAAGAAATGTTCAACTCAGTGCGCACTGATATAACTTTATCAGTGCGTTAAATGTGGACCATTAGATTTACATACTTTGACTCAAAGTAAATGCACTTGTCAAAACTTCTCCAGAATCAGTGGTCCACATGCATTGGTACTGATGTAGTTACATCAATGCGCATTGATGTGGACGGGACTATATATATATCAGTGTTCTAGAAATCAACCGACTAGGCCGATTAATCGGCTCAAAATAGCTGATCGGCGGTTCACTGCGGCGAAGAGGCTAAAATCAGCCTAATTAGTCGGCCGCCAACTAATCGGCAAGTTGGTCTCCGTCTTACGTCACCGTCATTGCCAGTTCACTGAGATTGTCATCGCCATCGCCATCAAAACAATTCTACACTTCACTTCTTCTTCATCCAAAGCTGTCGAGATTGCCGAGATTGCCATCCACTTTTATTCACCGAGATCCACTTTCAGTCACCTCCAGTCGATCTGCGTCTAGCAAAAGAAACGTTAGAGCAGCGATGGAGATGATTGAAAAAAATTGAAAAAGAAAACAGAGAAGATGACTAATAAGAGAGAGAGAGAGAGAGAGAGAGAGAGAGAGAGAGAGAGAGAGAGAGAGAGAGAGCGTTGAAAAGATGAGAGGTTGGAAGTGTTGAGAAGAAGATAATAGTGATGTCAGATGTGTTGAAAACGTGGAAGTGTTGAAAGAATTTAAAAAATAATAGTGATGTCAATGTATGTGCCCACAACCACAATGAGTGTTGAAATGTGGAGCCGCATGTGATGTGTGTATCCTACTCACTCCCACCAAAATTACTAATAAAATAGTTTTCCAATTAATCGGCCTAGGTGTTAGGCAACGGATCTCCACCCGACTAGAGCCTAACGACTACTATAACACTGATATATATATATATATATATATATGAATTCATACTTAGTAACATGATGATGTGAAATTCAAGAATGAATTTTTTTTAAAAAAAAATTATATATATATATATTTTTTAACAGATCAAGTTCACGGTGAAAACATTGAGTACAGCATTAAGATTTGGCACGTTGCTACAGAATTTTGGTATTATTTAGATCAACATCATTTTAAGCAGGATGATCAGTTTTCTCTTAAGTGTAAATTGATCAAAAGAATTTCTAGATACATGATGTATCTGCTAGTGGAGCGGACTTCTATGTTATCATCTGCCGATGAACATGATAATGATCCTGATGTATCTGCCACGAGGAATATTACCAGAGCAGACAATATTACAAGCAAGGCCGAAGCATGCCAGAGCTTGCTTGAAACGACTGTAGATACTCCTGCTGAACGTCTTATGTTTGGTCCAGCGGAACTGTTACGTGATGCGGTGCGACTTGTGAATGAATTGAACGATGAATCACAGGTATATATTTGTTTTTCAAAGTATACTATCATTAGGTTTTATCTAACAACTTAATTTTTTGAGTTTAACAACATGATATATATTAGGAATTGAACTACCATCTGTCATACGTGTCTTCATTATCTATCTTTTTCTCCGCATTATAGGTGAGGGACTGGCATGTATATATATGTTAACAAGTTAAAACTAATGCACCTCAAATTACTATCATTCGAAGCTAAATACGAATTTTAAGCTTTTGGATGTATTGATCGTTACCTATTAATTATGATTAAATTTTGTTCATATATATACATTGTCACACAGTCAACAGAAGATAAATGGGAGTTCATTAAGAGCACTTGGATGGATACGTTGGGATATGTAGCAAGAAATTGTAAAGGAAACGAGCATGCTCAACAGCTGAGACGTGGTGGAGAGTTACTAACTCATGTGTGGCTTCTCTTATGTCATTTTGGCTTAACAGATCACTATCTCAAAATTTAATTGCATTTGGATTTGGATTCTGTCATTGCAGTTCATGACACATTTCCTATGTTTCTGTCTATGAAATTATTTGCTACATTTTATCATAGATATAAGATAATAATAAGGTATTGTTTCAAACAGAAACTCAAGAAATATAGAAATATTATTTCTCAAAGATTTAGATATTTAAATAAATCATTGTTCCCACTCATAGAGCTAGCTGCAATGATGTAACCCTAAATTCTACATTTTTTTTGGAGGGGGAAACTTTAGTTCAACCATTTTTCGGTAGTGTAAACATCACTAATATGCAAATAGATGATTCTCATATATATTAGTCATTTTCTAGTGCGGGATCCCGACAGAGTTTTCATGTGGGATAAAAGTTTATCACGTGATCGATAATCTTAAGCTTTGATCCCATACAAAAAAAAAAAAAAAAAAAAAATCGTGTGGGATCCCTCACTTGATAATAATTATATATATAATCTTAGTTAATAAAAACGCAAAATTATGTCATATTATCATGATATTGATTAAATATACCAAATATGTCAATATAAATATGGAAATAATAATAAGCAAAAGGCAAATGCAAAATAAGGAGCAGCAGCAGCCAGCAAGTTCCAACGACAAAAAAAAAAAAAAAAAAAAAAAAAAAAAAAAAAAAAAAAAAAAAAAATGGGTGCTCCAAGGAAAAATAGAATTTAAAATTAAAAAGGAAAAAAAAAAAAAAAAAGCAATTAGTAATAATTTAATGTTATACGATAAGGATCATGATGTTGCTCTGGAGAAAATCTTACATGGGATGGTCTCATTGTCAATTGGTAAGACTATCCAATGAGATTGTATCATTTATCTTAGGAACATAAAAATTTATTATAAAACTTTAATTTAGTATAATCTCATTGGACGGTTTCACCAAGTTGTAGTGAGATTGTCGTTGTCCCATGCAAGATTTTCCCGTTGCTCTTGGCACCGTTTCTGGTCATACATTTGGGTGGCTCCGACACCATAACAGCTGATGCATAAGAAGATAATGAGCTTTGTCTGAGAAACTTGCTTGGACGTACTATTCGTCCAGACAGGAATGGCACTCTCTTGTTTCTTAGATCAACAAAAGGTCGAGAGTCCTACCGTAGATCTTTATTGTTAACAAAAAAAAATTATTTCAGCTGCAACGATACATTGGATGATACGAGCACTTTTGATTGACCTCCCAATTAAATGTTAGAAAAGACTAACACATAACTTATAGCAAATTAATTTATTGTTTTATTATTGACAGCAAGTCATATTTATAAGAGAAATACAATAAAGATTAGATAGTATAAAAATCCTATATAATTACAATTTATTCAAATTTAAATCTAAAACAAACTTCTTCTTTTTTTTTAATTCGTGATTGTAATAACACACTGGAACTTATATAAATAGTACTCGTGCTTTCTTAGATGATACAATAAAACAAAGACTCAAAGACCACAGCTTTGTGAACTCTCTGAAGATTTAAGAGCTTGCTTGATTTATAAAGGAAGTAAACGATGAATCACAGGTATATATTTATATTACTTTTTACGAAGTATACTCTGGCATATGGTCTCAAAATCATATCGTGCCCTCCCTCCCAGGATGCATGTAAAGTAAGTATTTTTGTTGTCTGTCTTTGGCTCCATGCATGTCCCTTTGCTCTCACTTTCCTATTGCATATATGGTAGCTAGGAATCATGTGACCAATGCCGATCCTGACTATTCCGAGGCCCTTGGATGAAATCTAAAAAATAGGGCCCATACCAACAAAATCATCCCCACTTCATCCCAAAATAAAAATAAAAATTAAAAAAATCCATGATTTTTATGTCCTCAGTTGCCCTTTTTTTTTTGGTCTTTGATGAGTGGAGAATAAATGAAATATATATATAGGTAATAGATGATAAGAAAGTATGAAACATTAAAAAATTGGGTTTTGTACTAGAATAAAACGAATTGGGCCAAGTTCTAATTTTTTTTGGTATTGTTTGAGCTTTTTTTAGACTTTTTTTTTTTTTACAATTTAACCCATAACAAAAACTTATATCATATATATGGGGCCTATAGACATGACGGGTCTTGTGCAAGTATAAGGGGTTTACCACCGGACCAACTTCATCTTGTCAAAATAAGGATTCTCTATTGATTGTATTTCAATTGAGATTTCTTAAATAAATTAATTACAATTACTAGTATTTATTCAATTTGATCATTATTGTAGTGTGGTGGTTTGTAGAATTCATCAAAAGATTTCTAATTATGTTCACAGTCATTAAAGAGCATTGAACCTTTCTGGTTCCTTTTCTTTCCTCTTTGTTTTGTTACACTTCTTTGGTCCCTCAAGAAACTGCTGGTTTCTTCCAAATGACAATGACAATGCATGCTGTGGTGTTCAATATATATATCATTCATGCATCTCTTTAAACAAATATCTACACATTATTTCATTATTCAATGTTTGTGAATACAATATTCGATCATCAATTTATGACAATTTTGTCAAAATTAACTTTATAAAATTATTAATTTTTGTTTTTAACTATTCTTATCTTTTGAACCAATTATAAAAATTTCATTTCACTCCGTGACTAAAGAATTAAATTAATGGCCCTACCTTTGTTTTTTTTTTTTTTTTTTTTTTTTTAAGTTGGGCCTATCTATCTCACGAGCCCAACGTTTTTTTTTTTCTCTTCCCTCTTCGCTGACGCTTGCTCCTTCTCTGTCTACCACTTTCTCTCTCTAAGGGTTGGTGTTTTATGTTGGATGTACACTGAACGGATTAGTGGTCTATCGAAACCTGCCATTATCTTTTACAATAATAATTCCATCAAAATAATCTCCCAAATCATCTTCAACTCAATCTAATTTTTTTATTTTTTTTTCAAAATAAATAAAAAAGAAACTATCAAGTAGGTGGCGTGGCAAACTCTCATTGGAAACAGAATATTCTTCTATCTAAGCTCCACTACACCAAAACCTAACTCTCCCCATTCATGGATAAGAATTTACACGTCATCTAAGTATAAGCGTCCACAAGTAGTCTCTAGCACAAATTTCAACCGTCCAAGCCTCCGACTCACTAAATATCAACGGCTTTCCCTTCTCCATCTCCTCTACACCCACCCGCACCAAATAACTCACCTCCCTCAGACAAACTATCTGACAACTGAACATTAAAAAAAGGAATTAAATAAATTTTAAAAATCGAAAAAGGGTTATCAAACTAAAATCGCCACGTGTCAGTATCAAACCCGTCCACGTCACCCAAATCCACCTCTTTTTCCGGTCACCCACACACATGACACAACTAACTCAAATACACTTCTCTCACCGTATATATATATATATATATTTATGACTTTTTCTATGTTTATCGAAAAACCATTTGTGTTTTTCTGTCTATGCCTCTTTTTTCCCCATACGCCGGCGGCCATGATGATTAATTCTTCCATGGTTAGATCAATTTGATTTGGGTCTGTTGTTAGATTCATTCTCCATAAACAAAAATAAAAAATGTTTGTAAATTAATAGTTTTTTTTAGTGTGTATATATATAGTGTAAAATTTTTGATTCCAGGGTTTCTCTGTTCTATAGAAGATCGATGATTTGTTGTTTCTAACAGTGGATTTATAAACTGCAACTGAATTTAGTGGTTTCTCTAGATGATGAGTTTATTGAAATCTATCTATGAACAAAATTTGAGAATTTTCTGAGTAGTTGATCTATTTTATCCAAAATTTGTTAAATATGAAGGCATTAGAAAATATGTGAAATATAGAAAAATTCAAGAAAAACATTTATAGTATTCGAAAAATTCTCAAATTTTGTTCATAGGTAGATTTCAATGAACTCATCATCCACAAAAAAATTCAGATTAAAATTCATTAAAATCGATGTGTTTTCATCATGGTCCTTATCGAAATTAAAATAAGGGATCCCTCATGAGAGACTCACTCTATATATATATTTTTTTTAACAGCAATTTATTAGAAAAGAAGCAGAGAAACAAAAACAGAGGCCAAGAAAGCATAGCCACAGGCGGCCACACACGCAGACCCCAACCAGCACCAAAACAAAAGCAAAACAACAGAAAAAAAAAAAAAACAAAAACGGACCCCAAACTTAATGAACATCCCAAAACACAAAATCCCCCTCCAAACTCGAGCCTCTCTTAGCTAAGGAGTCGGCAAAACTATTGCTAGATCTTGGGTTGAAAATGACCACAGCGGGACCCAAGAGAAACAGCATTTCGCGAATGTCGTAAATAAGGTTTAAATGCTTAAGACAGCCAAAACCCGAACTATTCACCCAAAAGACGGCCACCTTTGAGTCGCTAGCAAAAATAATAACTTTGCCCACCAGAGCAGGCGACTGGGAACATAGAGACACCGCCTGATGAATCGCCAAAATCTCCGCCGAATTTGCATCCAAAATGCCAATGTATCTGGAAAAAGACCCAAGGACTCTCAAACTATTGCTAAAGAAAAAGTTTAAGTTTTTGGATTTAGTGATTGTTTATTGTTGATGTCTATTATTTCGATACAAACATTAGAGAGCAAATGGAAGAGAATTGAGAGCGTTTGGATGGATATGTTGGGATATGCAGCAAGAAAATATAAAGGAAACGAGCATGCTTAACAGCTGAGACGTGGTGGAAAGTTACTAACTCATGTCTGGCTTCTCTTGTGTCATCTTGGCTTAACAGATCACTATCTGATCAAACGTAATGAAGTAATCAAATTCGAAAGTGATTGGGAAGAATAACTGCATTTGGATTTGGATTTGGATTATCTGTTGATTGTATTTCAATTGGGATATATTTCTTATTAATATGATTAAATAAATATTAATCAAACATATATAAGTTAATTACAATTACTTTAGTAAAGATTTTAATTTTAATTAAGTTCACCCTCATTAGAGAGCACTGAAGCTCCCTGATTCCTAATTTTCTTCTGTCTGTGTATTACACTTTTTGATTCTTCGAGAAAGTACTAGTTTCTTCATAATAACAATGCATACAGTGGTGATCTATGTATCATTCATTTGTCTTTTTAAACAAATAACTACATATTATTTCGTTTTTCAATATTTGTGAATAGTTAATCTACTCTTAATCCTAGATTAATGATGATAAACAAATAAACTGAACGGGACGGAAATTTATCGAGACCAATCAAATATCATTTAGGGCATGCATGATTGCACGACCCAAATATTCAGACCACCCCCCCCCCCCCCCCCCCCCCCCCCCCCCCCCCCCCCCCCCCCACACACACACACACATATATATATATACAAAAATAATTCCCCCCAAATCATTTTCAACCATTCTGGATTGAAATTTGAAAAATATTTACTGCTCAATAAACATGCAAGTGAATCACTTGATATGTTTAACTCGCATGGACTTTATTCAATTCATGTGCAATTAATTTATTAAAATCAGGTATGTGTATTCAGGGAGTAAAAACAGAGCAGCATGCTAACACAGAGCAGCACAAGCATTACATAAATTATATTGCTTAGCTAAGTTTAGAGAGTTTGTTAGAAGTTAAATAACTGTTATCAGAAGGTTAGTTACTGCTAGTAACTAAATCTGCAGATGTGGTTTAGTAAACAAATTCTATTGGTTAGCTTTTCCTTGAATAATAATAAATAAATAAAATTCTTTTAGTGTAGGATTCAAATCATCTATCAAAAAATAGTGTTCCGATTTGTGTCTAACCAACCAAATCTAGCTATGTCAACCACTATCATGTATTAAGTGTAAAAGCTTTTTTAAAAAATATATATTAAATGAACATGATAATGGTTGATATGGCTGAATTTGGTTAGTTATACATAAATTGAGACACCAATTTTTAAATGGCGATTTGAATCCGTTAGTGTGTGAATCGATTATCTCATATATATATATATATATAAGAGAAGCCTTGTATTAATATCTTAAATCAATAAAAGAACTCTAGAGAAAATGTTCATGAAGATTTTCTTAGCTCCCAAACACATCTTTTTTTTTTTTAGTCATTTTATCAAACACCTTATCGGTGATAATAGGTAGGTTACTGTTAGTTTTTGAATAAGTTGATTTCGAGCGTACGTAAAAGAACAAAAACCTCAAGAAGATTGGGTTTAATTTTTTCATAGATTTATGACGGATCTCACAAACATATTTACCCATGTGTAGTGTTTGATATCAGTAAGTTCGGGTAGCCCCCTAACTCGTCTAGTTTTTTTTTTTTTTTTTTTTTCTCCTCGGAAGAAGAAAAGAATATATCCTTTTCTTTATTTTGTTTTCTTACTATTGGATCTAGATCAATTAATCTACATACATGTTCAAGTCTTATTCTTTAATTTTTTTCCAAATAAAGCACAAATAATAATTAAACATATATTTCTTGAAAATATGCTTAACATGAGTAACAAGTTAAGACTTAAGAAGATTCAATAGAAAAGAAAAAGAAATAGAAAAAAAAAAAAAAGAAGAGTTAATTGGAGAAACGGGAAGGAATATAAAACAACAGTCGATCTCTTTTATTTATAAAAACAGATAACAATTGAGACAGAAATATAACTATTGATATATAACTATTGATATCTGTGGGACAGAAATATAACTATTGATATCTCCAGGTATGTGGTCCTTCCTGTTTTGCTTCTTTTTCTGTCATTTATATCATTATATTCTTCTTCATTGTATAATATATGTACAATATATTCTTCTTCTCCATGTATGTATAATATATATTTTGTTTTTCTCTTCGCTGCGTATTGATATCATAAAATCGATTTCTCATTTATCAATTTATATATATTTAGTCAATATCTACTTATATTTAATTAATTTGTAGCCTATAAATCTCGCACCGACTTTATTTTTGTCAAATTAATGTAAAAAGTGTTGTTACCTTACAAGTCTACTTAAATTGTTCATATTTATAACCTCATTGATAAGTGATGGTTGTTTATGACTTTGACATTTCCTGGGAATTGTTTCACCGTCTTGATTACTATTCTTCTGGTCCAAAAATTAGTTTTAAATTTTCTGTTAAATTTTCTCACGCAAATCTTTACTCATTGGGGTTAAATTTTCTCACATTAAGTGACAAAATTAACTCAAACCTACTACTATTTTTATATCGCATCATCGGATCTTGTAGATAATCGCCACCCTTAATTAAGATGGTATGCATGTTTTGATAAGATGGACCGATGATGGGTGGCCATGGGCTTTAAGCCCATAAAAGTTTTTTAAGTCTTATATATTTGTTTACAATTTGAATCCTTTTAAATTTGACCCTTCTAAATTATAAATTATAAATTGTAAGTTGTAAATTGTAAATTGTCGCACTTTTTACCTCCAACTCCAAGTCGGATAAGCTAACTTTGTCCTTGCACTGACTTGTTATCAAGGAAATGAATATCTATTTCAAATGGATATATCAAGGGTCTAAATTTATGAATATTAATGAAAATATCAAAATTATCATCAAAGTTTTGATATTTTAACAATATTTCTTATATCATAATTAATTTAAATTTGAAAATATCATCGAAATTTTGGGATTATTATCGATATTTACTTTCTTGTTTATTCCTTGTTTATTATTAGACATGAAAATTATATTTGGTGGCTTGTATTGTATTGTATTGTATTCAAATTTTAAAATGTATTAGACTAATAGAATATAATGTTTAGCTTGGTTTGTACTATACATTACATTGTATTAACTAATACAATATTAATTGATCTAATAGAGTGGATGTTGTTTTAGTTAATTGAAAGAGGAAATAATAGCAATAATAATAATAATATTATTATTATTAATAAATTTTCAATAATAGTAAAATAATAAATATTAATAATCATGAAAATGATGCTGATAATGATGATAAATTTTAATAATTATAATAATAATATTGATAATAAATTTTAATAATAATAATAATAATAATAATAAGACATTTTAATATAATAATAATTTTAAATATAATACTAAAATAATTTTATTTTAATATTAAATTTAAAATTTAATTAAATAAAAATAAAATGTTGTTATAATAATATAAATCTAAAAACTATTTAAGTTAAATAAAATATTAAAAAACAAATTTTCAAATATTCTTCAAATTGGTTACATGAATAATAATTTATTTAATTATTAATTTTTAAAATATAATACAACAAATATATACTTTATAATAGTTGAATCAGCAATATATACATGACCCAGCAACCATACAACTATTATCAAAAAAAAAAAAAGCAACCATACAACCATGTATTGTAGTTGAACCCTCAATTTTATTGGTGTAGCTACAATACAGGAAATGTATTGCAAATGGGTAGTTATGTGAAAGAGAGTTAGTTACTTTCTGTTTAATTTTTAAATCCTTAATTTTTATACACTCTTGGGTTACAAATTTTGACCCAGCAACTCTACTGTCTTATATAGTAGTTGAACCCCAATTTTATTAGTTAACAAAATAGTTGGAAACAAAAAGCGTAGTGTAACTTAATACAATAATACGGAATATAACCATGTGCCAAACTTAGTCTTATATAAGACTGTATGTTTGCATCAAAGAATGATTATTTAGTGGCCTTAGCCTAGTGTAACTACATAATCTCCCCTCCCTCAAATTCAAAAAGAAAAAAAAAAAATTATTATTATTATTTCTACTTATTATTTGTAGATTGAAATTCAGTTGTGAGCATTTGGTGTGTTCAAAGAAAAGGAGGACAATAATGGAGTTATATCCTTCATGGTTAAGGGAACTATGGAAGGAATGGGATCTACGTGTAATGGTTCTGTTCAGTCTTACCCTTCAAATACTTCTCATCTTTCTGGGTAACCGTCGAAAGTACAGTAACAAGTTATGGATCAGAATTGTTGTCTGGTCTGCTTACATAACTGCAGACTCTGTAGCAACTTTCACGCTTGGTATACTCTCAAGTAACCTCATAGAGCTATACGATAAGGATCATGATGTTGCGGGATCATCGTCATCACCGGATGCAAACACTCAACTATCTGCATTCTGGGCACCGTTTCTGCTCTTACATTTGGGTGGCCCCGATACCATAACAGCTTATGCGTTAGAAGATAATGAGCTTTGGTTGAGGCACTTGATTGGACTATTTGTCCAGACAGGAATGGCACTTTCTGTATTTCTCATGTCTTGGACAGCCTCTGGCCTTTCAATTCTGTCCCTCGTAATGTTTCTTCCTGGGATTATCAAGTATGGAGAACGGACGTGGGTTCTTAGATTAGCAACCAGCAAGAAACGTCGAGAGTCCTCCAGATCATTATCTAATAACTTCATCTATCGACGGCTACATATTGCTCGCTGGATCAATTCTGAAGAATTAGCATTGCGTTTTGCTGAAGAAATACTATTCATAAGTAAACTTGCTTTCTTAGATGATACAATGGGAGAAGGTATTAGAAGTTACAGCTTTGAACCCTTCAAAACTATGTTGACCGGAGAATATGGTTTCAAAGTAATCGAAATAGAACTTGGAATGATGTACGATTTGCTTTACACCAAGTCACCATTACTCTGTACTCGTCGGGGATTAGTCCTGCGGTTGATCACTTTCGTTCTCACCTGTTCAGTTATGGTGCTCTTCCCTGTTCTGGTTGACAAACACAAGTATTCAAAGGTGGATCTTTCGATAACATACCTATTAATAATTGTAGCTGTTCTCCATGACATATATGCAGCACTATTAATGGTTTTTTCAGATTCATTTGTTGTTTGGTTGATGAAGTACAAAAACCATCCCATCTTGAAAACCCTTAATCCTATTCCACAACTAATATTTAAGGGGTCGTGCTCCAGCAACAAGAGTTGGTCCAATAACATGTCCCAATACACTCTGGTAAGCTTTACCGCCAACAAAGCAAAGACCGAGATGCAGACTTCAAAGTTTCTAGACACAACTAGAGTGATGGGAAATTACTGGCATTGTGAAGTCTCAGATGATTTAAGAAAACTAATCCTTTTGTATGTCAAGGAGAAAGCTGTGGATGCAGAAACAAATAGAAGTAATATGCAACGGAGACCTCCCCTCACTGAAGTTCCTTCCATCATAGACATTGGAGAGCCACTGCATAATATGATTTCATGCTTAATGACATGATGTGAACGTTAACTATGAATCTGAAAAAATAATTACATATATATATTTTTTTTAAACAGCTAGAAATATCAATGAAAAATTTGAGTGGAGTATTATGGTTTGGCACATTGCTACAGAAGTTTGGTACTATTCAGATCGAGATGATTTTGTGTCTGATCAATTTCGCAAGGATTGTAAAATGATCAAAAGAATTTCTAGATACATGATGTATCTTCTAGTGGAGCGGCCTTCTATGCTATCCACTGAAAACAATGATCGTTTTAACATCAGACACATAAGGAATGAGGTTGAATGGAGTATAGGACAATCCGGATTCAGAGTAACCAATGACAGATTTGATAATAAGTTCAAGGCACAAGCATGCAAGAGCTTGCTCGAAAGGTCTTTTAATTTTGGTGGAGAGTCAGTTTGGATATATCCTGTACATAGACTTGTAAATGAAGTGAATAAATCACAGGTTGTTATAATATATGTGGCTTTAACCACATGTGTAATACACCCAAATATCACCAAAATATCACCCAAATATCTCCCCATAATATCTACATATAATATCTCCCTAATATCTCCCCCATAATATCTCACACAAAATATCTTCTCCTAAATCTCACATAGTCCACCGCCATCTCTCTCTTTCACTTTATCACCCACTTGATCACCCACTTGTTTGATCATCATCACCCATACAAGTGCACCTCTCATTTTGCCTATATATATTGCTTTGGTTTTTATTTGTAAAGGTTGGTGAGTTCCAAAATTTCAATAAATCATATTGTTCTCAATCTCTCTCGTTTCTCACTCTTCCTCATCTCTCTTCTTTATTTATTTGATTCTCTCTTCTCTCACATGTTTCAATTTATTTGTTACTTAATTAATTTACAACACGTTATCAGCACGATCGTATGTAAGTAAAAAGTATCTCCAGGTGAGTGATTTATTTACGGCTTGATATTCGTGTATATAAGTAAAAGGGATCCCTGATGGGTGATTTACTTTAAATCTCAATATTCTGGATCTATATATATTTCGTATACAAAATGGCTGTGCCGTTAACGGAACATATATATATAGTCCTGAATTTATTTTCTCTAAATCTCAATTTTCTTTAATTCTCAATATTCTGGATCTATATATATTTCGTATACAAAATGGCTGTGCCGTTAAACGGAACATATGTATATAGTCCTGAATTTATTTTCTCTAAATCTCAATTTTCTTTATATCTCAATATTCTGGATCTATATATATTTCGTATACAAAATGGCTGTGCCGTTAAACGGAACATATGTATATAGTCCTGAATTTATTTTCTCTAAATCTCAATTTTCTCTAAATCTCAATATTCTGGATCTATATATATTTCGTATACAAAATGGCTGTGCCGTTAAAACGGAACATATGTATATAGTTCTAGATTTAATTTTTAGGCACATAGCAGGTGAGCTCAGCCTCCTGGAACTGATTTTACAGGACATATATACCGTCCTGGAACCGTTATTTACAAGACATATATACCGTCTTGGAACTGTTTATTTACGGAACATAACAGGTGAGCTCAGCCTCCTGGAACTGATTTTACAGGACATATATACCGTCCTGGAACCGTTATTTACAAGACATATATACCGTCTTGGAACTGTTTATTTACGGAACATAACAGGTGAGCTCAGCCTCCTGGAATTGTTTATTTACAGGACATATATACCATTCTGGAACTGTTCATTTTTCACAATATATGAGATTGGTTAGACCGACAAACCAGAACTTAAAGTTTCTGAAATTATGATATTTAAGTCGGCACGGTTTTGAAAACCGATGAAAAACTGGAATTCTTGATCCAGTGTCATATTCATGAATGATGTAGTTCATTATTTGGAACCTCGGGTTTCAAATCCACTCATAATCTGAATTTTTCTTGATTATAATTATATATGAACTTACAGTTCATGGTCGAATCGGAAGTTCGAAAAATCATTATAATCCATGATTTTATTTTATCTCATATATATAAAGTGATATGTTTACATATCATTCATTTGAGAAAAATGATTTACACATCCAACAGGATGTTGTGAGTATCGTAAAAGGGATTTAAGATCCTAAACGAATAATGAAATTGGAATTAATATTTTATCCATTTCATACACATCCAACAGGATGATGTGAGTATCATAAAAACGATTTAAGATCCTAATGTTTAATGAAATTGGAAATAATATCTTATCCATTTCATACATGCTTGATACTCATGAAGAGCAATATTCAGAGAAGGATATACACATCCAATAGGATGTTGTGAATATCATAAAAATAATTTAAGATCCTAACGTATAAATAAATTGGCAATAATATTTTTATCCATTTCATACACATCCAACAGGATGATGTGAGTATCACATAAAATGATTTAAGATCCTAATATCATGTATAATGAAACTGGAAATATTTTATCCATTTCGTACATACTAGAAAAGAGAGAAGAAAAAGAGGTGTGTGTGCAGAAATTGTGTGAAGAACACCACTGCGCAATCTTGATCAAACTTTGATATCTCCCTTGTCTAATATCGGTTTGAGCTGAAATTTAGTCAGCACATTCTACTCTTGTAGTTCTTGAATCTGTATGGTGGGATTGTCAATCGGAATTCCCTGTTATGAGTTCTGCAGTTCCGAACATGGCTGGGCAGAAAACAGGGGAGTAAAATTCCAGTATTGCGCAGGTTTCATCGAAGATTGATATCTCTTTGATTTGTGGTCCGATCGGATTGAAATTTTGTCAAAGCGTTCTTAACTCATTTTTCTACAATATGACCGGTTGGATTGTTGATCGGAAATTTCTGCAAAGAGATATACACCTCGAACAGAGCATCCAAGTTTGTAGTATTCTCTCTCTTGTTTCACTTTTTGATATTCCATATTTGTATTAATGGTGTTATGCATATATATTTATTGTAAAATTGAAAGCATGGATCCCGGCCATAATTGCTATATGGATGGGATAATTAAATATATTCATGCAATGATGATAGTGCAACAACTCATACAATTCTGCGGAATTATTATCATCTCAGATGAGATATAAAATGGCATTACAAATAAAGTCCATAAAATTCCCATTAGGAAAAATATGTCTTGCCAAGAGTGCAACGACTCACATGATTCTACGGAGTCAGAAATATTTTATGAATTCGACTTTACTGAGAGTAAATGTTATTAATATATCAGGTCCAACGGATCTAATAGAAAGCTCTGGAAGAGCCACGATATTGTTATCAAACAATACTCAATTATGTATCAATGATACTTGATATTATTCAAAGAACAACATAAAGAAATATGTTTAGTTCAAGGGCATTTAAAGTTAATACCAGATAAAATCTGGTAGATCTGATGGATCTGATTAAAGGCTCTAGAAGAGCCACAATCTTATTGCCAGATGGTATTCAATTGTGTATCAATGATACTTTATATCATTCAAGCAGAACATAAATAAATCTGTTTAGATCAAAGACATATAACTTTATTAATGTCATATTGAGATCATTAATAATAATAATGTTGAATATATGTGCGTGATTCAAGCCAGAAGCTGATTATAGAAAAGCTGTGTTCTTTATCATCCAAATTATATTGTTGATCAGAAAAGGGATGTATGTGGATATATTCATCCACCAAATAAAACCATATCATTCTAAAGTTGGTTTTGAATCCCTATCATTCAAAGGGATATATGTGGATATATTCATCCACCAAAAGAACCTTTTCATTATTTTATGATTCTAGTTGATACATCTATGAGATGATCACATGTTTGTGTGTTATCAAACATCTCTAGTTGAGATAGATGTACAACATCCAGTTTTCACATATACACATAATCAGAATGGATGAGCGGAATCAATTATCAAAATGTCTCCAGGTAATTACGAAAATTTTATTATTCATTTACCAATTTTTATATTCGACATTCTATGTTACATGTTGATGCAGTCATCTATGTCTCACTACTTATAATCATTATTTACCATTACAACTTGTAATTGGTCATTGACTTGCTCACATTTTTAAGATATTTGATTGTATAGTATATCTCCTTATTTCATCTCTGGCATGATCTAAGATAAGAATCTATATCATTATGAGATTAATATTGATTTTGATTAATCTCTATTAGATCATTTAAACTTCTGAGAATTTATATTTTTACGCACAATCTGTATATTATCATATTGATTAAATTCCAAATGGGAAGTTTCTCCAGAAAGAGTAAATGAAAAGTTACTCTTATATAAAATAGAGATACCAGTTCGGTTCTCTATATATAAATGTGTCTCATTTCAATATTTGTATCATTCAAATACGAAAAATAATTGATCATCAGATAATTATTAATTTGTTACTTGATATATTAAAGGTAACAAGATTTATAAGTTGTCATCTCATAAACCCCGCCCGGGTGATTGTTCCTAAAGAATGATCTGAGTAAAAAGCAACAAATAAATCATCTGATACATATTATAATTCATAAGCTTATGAACCTTTTGAAAGGTATTGTTATCAAGATCCTAATATAAACAAAACTCGAGTTATAAATAAGTCCACTTTCTCTAAATCAACTCTGTAAGAGTCTGATATATCTAATGAGACACAAGTCTATGAAAAGACTAAATACATTGAAATGAAAGAAATCTCAACAGAGATACAAGTATATTGAAATTGAGAAATTTTTTATACGAGTCTATGAAATGACTAAATCCATTGAAATGGAAGAAATCTCAACAGAGATTCAAGTATATTGAAATTGAAAAAATTTCTATAAATCATATAAGAGAAATGTGGAATCATAAAGAAACAATCATTGATGATGTATTTTTATACACAGTAGCGCTACTAAAATTATAAATGATAATTATGATATTCATAATATCAATGATTGTATACAAAAGGCATGATTAGCCTAAGTGAAAAGAAGCAATTCAAGAAGAATTGACTTCATATGCCAAACATAAAGTATTTAGACCAATAGTACTCCAGACACCTGGAGATGTCAAACTAGTTGGATACTAATGGGTCTTTATACGGAAAACGTAATGAGAAAAACGAGATCGTGAGATATGAGGCACGACTCGTAGTATAAGGTTTCTCACAGAAACTTGGTATTCAATAGTGATGAATACAATTACGTTTCGAATTTTTGATAAATTTGGCTGCCTTTACAAGGCTTGAAATACGTCCTCTAGACGTAGTAATCATTTATCTATATGATTCACTCAATACAGATATTTATAATCCTGGAAGGATTTAAAATGCTAGAAGCATGTAAATCGAGATCTCGTAATCTGTATTTGATGAACATACAAAAATCCTTATATGGATTAAAAACAATCTGGACGAATGTGGTATAATCGTCTCAGTGAATATCTGATAAAATAAGGGTATAATAATTATATTATATGCCCAAGTGTTTTCGCAAATAAATCAGAATTCGAATTTACTATATTCACAACATATGTTGATGATATGAATTTAATTGTAGCTCCTGGAGAGCTCTTGAAAACTCTTGAATTTTTTTATAAATGAGTTTAAAATGAAAGACATGGGAAAGAAAATATTATCTTGACCTGAAGGTCGATCATAGATCAAATGGAATGTTTGTCCATCAATCAGAATATATTGAAAAGATTCTGAAAAGATTCCATATGGATATTACTTTATAAAGCAAGTCTTTGCTTGTACTCCCTCCAATCATTTATGATGTTATTTCATTTCATGAAATAAACATCTGTATACCCCAGTTTAGCAATCTAGAAGATTGTTTTAAAAGAACTTTTATCAGGGGGAGCGTCCCATCAGGGGGAGCATATCAAATGAAGTATATTAATCACGTTGGAGAATATGTGCATTGTACTCTTTTCCCTTTCAATCAGGTTTTTCGTCCCATTGGGTTTTTCCTGATAAGGTTTTTAATGAGGCAATTCTCTAAGCACATCTAAAAATCATTTGATCCACAAAATCATCATAAATATTACATTGGTTCAATATATCATCGTATATATGTTATCTTGATCAAAAATATCATTGTAAATATTACTTTGATCTTGCTAATCATCGTATATATATTACCTTGATCCAAAAGATCATCATAAATATTACTTTGATCCGATAGATCAATGGATATATTTGCTCAGGTTTTTATCCCACTGGGTTTTTCCTAGCAAAGTATAATTATGAGAAATGTTTTGAAGAAAACATTAACTATTAACATATTTGCATTGTACTCTTTTTCCCTTCGATCAGGTTTTGTCCCACTGGGTTTTCCTGACGAGGTTTTTAACGAGACAATCAAGAGGAGCAAAGTTCTGAGCGGACATATGTGCACTATACTCTTTTTCCCTTCGATCAGGTTTTGTCCCACTGGGTTTTCCTGACAAGGTTTTTAACGAGATAGTTTTGAGAGCATCCAGCATCACGCATCACAAGATCCAGGAGATCATTGTATATATTTTTCTTAGGTTTTATCCTATTAAGTTTTTCCATAAGAGATTAATACATGTGGTATAAATCCAAGGGGGAGTGTTATAATATATGTGGCTTTAACCACATGTGTAATACACCCAAATATCACCAAAATATCACCCAAATATCTCCCCATAATATCTACATATAATATCTCCCTAATATCTCCCCCATAATATCTCACACAAAATATCTTCTCCTAAATCTCACATAGTCCACCGCCATCTCTCTCTTTCACTTTATCACCCACTTGATCACCCACTTGTTTGATCATCATCACCCATACAAGTGCACCTCTCATTTTGCCTATATATATTGCTTTGGTTTTTATTTGTAAAGGTTGGTGAGTTCCAAAATTTCAATAAATCATATTGTTCTCAATCTCTCTCGTTTCTCACTCTTCCTCATCTCTCTTCTTTATTTATTTGATTCTCTCTTCTCTCACATGTTTCAATTTATTTGTTACTTAATTAATTTACAACACATGTATATATTTTTTTTCAAAGTACTCGTTATGTCTTATCTAAAATAAGAGGCATAAGGTCCTATAGTCATGATGTGCCCTTCCCAATTCCCTCCCTGCATGCATGTGTGATGTATCGTAAGTATATCTGTCTCTGTGTCTCTATGTCCCTTTGTTCTCAATTTCTTATTGCATATATATGGTAGGAATATAAACCTTGTGACATATGTGTCTTCATTATCTGTCTTGGTCTTCACGTTTGTATATGAGAACTACCATATATGTTAACGAGTCAAAACTCATGTACCTTAAAATACTATCATTCAATGCTAAATAAAATGTTTACATTTTTGGATTTAGCGATTGTTGACTATTGATTGTGATTAAATTTCTTTCATGTCTATTGACACAGAAATTAGAGGACAGATGGGAGGTCATTAAGAAACAATGGATGGAAGTGTTGGGATATACAGCAAGAAAATGTAAAGGAAACGAGCATGCTCAACAGCTGAGACGTGGTGGAGAGTTATTAACTCATGTTTGGCTTCTCTTGTGTCATTTTGGCTTAACCGACCACTATACGATCGAACATGATGAGTAAGTGCAAGATGACTGGTATACCGATTAGGATTATCTTTTTGGTTTGAGCTATATATGCTATGCTAAATTTATAAAGATCTTATTATGATTATCTATTTGTTTGCTCTGTTCTGGTCATTGCTCTGTTTTAGCTTTGCTTTTGGCCTTGTTTGTGAGCGTTTTTTTTTTTTTTTTTTTTTTGTGTGAGTAGCGCTGGTTAGTTCAGCTGTGGTTGTTGGTTGTGGGCTTCTGCCTCCTTTTTCTCTAAAATTAAAATTGTGCTGTTCAAAAAAAATAAAGATCTTATTATGATACAGTAGTGGCATAGGTGTTTGTTAGTCATATTTGGTCAGAGTTGATGGTCGGAAGGATATTTTCATTATTTCATCCATTTTCCAAAAAAGTGATGTTTTCCTCCTATGAATGCATCACCTGACAGGACTACTGTCTAGTTTCTCGTCATTTGATCTAGATGTTTTCATCTGCAGAATCATTTTCATTTAGTATTGCATGTTACTTTTTTATTGCATTCTATTTCATTTAGTCTTATATTATCCTGACAGCTTGGAATGCCAACATTTTATTTTATTTGCGTACTTCTTGAATTTAACCTAGTGATTGTAATCCTGAATGAATTGACTCATTTGAGCTGATTTCTTATTTTCATGACTGCTTTTCTTTTCTAAGTGACGAGGAGGAAGAATAGACTGTTGATGAGGAGGAAGAATAAAAGCTTTTGATGGTACATAGTGGGTTTAACAATAAGGTATATAAATCAAAGGCATAAGGTCCTAGAGTCATGTCGTCCTCTTCGTGAGGGGCTGGCATGTAATTAAATGTATGATGTATATCTATATATGTTAACGACCCAAAACTCACGCACCTTAAATTACTGTCTATACATCATTCAAATTGCTAATGAAAAAGTTTAAGTTTTTGGATTTAGTGATTGTGTACTATTAATGTTGTCTGTTATTTTTACACAGCCATTAGAGAGAATTGAAGCGCTTGAATGGATGTGTTGGGATATGCAGCAAGAAAATGTAAAGGAAACGAGCGTGCTCAATAGCTGAGACGTGATGGGAGAGTTACTAACTCATGTCTTGCTTTTCTTGTGTCATAATGGCTTATTCAATTTAATCTTCATTGTAATGTGGTGGCCATTAAAGAGCATTGAAGCTCTCTGGTTCCTTTTCTTTCCTTTCCTCAGAGTATTATTACACTTCTTTGATCCCTCAAGAAAGTGCTAGTTTCTTCCAAATGACAATGCATGCTTGGGTGTTATCATTCATGCATCTCTTTAAACAAATATCTATAGATTATTTCGTTTTTCAATGTTTGTGAATACAATATTCTATCATCAATTTATGTCAATTTTGTCAAAATTATGTTTGTAAAATTATTAATTTTTGTTTTAAACCATATATATTGTTTTTTTTTTTTTTACAATATCTATTAATTTGGGATCAGGTATTTTTTTTTTAAGTTTTCGCCATTAATAGAATTCAAACCGCTAACCTAGAAGTCATTTACCAAAGCTCCAAGTTCGTCCATCTACCAATTGAGTTACACCCCTGTCGGCTTGTTTCTTATGTTTTCAATCAAATATGAAAATTCCATTTCACTCCATAACTAAAGAATTAAATTAATAGTCCTACCTTAATATTATTATTATTATTATTATTTGTTTTTCAAGTTTGGCTTATCTATTTCACAAGCCCAGCATGAAATAGGGTCTGTTGAGCCTTTTTTTTTTTTTTTTTTCCTCTCCTCTCTTCACCAACGACCTATCATTATCATTTAAGATATGCAAGACCGAAATATATACTTGAACAATGAAAAACCACCCCACACATACTAGCAAATCATAATAATTCCAACAAAATAATGCCCCAAATCATTTTCAACTCAACCTAACCTTTTTTTTCTTTTTTTTCATAATACTCGACCTAACTTACAATAAACTAATTAAATAAGTTTAAAAAAAATAAAAATTTATCAAGTAGCCAACGTGGCAAACGCTCATTGGAAACAGAATATTCTCAAATCTAAGCTTCACTACACCAAAACCTAACTCACCACATTCATGGATAAGAATTTACACGTCATCTAACATCCCCAAGTCTCGCGCACAAATCCCAACCGTCCAAACCTCCCAACTCACTCAATAGTCAACTGCTCTCCCTTCTCCATCTCCCCTACACCCAACCATACCAAATAACTCACCTCCCTCAGACAAACTACCTGACAACCGAACATTAAAAAAAAAAAAAGAATTAAATTAATTTTAAAAATTGAAAAACGCTTATCCAACTAAAGTCACCACGTGTCGGTATCACACCCTTCCACGTCACCCAAATCCACCTCCTTTTCCGGTCACCCACACACAACCAACTCTAAAAAACACTACTCTCACCGTATATATATAACTTTTTCTCTGTTTATCGAAAAAAATTTTGTATTTTTCTGTCTAAGCCTCTTTTTCACCGGTAAAGATCCAAACTTTCCGGCGAACTTCGCGGTCGCCGGCGGCCATGATGATTAATTCTTCCATGGTTAGATCAGTTTGATCTGGGTCTGTAGTTAGATTCATCCTCCATAAACAAAAGTAAAAAAATGTCTGTAAATTAATAGTTTTTTTTTTAGTGTGTATATATGTAGTGTAAAATTTTGGAATTTTGAGAGATGAATTTGAGGACGGCGGAGGAAGACGAATCGGCGTCGGTTTCTGGCCGAGAAATCGACGTACCGGGCGAGATAGAGTGGCAAATGTTGAACAAGTGGAAGTTTTTCATTCACGGAGCGGCGCTTTTCTCCGGCGTGTCGGCGGTTCTGTACCCGGTGGTGGTGTTGAAGACCCGGCAGCAGGTGGGTCAATGCCGTGTCTCATGCATGGGGACGGCGGCGTCCATTGTGAAAAGCGAGGGCATCCGGGGGCTGTACAAAGGGTTTGGGACGTCTCTGACGGGGACAATCCCGGCACGGGCGCTGTACATGGCGGCGCTGGAGGTGACAAAGAGCGAGGTGGGTGCTCTAGCAGTGAGGCTGGGGTGTCCAGAGGCGGCTGCGGCGGCTGCGGCGAATGCATTGGGAGGGCTGAGTGCGGCGGTGGCGGCACAGCTGGTGTGGACTCCGGTGGATGTGGTAAGTCAGAGACTTATGGTGTGTAATGTTAATGATCCGAATTGTAGATATGTGAATGGTATTGATGCTTGTAAGAAAATTGTTAGAAATGATGGTGTTAGAGGGTTGTATAGAGGGTTTGGGATATCTATATTGACTTATGCTCCGTCTAATGCGGTGTGGTGGGCGTCATATTCCGTGGTGTCAGCGAAGAAGTAAATAGGCTGACTAGATTAAATTTCGTTCATGTCTATTGACGCAGTCATTATTGGGAAAATGGAGTAGAATTGAGAGAGCTTGGATGGATTTGTTGGGATAGGAAGCAAGAAAATGTAAAGAAATGTAAAGGGAACGAGACATGCCCAACAGCACCAACTCATTTGTGGCTTTTCTCTTCTTATTTTGGCTTAACTGACCACTATGAGATCAATCGTGATGAGGAATAATTGAATAATATATAATTGTATTTGGATTTAGATTCCCCATTGATTGTATTTCAATTGGGATTTCTTATTAATATGATGATTAAATTTTAATCAAACTTAAGTAATTAGATTACAATTACTATAGTAATGATCAATTTGATCATTATTGTAATGTGATCGTTTAGAGAATTCATCAAAGAATTCTAATTATGTTCACCGCCATTAAAGTAAAGAGCATTGAAGCTCTCTGGTTCCTGTTCTTCTCTCTGTGCATTGTTACACTTCTTCGATTCCTCAAGAAAGTACTAGTTTCTTCCAAATGACAATGCATTATGCATGCAGTGGTGTTCTACATACCATCCGTTCATTCATTCATGTGTCTCTTTAAAAAAATATCGACACAGTATTTTGTTTTTCAATATTTGTGTATACAATATCAATATCTGATCCTTAATTTATGAGAAAATTGTCAAAATTAACTATCTAAAATTATTAACTTTTATTTTTAACCATAAACATTTGTTTATTATGTTTTTAACCCAAATCTTAGATTGATGGTGGAGATTTATTTATTTAAAAAATTAAAAAAAAAATTATATAAAAAAATGAAATTTTTTTTTCTAAACTAAAAAATTTAAAACTAATTAAAGTTAATCAAAATTCTAAAAATCATCAAGCAAACCATCATAAGAAATCTTATTATTGATCTCAAATAATATATAAAAAAAATCTTAATAAAAAAAAAAAATTCCTCCATTTGATTCCTCACAAGTTTGCTACTTCCACTTAACCCAATCTCTTCAACCATCACTGTCATCAATCATCAACCAAATCAATTTCTTCCAACACTTGAGACTTCTCTTGAATTTCCCAAAGCCTTCTATTTTATACCGGGGAAAGGAAATCCACCCAATTTATAACCCAGAACACCTTAGAATCAAAAACCCAACCATCATCATCCAAACCCAGAAAATCAATACACCACCATAATCCATAACCAGACCTTCAATTTTATGCCGGGGAAAGGAAAATCCACCCAATTTATAACCCAGAACACCTTAGAATCAAAAACCCAACCATCATCATCCAAACCCAGAAAATCAATACACCACCATAATCCATAACCAGACTTCATCATCACCATCACACCTAGACCAACGGGTTGGGCATGTGTAACCCACTAACAGTGACCCTCAAATCGGGCTCTGCTGCAGCTTTGCTCTACAAAAACTATGAAGAAGAAGAAGAAAATCGGTTTAGGTTTGATTCGGTTTTTGGGTAGCATTACAATTCATTTTCGAAATCTTTGATCAACCCTTCCATGAGTTTCTGGGTTTTTGGTGGTTGTATGGTGGTGGCTATGGCTATGAATGATTTCTAATTTAGGTTTGGCTTTGGTATGGTGGTTGATTTTGAATTTAGGTTTAGGTGTCTTCGATTTTGTTCGATTTTGCCTGGGTTTGATTTTGATTTTGTTAGATTTTGTTAGATCTACAAATGTAAAAGGTTGATGATGAAGATGGTTGTGGGATGATGATGAAGATGATGGTTTGGAGAATTGGTGGTGGTCGGTGGTGTGGAAGAAGATGATGAGTTTTTTTTTTTTTTTTTATAATTTTTATAATTTTTAATTTCTGTTTTTAAAGTTTATTTTTGAAAAAAAAAAGTTTAATTTCTGGTTTTTAATTTTTAATTTTTTAATTTAATTAATTTTTTAATTTTTAAATACAAATTATTGTATTTATTTTATTTCTATTTTTGTGACACATGGCATTTTTTGGTTCAAATGACAAAAATAACCCCCTGGTCGTTAATGTTGACTAACCATTGACAGACGGCATGACCTATTTATTATACTTTTCAAAACTCAGGGAAAGTTTTGATAAAAAAACAAACTTGTTTAAAAAATTGATAATTCAGAAAAAGTTAGGGACCCAAATGATAATCACCCAATTAACTATCTAAAATTATTAATTTTTATTTTTAACCATAAACATTTGTTTATTATGTTTTTAACCTAATATGAAAATTTCATTTCACCATATAACCAAATAATTACATTAATATTTCCAGACCTTGAGCATTTTTTTTTTTTTTTTTTTTCACGTTGGGCCTTTCAATTTCAAGAGCCCAACAAGAAAAGGATCACATTGGTCATGTTCCTTTTTCATTTTTTTTTTGGTCCTCCTCTTAATCTCTTTCAAAAGAGGCCCAATATGAAATAGAGTCTGTTGTGACATGCACTACCCAAAAAAAAGCAGGTGCGAAGTTGCTGGCCAAAACTTGAAAGCAAGCTCACCAACATGTTGTCGCGAAAGATATTCAGATTCCGAGGTATGTGATCTTTTTCTGTCATGATCATAATGCACATATGCTAATGTCTATATTATATATTTGTCATTTCTTATAAGCTGATATATGTTAATGATGTTAGAATAAATTGGAAATTAAGAATTGAAAAGGCAGGTTGAATATGCATTCTCTCTTCTTTTTTTTGGTTTCCAAATTTTTTTTTTTTTTTTTTTTTTTTAAAGAAAAGAATATATCCTTTTCTTTATTTTGTTTTCTTACTATCGGATCTAGATCAATTAATCTACATACATGTTCAAATCTTATTCATAAGATAAGAGTACCTCACTTTTTTTTTTCCAAATAAAGCACGAATAATAATTGAGCATATATTTCTTGAAAATATTCTTAACATGAGTTACAAGTTAAGACTTAAGAAGATTCAATAAAAAAGAAAAAGAACAAGAAAAAAGAGTTACTTGGAGAAATGGGAAGGAATATAAGACAACAGTCGATCTCTTGTAGAGTTGTAGTTATAATAACAATTGAAATTCAGTTGTGAGCATTTAGTGTATTCAAAGAAAAGGAGGACAATGATGGAGTTATATCCTTCATGGTTAAGGAAACTATGGAAGGAATGTGATCTACGAGTAATGGTTCTATTCAGTCTTACCCTTCAAATATTTCTCATCTTTCTGGGTAACCATCGAAAGTACAATAACAAGTTATGGATCAGAATTATTGTGTGGTCTGCTTACATAACTGCAGACTTTGTATCAACTTTTGCGCTTGGTATACTTTCAAGTAACCTCATAGAGCTATACGATAAGGGTCATGATGTTGCCCTATCATCACTGGATGCAAACACTCAACTATCTGCATTCTGGGCACCGTTTCTGATCTTACGTTTGGGTGGCCCCGACACCATAACAGCTTACGTGCTAGAAGATAATGAGCTTTGGTTGAGACACTTGATTGGACTAGTTGTCCAGACAGGAATGGCAATTTCTATCTTTCTCATGTCCTGGACAGCTGCCTCTAGCCTTTCAATTTTATCCCTTGTAATGTTTCTTCCTGGGATTATCAAGTATGGAGAACGGACGTTGGTTCTTAGATCAGCAAGCATCCAGCAACGTCGAGAGTCCTCCAGATCATTATCAATTAACTTCATCTATCGACGGCTACATATTGCTCGCTGGATCAATTCTGAAGAAGATGCATTGCGTTTTGCTGAAGAAATACTATTCATAAGTAAACTTGCTTTCTTAGATGATAAAATGGTACAAAGTATTAGATGATACAGCTTCGATACCTTCAAAACTATGTCACCCGAAGAATATGGTTTCAAAGTAATCGAATTAGAACTTGGAATGATGTACGATTTGCTTTACACCAAGTTACCTTACTCTTTACTGGTCGGGGCATAGTTCTGCGGATGATCACTTTCGTTCTCACCTGTTCAGTTATGGTGCTCTTTCCTGTTCTGGTTGACAAACACAAGTATTCAAAGGTGGATCTTTCGATAACATACCTATTAATAATTGTAGCTGTTATTCATGATATATATGCAGCACTATTAATGGTTTTATCGGATACATTTGCCTTTTGGTTGATAGAGCACCGCAACGATCCCATCGTAAAAACACTGAATTGTTTTCCACTACTGAAGAGGCAGCCCAGCACCAGCACCAGCACCAGGAGGTGGTCCAATAAGTTGTCCCAATGCAGTCTGCTAAGATTTACCAGCAGCAAAGCAAAGCCAAAGATGTCATTCAAGATTCTAAACAAAAGAATAGAGATGGGCAAATACTGGCATTGTGAAGTCTCTAAAGATTTAAGAGAACTAATCTTCATGTATGTCAAGCAGAAAGCTGAGGATGCAGAAACAAGTAGAGGGACTAGCCAATGGAGACCTCCATTCGCTGAATTGCCTTCCCACAGAAGCATTGTGCAACAGCTGATCAAAAGCCTAAATTATCTAAATCGAGGTACAATTCTTTATATTATATATCTATGAACCTAATTGTTTTTTCTAATAATAAAAATAATGTCTTCATTTTATAAAAAAAAAAATTCATTGCAGGGTCCATTGCAGGGGTCATTGCAGTGGCCATGGCCCCTGCTGGCCTCGACGGCGGTCTGCGCCTGTCATCCGGTGAAAGTATCTATGAAGAATTTGAGTTTGAGTTGAGTATTATTGTTTGGCACATTGCTACAGAAGTTTGGTAATATTTAGATCAACAGCAGTTTCAGACTGACTTTCGTCAGAATTGTAGAATGATCAAAAGAGTTTCTAGATACATGATGTATCTTCTAGTGGAGCGGCCTTTTATGTTATCAGTCGAAGATATTACTGATCGTATTAGCTTCAAGTACATATGGAAAATAGCTGGTAAAGAGAGAATACAATTACCATCCAGAGCAGACAAAATTTCAAGCAACAAGGCTGAAGCATGCAAGAGATTGCTTGAAAAGTATCCACATACTGATCCTCATATCTTTAAGATGAAACGTGAAGAGGAATTGATATATTTTGCTATGGAACTTGTAAGGAAAGTGAACCATAAATCCCAGGTATATATTTATTTCTCATCAACTTAAGCTTTTGACAGTAGTGGGTTTAACAATATAGTATCAGGGGCATAAGTCCTAGAGTCATGATGTGCCCTTCCCAGTTCCCTCCCTGCATGCATGTATCGTAAGTGTATCTGTCTCTGTGTCTCTATGTCCCTTTGCTCTTAATTTCCTATTGCATATATATGGTAGGAATAGAAACCATGTGACACGTGTCTTCATTATCTGTCTTTGTCTTCACATTTGTATGTTAATGAGTCAAAACTCATGTACCTTAAAATACTATCATTCAATACTGAATAAAATGTTTACATTTTTGGATTTAGCAATTGTCGACTATTGATTGTGATTAAATTTCTTTCATGTGTCTATTGACACAGACATTAGAGGACAAATGGGAGGTCATAAAGTACCGATGGATGGAAATGTTGGGATATACAGCAAGAAAATGTAAAGGAAACGAGCATACTCAACAACTGAGACGTGGTGGAGAGTTACTAACTCATGTGTGGCTGCTCTTGTGTCATTTTGGCTTAACCGACCACTATACAATCGAACGTTATGATGAAATCAAAAGTGATGAGGAAGAATAATTGCATTTAGATCTTATTATGATTATCTATTTGTTTGCTCTGTTCTGGTCCTTGCTCTGTTTTAGCTTTGCTTTTGGCCTTGTTTGTGAGCTTTTTTCTTTGTGAGTAGCGCTTGTTAGTTCAGCTGTGGTTGTTGGTTGGGTGCGTCTTGCTTTGGCAAGAGAGTTGTGGGCTTCTTGCCTCCTTTTGATACTAAAATTATGCTGTTCAAAAAAATAAAGATCTTATTTTGATACATTAGTGGCATAGGTGTTTGTTAGTCATATTTGGTCAGAGTTGATGGTCCGAAGGATATTTATTTTTTTAACGGCGAAAATTTTATTCAAAGAACCAAACACACCCAACAGCTCACCCAAAGTCAGAGAGCACAACCCCTAAACAAAACTACAAAACACAAGCAGCAGAAAACCAAGACGCCCCAAAATGAAAAACAAGAAGCAGCCCAAAGCCGTAAGCACATGAAAGAACAACCCCCCAAACTAGCTAATGCCAAGTCCAACAGCTCTCAACAAAGAGCAGCCAACCGAAACTCCAAGAAAAACAAAACAAACAGCTCAGAAACACCACAACCCACCACCACAAAAGCAAACAAAGCAACCCAAACTAAGCTGAGAGACGAGATGGTCGGAAGGATATTGTCATCATTTCATCCATTTTCCAATATTTTTTTCTTAAAAAAGTGATTCTATTCGAACCGTTGGAAGACACTTAGTCCTCCTAGTAATGCATCACCTGACAGGACTACTGTCTAGTTACCCGTCCTTAATTTGTTCTAGATGTTTCCATCTGCAGAATCATTTTCATTTTAGTAATGAATATTCCTTTTTTATTGCTTTCTATTTCTTGATCTTATATATCATGACAGCTTAGTATGCCAACTTTTTATTTTATTTGCTTACTCTTTGAATTTAACCTAGTGATTGTAATCCTGAATGAATTGCTCTCAGCTCAGACTCATTTGAGCTGGGATTCTTATTTTCATGACCGCTTGTCTTTTCTAAGTGAACGAGATAAGGATCAAATCGAAAGTCTTGAGGAAGAATAACGAGTCTGAAGCATGCAAGATTATATTGCTTGAAAAGTATCCACATACTCCTTATATCTCTATTCTCTAATATGAAAGGTGAAAAGAAATTGCTTGAAAAATTCTCAAATTTTATTTATAAGTAGATTTCGATGAACTTATCATCAAAAATAAAAATAAAAAATAAAATAAAATAAAAATTTTAGATCAAAATTCATTCAAATCGATGTGATTTCAGAATGATTCTTACCGAAATTGAAATAAGGGATCCCTCATGAGAGATTCATGATATATATATATACACATTATGTGTATCATAAAATCTAATTAATAAATCTAATTATAGGGGCAATAAATATGTATAAATTATTTTTATCATTGTTGAAAGTTAAGTTTTGGGGCTTAGATGAGGTTGGTTAAGTGGTAAAACCCCTCACACCTATGTCACGAGATCTGACAGGTTTGAGTCCTTCCCCTAAGTATTTTTCACCACGAACTATTACAATGTTTCACCATGTGTTTTTCTGTCTATGCCTCTTTTTTCCCGGTAAAGATCCAAACTTTCAGGCGAACTTCAAGGTCGCCGGCGTTCATGATGATTAATTCTTCCATGGTTAGATCAGTTTGATCTGGGTCTGTTGTTAGATTCATCCTCCATAAAAAATAAATAAATAAATAAACGCGTCTGTAAATTAATTTTTTTTTTTTTTTTTAGTGTGTATATATAGTGTAAAGTTCTGGATTCCATGGTTTGTCTATTCTATAGAAGACCGATGATTTGTTGATTCAAACAGTGGATTTATAAACTACAACTGAATTTTGTAATTACCACAATTCTCTCTGAAAAAACAAGAAAGAAAGAAAGAATCAATACAAGCTATCCTAGCCTTTAAAATTAATTGCAATGAAATTACAAAGATAAGGAAAATCTTTCTCAGAAAACAACTCTGGTGTGAGCTCAGAGATGACGTACATGTACAAATTATATTTTGTCAGCATCCGTTTACCTGCATATCTAATTTTAGATTCATTTAAACAAGTCAGTTCGAGGTCGTGGGCTCCCCCGCCTATGGGGTTACTGAAGTTCAACGTAGATGGTTCTTGTTTACGAGAGCAGTTGAGGGCAGGTATTGGGGGTGTCTTACGGAATGATAAGGGGGAGGTTTTGTGTTCTTTTTCTGCTCATATTGGTAATGTAGATGCTTCTGTGGCTGAGCTTATGGCTATACAAAAAGCTTGTTTTTTATGTGCCTCGAATGTTTGTTTAGAGGGTAAGCAGATTGTCATCAAAAGCGATTCGCTTGGGTTCAGGAAGCTGTTTTCGGTAATCTGGGTTGTTTAGACCTGATTTATGATGTTCGGTCTATGTTATTGGCCAACAATAATTTATCTATTTGTTGGGTGGATAGAAGTTCCAATGGTATGGCTGACGTTTTGGCAAGGCGGGGCGCTGATCAAGATGGGGAGAGTGTTGTCTGGAGTGTGTTGTAGTGCCTCTGCTGTGTTTTGGTTTCTGTTGTTTTCTGCAGTTTTTCTGCAGTTGTGGTGCTGCCTCTGTTTGTCTCTGTTTCTTTCTCTCTCGGGTGTTTTTGTGGGGGTTGTTGTGGTTTGTGTTGTTGTGTCTCTGCTGTGTTTTGGTTTCTGTTGTTTTCTGTTGTTTTTCAGCAGGTGTGGTGCTGCCTCTTTCTGACTCTGTTTCGTTTGTTTTCGCTGTTGTGGTGTTTCTCTGTCTGGTGGCTCTTTTGCCTGGCCTTGCTTTGTCCTGTGCCTTAATAAAATCTGCAGTTTCAAAAAAAAAAAAAAAAAAAAAAAAAAAAACAAACGTAAATAAGTTTGAGGGGCAGTAGAGAAAGTAATGGAGAGAGAGGTGACGCTGACGGACACAAAGTGCCTTGTGGTCTTGTGGACACAGAGTGGGTTGTGGTCCAAAATCAGACTTTTGGCTTCCTTTTTTTTCAATAAAATGGCTAAAAGGATCAACAGGATCCCAAAAATTTCAACTTATTTGGGATTTTGTATTGATCGGGTTATTTTTAGTTGATATTCACCTTATATTTAATCAATACCCATTAACCTCACACTGACTCAATTTTTTCAAATTAATCTGTAAAAAGCTTTGTTACAATTAAGTATACTCAAGTTGTTCAAATTTATGACTCTTTAATACATAATGTAAGTGAAGGTTGTTTATTATTTTCCCATTTCCTAAGAATTGTTTCACCTTCTTGTTGACTTGTTTTTCTCCTAAAATTAATTATTATTTCCAATAAAAATTTAAAATTCCTCACGTTGGGGGCCGGGTGACAAAATTTATAACCCAAACAAGTTATCTTTGTAATGGATCATTGGATCGTGTTGATCACGGATGCTACTGCTAAGGCGGTATGCATTCTTTTCTTTTTTTTAATAAGATGAATTTAATCCAAAGCAGAGGTAGTCAGGCAGGCAGGAGTAGGGGTGGGCAAAAAACCATTAAACCGAACCGAACCAGTCCAATCGGTTTTTTTCCGGTTTTTAACTTTTAACCGGTTCGGTTCGGTTTGTTTTTTAAAAAACCGGTATTTTCGGTTCGGTTTCCGGTTCTAGGGTTCGAACCGGTGAACCGAACCGAAAACCGGTGTATATAATCAAAAATCCTAAATTTTTTCTATTTTGTCTAAAACTAATAATATTAAAAACAAGAAGAGTAATTCATATTTCATAAATATTGTTGCACATTCATATTTCATAAAAAATGTGTATTAACATTATTAGTTCATTATCAATATTTTTTTAATACACATTTTTTTAATATATGTAACCTAAGCTATCATCAAATCATTGATCTACCATTTGATTTTGTAAACTAGCCTTCAAATTAGTTACTAATGTATGCCCTTTAATTCTTATTAGTTTCAACCCTAAAAACTCATAGGACTATATATTTAGTCATGTTTTCATCAATGGAACGGTTGGTTACCGTTAAAGTTGAAAGCCAAAAACATTACAAACTAACTCAATCGAAAACCAAAAAAACCGAACCGAACCGGTTCAATCGGTTTTTGATCGGTTTACACTTTTAAATTTTATCGGATCGGTTCACTTTTTCAAAAACCGGATATTATCAGTTCATTCGAAAAGTGAACCGATCCATTAAACGTCCACCCCTAGGCAGGAGTGATCATGGGCTTTAGGATCACAGGATTTTTTATTTTATTTTTTTATCGTATCTATTTATTCATCTGTGTGTGAATTTTTTAGAAACTTTTGATGATTTGAACAGCTGATTTGAAAGTCATATTCATCCATCACATGATTTTCTTTTTAAGTCTTATATATTTAATTTTAAATTTTAATCCTTAAATTTGACTTTTTCATTCTAGCACTTTAGTTTGCATTCTAGAACTTTGGCAACTCCAAATCCCCATATGCTAGTTTTACCCATGCATCGACTTATTATCAAGGAAATAAATATCTATTTGGATGGATACATCAAGTGTCAAAATTTATGAATATAGGTGGAAATTTCGAAACTATCATGCAAAACATTCCAGAGACCAAAAGAGAGGTGATATTGGCACATTCCTATAGATCTATTTATACCTCACTTCTTAATTATGTAATATATTTTTTTATTTTATCAAAATTACTTAAAAGGACATATAATTTATGGGAAAAAATCTTTTACAAAGTAAATCTAATAAAACCCTACATTTCTTTAAAAAAAAAAAAAAAAAAAAAAAAAGTTCTTTAATCTGTTTCTGAAAAAAAAAAAAAAAAATTAACTCTTAAACCCTAAAATTTGTTTCTTACACATATACAAAATATTATGGAAGAGTCTGAGAGCGATATCAAGCATATGGAAGAATTGTCTATGAATAATATCAAATATCTAAAAGAATTGTCTGAGAATGACATGAAGCATCTGCAAGAATTGTCTAAAAATGATATCAATCATTTGAAAATAATTCCTTCTCTAGAAGTAGGTTTGAAGTTTACTTTTTATTTATAATGATATCAAGTTGTTATTGTGTCGAAACAACTCTATTCATTTTGTTTTCTTTTCCTCTATGAAATAAGAAGAAGAAAAAAAAAATCAAAAAAATAGGAAGAAAAAATAAATCGTTCAATGAAGGTGAGAGAGAGACGTACATAGAGATCAAAGATGGAGAAATCAAAGATGTGGTGTATTAGTTTGAAAAATAAGTAAAAATTGTAGTTTTGGAAGAAAAAAATTAAAAAAATTAATAAAAAAATTTAATTTTATTTAATTAAATCAAAAATTTAATAAGTATGACATAAATAGACCGATAGGGGTGTGCAAATAGTACCACCCCACCTAAAAACATCCTTAAAAACTTGAGAAATTGAAAAAAAAAAAAAAATCAGAATAAAGCAGACAAATTACTTGGATTAATATCTTGTAATTAATGCAATGTTCCATGTGCTTACTTCATCCCAAGTGATAAAACATATGATTTAATTTATTTATTATTTATTTCACATTTCATTTTAATTCAAATGGTGTGCACCTCCCTTCCCATATTATTAGTGAAGATTTCACGTCCCACCATATGCATTTTACAACTATGTAGAGGGAGTTTTCTTTTCATAATGTGAAAACAGTTATCTCTGTCATAGGAATAGATATTCAAGTTGTGGGAGTACATATCTAGGTTGTCCATGTAGTACTTCATTCCACTTAAATTTATGTTGTGATAGTAAATATCTAGGCTGCACATGTAATGTTTAATGTGGATAGGTCCTATTAAAATTCTGACTCATTTGGTATCAGAAGTCAAAACCATGACCGCACATGTAATGTCGCTCACGTGAATATTATAAACAAATTTCTATTACTAATTTACTATAACGCACATCTCCAATGTTGGCTTGGGATAATGTGTAAGCAGGGGCGGCTCAAGGATAGCCAGGACCTTAAGCGAAAATTTAAAATGAGGCTTTGCGATTTCACAACCTTTTTTGTTATTGGTTACAGATTTTTTTTGGTTATTGGTTACAAATTTATCAAGAGCACCTTTTGGTTATTCTTTTTTTTTTTTCTTTTTCTTTTTTTTTAGATTTTCGTATCCGGATTTGTATTTTCTAATAGACATGTCAAATATCCGATTATCAGTTATCAAAACTTAAAAAAACAAATGATTCTATTACAGTTGAAATCAAAATAAATAAATAAATAAATAACATTAAAATGATAGAGTTTGGAACAATTGAATCTAAAATGTTTATGAAATAGTACATAGAGAAATAATAAGAGAGTTTGACTGCAATATGAGAGATTGATTTTGCAGTAGGATGGGTTTGATTGAATATAGAAAAAGATATAAAATAATAGATTTTAGTGTGAATATATAATTAAAAAAAATTAACTATTTAAGAAAAAAAATAACATTAATGTGTAATTTTTTTTAAGAAAATGTCAATAAGTATTTAAGTCCACTTAAATGTGATTTACTTGAAAATATGAATCTTTAACTTGAAAATAGGAATTGACAGTAATTTATAAATTTTAAAAAATATTTTTTGGATAATAAATAGAAAGAAAAATATTAGATATAAAATATTATAATGAAAATACGGAACCTTAATTTTAGGTGGAGCCGTAGAGGTCCAGCCGCCCCGTGTGTAAGTGACCCTTCAATATCAATAGGCCGACAAATCAATGGTATTAGGCCGTGCTTTTGTTGTGTAATGGTTGTTTTTTTATTTTTGTTTTTCATTTTTATTTTTTAAAATACATTATTACATTCTCTTCTCTTTTTTGACATGACATAACAATAATACCACATGGTCCACATGACATATCATGACAATAATATTACTTTTTTTTTTTTTTTTGAAAGGACAATAATATTACTTTCTCTTCTTTTCTCTTTTATTTTTGTCCTGTCCTCTAAAATTGGGGACTGACAAGCCCTGCATAATGTCGGTGTGAATAGTAAATCATTAGATCCATTGGATCATTTCAAAATGGATCCAATGGCTTTTATTAATTGTTAATTTAAAATTCTTATTAGAAAAAGGAAAAAGTGAAAATACTTGTTCAACACTTCAACCGGGATCTCTTTATAAACAAAATAACATCATACACCCTCTTTCGTCTCTTTTTAACAATTCATCTCCCTTTTTCAAAAACTAGTACTAAATATCTAAATTGATTAGAGATTTAGAAAATGTAATATTAGTTTGAGTAGTGAAATGTTAAACAATAAAATTCTTACCGAGAGTTACAAGAATAATTTTATACTTAAAAAAGTAGTTGTATTAAATGTTTAATCCATTTAAATAGATTAACAAATTATGTTTATTCAAAATAATGAATATCAAATTTAATTTCAGATTGTTTATCAATTATTGAACAAATATTGTTTTCAAAAAAAAAAATTTATTGAATAAATATTAATATAATTATTGTTTCAACCAATAATAAGGAAAAATGAATTCCAATTTGACGAATATGTAAGACTATATAAGAAATGAAAACACTTTTGAAATTAATAACCAAAACAATGTATATTTAGGGACGTAATTAGAAATAAAAGTTACGGTGATAGTGTAATTAGAGTATCCAAACATTACAAGATTAAGGTTGATTAATAGTTGAACATAACAGATATTGCTTATTTAAAACGTTATACCATTCGATTGCATTGGATTATATTGAATTAGATTATAGTGCATTTGATTGTATTATTCATAACAATACCGTGTTTGGTGATATTTTGTAATATTAGACTAAATAAACAAAAGTTGGATGTGATAGGCTGTTTAAGAATAGTATATGACAATTTCAAGAAGATTTGGAAATATTAGGAATATTTGACAATTTTAAAAAATATTTTATTGAACTTAAATAATTTTTAGATTTATAATATTAGAATAACATTTTATTTTTAAGTCGCGATATTTACACCTCTATAAAATGGTATATACATCTCTTTCGTAATCTTTTAAATTTTTTAAAAATATCTTGCTTATAAATAAAGCTAACTTAAAGCCAAAAATACCATTTCTACTAACATAGCTGAGTGACGATGTCCATGTACAAATTATATTATATTTTATCACCATCCATTTGCAATCATTCTATGCGGTAATAGTCAAAGTTTTCACTTTTTCCCCAGTGTAAGAACCTGAAGTATATATGGCAGCATCTTCACATCCAAAAACTCAACTTTTTCTTACCGTCTCTCCCTGAGTGAACAGAGAGCTGAAATTTATCCTCTTGCGCCGAAGAAGAAGAAGGAGGTATGTTCCTTCTTGCTCTCTCCTTGCTTTTGTTTTAGACAATTTTTTTTTTTTAATACATTTATAACCGCTAGAAATTTCAAAATGCCATAGAAAGTTTGGGAATACTATTATTATTTAATTTCTTGCTAATTATTAGACATGAATATTTCGTTGGTCTAGCATTTTAAAACATATATAGGACTATTGTACTATGCATGCCCAGAAGAATGATTTTTCTTTCTACTTCTTATGTGCGAATTGAAATTCAGTTGTGAGCAGTTTGGTGTATTCAAAGAAAAGGAGGACAAAATAATGGAGTTATATCCTTCATGGTTGAGGAAACTATGGAAGGAATGGGATCTACGAGTAATGGTTATTTTGAGTCTTTACCTTCAAATACTTCTCATCTTTTTGGGTAATCGTCGAAAGTACAGTAACAAGTTTTGGATCAGAATTGTTGTGTGGTCTGCTTACACAACTGCGGACTACGTAGCAACTTTTGCGCTTGGTATACTATCAAGTAACCTCATAGAGCTATACGATAAGGATCACAATGTTGCTGCATCATCGTCATTACTGGATGCAAACACTCAACTATCTGCGTTCTGGGCACCGTTTCTGGTCTTACATTTGGGTGGCCCCGACACCATAACAGCTTATGCATTAGAAGATAATGAGCTTTGGTTGAGACCCTTGTTTTGTCTAGCTATCCGGACAGTAATGGCACTTTCTATCTTTCTCATGTCTTGGACAGCTGCCTCAAGCCTTTCAATTCTGTCCCTTGTAATGTTTCTACCTGGGATTATCAAGTATGGAGAACGAACGTGGGTACTTAGATCAAGCACCCGCCAGAAACGTCGAAATTCCTCTGCAATGTTAAACAATAAATCAGGTGACTGGCCACATCTTTCTCAGCAGATCGAGTCTGAAGTAGATGCATTGCCTTTTGCCAGAGATTCACTATTCATAAGTACTAAAGCTTTCTTAGACGATAATACATCCTTGGTACAAAAGCAAAGAGAAGATGGCTTCAATAAGTTCAGAGCTATGTTGCCCGAATATGCTTTCAAAGTAATCGAAATAGAACTTGGATTGATCTACGATATGCTTTACACTAAAGCACCATTACTCAATACTCGTGGGGGATTAGTTCTGCGGATGATCACTTTCTTTCTCACTTGTTCAGTTATGGTGCTCTTCCCTGTTCTGGTTGACAAACACAAGTATTCAAATGTCGATCTTTCGATAACGTACCTATTAATAATTGTTGCTGTTTTTCATGACATATATGCAGCACTATTAATGGTTTTATCAGATACATTTGCTGTTTGGTTGATAAAGTACCAAAAAGATTCCATCTTAATGAAAACATTTGAATATTCTATTCCACTACTGAAGAGGCAGCTCAGCACCAGGAGGTGGTCCAATAACATGTCCCAGTTCAGTCTGCTAAGTTTTACCAGCAGAAAAGCAAAGCCATGGACGTCTTTCAAGCTTCTAAACACAAGGATAGAGATGGGCAAATACTGGCATTTTGAAGTCTCCAAAGATTTAAAAAAACTAATCTTCACGTATGTCAAAGAGAAAGCTGAGGAAGCAGAAACAAGTAGAGGGACTAGCCAATGGAGACCTCCCTTCACTAAATTGCCTTCCTCAAGAGGCATTCCAACTTTTGGTACGTACACTTCTTTATATAAATATATACATATTTTCTATTGTAAGTTCGTCCTGACAATAAATATATCAGGACGAAGAATGTGAACCACAAGATTTACATACTTTGACTCAAAGTGCATGCACTTGTCAAAACTTCTCTATAATCTATGGTCCACGTTCTTCGTCCTGATATATTTATTATCAGGACAAACTGACAATAGAAAAACTATATATATATACACACACACAAAGAAATGTTCAACTCAGTGCGCACTGATATAACTTTATCAGTGCATTAAATGTGGACCATTAGATTTACATACTTTAACTCAAAGTGAATGCACTTGTCAAAACTTCTTCAGAATCAGTGGTCCACATGCATTGATACTGATGTAGTTACATCAGTGCGCACTAATGTGGACGGGACCATATATATATATCAGTGTTCTAGAAATCAGCCGACTAGGCCGATTAATCGGCTCAAAACAGCTGGTCGACGGTTCACTGCGGCGAAGAGGCTAAAATCAGCCTAATTAGTCGGCCGCCGACTAATCGCCCAAATCGCCGACTAATCGGCAAGTCGGTCTCTGTCTTACGTCATTGTCATTGCCAGTTCACCGAGATTGTCATCACCATCGCCATCAAAACGATTCTACACTTCACTTCTTCTTCATCCAAAGCTGTCGAGATTGCCGAGATTGCCATCCACTTTTATTCACCGAGATCCACTTTCAGTCACCTCCAGTCGATCTGCGTCTAGCAAAATAAACGTTAGAGCAGCAATGGAGATGATTGAGAAAAATTGAAAAAGAAAACAGAGAAGATGACTGATGAGAGAGAGAGAGAGAGCGTTGAAAAGATGAGAGGTTGGAATAGACCTGACTCGGTTCCGGTTCGAACCGGAGGAACCGGCCGGAACCGGTCTAATCCGGTTCCGGTTCCAATTTTTTCGGAACCGGCCGGTTCGAACCAGATTCCGGTTCCAGTTCTGAACCGGCCGGTTCCAATTTTTTTTTTTTTTTTTTTTTTAACATTACAAAATATTATTACATTTCATTTATAAAAAAATAAAATGTTAAAAAGGACATTGTAGAGTATTGAGCCATGGCCCATAACCCATGTCCAAGTAATTATGTTTTTCATTCCATTCTCCTCATTTTTATATAGGTTAGACATCTCATTCACTTCTCAATTAAAATAGTTTTCCAATTAATCGTTGATTAATCGGCCTAGGTGTTAGGCAACGGATCTCCGCTCGACTAGAGCCTAACGACTATTATAACACTGATATATATATATATATATGAATTCATACTTAGTAACATGATGATGTGAAATTCAAGAATGAATTTTTTTTAAAAAAAAAAATTATATATATATATGTATTTACATTTATATATTTATTTTTTAACAGATCAAGTTCACGGTGAAAACATTGAGTACAGCATTAAGATTTGGCACGTTGCTACAGAATTTTGGTATTATTTAGATTGACATCATTTTAAGCAGGATGATCAGTTTTCTCTGAAGTGTAAATTGATCAAAAGAATTTCTAGATACATGATGTATCTGCTAGTGGAGCGGACTTCTATGTTATCATCTGCCGATGAACATGATAATGATCCTGATGTATCTGCCACGAGGAATATTACCAGAGCAGACAATATTACAAGCAAGGCCGAAGCATGCCAGAGCATGCTTGAAACGATTGTACATACTCCTGCTGAACGTCTTATGTTTGGTCCAGCGGAACTGTTACGTGATGCGGTGCGACTTGTGAATGAATTGAACGATGAATCACAGGTATATATTTGTTTTTCAAAGTATACTGTCATTAGGTTTTATCTAACAACTTAATTTTTTGAGTTTAACATCATGATATATATTAGGAATTGAACTACCATCTGTCATACGTGTCATCATTATCTATCTTTTTCTCCGCATTATAGGTGAGGGACTGGCATGTATATATATGTTAACAAGTCAAAATTAATGGACCTCAAAATACTATCATTCGAAGCTAAATACGAATTTTAAGCTTTTAGATATATTGATCGTTACCTATTAATTATGATTAAATTTTGTTCATATATATACATTGTCACACAGTCAATAGAAGACAAATGGGAGTTCATTAAGAGCACTTGGATGGATACGTTGGGATATGTAGCAAGAAATTGTAAAGGAAACGAATATGCTCAACAGCTGAGACGTGGTGGAGAGTTACTAACTCATATGTGGCTTCTCTTATGTCATTTTGGCTTAACAAACCACTATCTCAAAATTTAGCTGCATTTGGATTTGGATTCTGTCATTGCAGTTTGCACCATTTGTGGGCGTTGTAAAATACTATGTGGGCCAGGTTTTAATTTTTTTTGGTATTGTTTGAGCTTTTTTTTAGACTTTTATTTTTACAACTTAACCCATAACAAAAACTTATATCATATATATGGGGTCCATAGACATGACGGGTCCGGTGCAGGTGCAAGGGGTTTACCACCAGACAAATTTCATCTTGTCAAAATAAGGATTCTCTATTGATTGTATTTCAATTGAGATTTCTTAAATAAATTAATTACAATTACTAGTATTTATTCAATTTGATCATTATTGTAATGTGGTGGTTTGTAGAATTCATCAAAAGATTTCTAATTATGTTCACAGTCATTAAAGAGCATTGAACCTTTCTGGTTCCTTTTCTTTCCTCTTTGTTTTGTTACACTTCTTTGGTCCCTCAAGAAACTGCTGGTTTCTTCCAAATGACAATGACAATGCATGCTGTGGTGTTCAATATATATATCATTCATGCATCTCTTTAAACAAATATCTACACATTATTTCATTATTCAATGTTTGTGAATACAATATTCGATCATCAATTTATGACAATTTTGTCAAAATTAACTTTATAAAATTATTAATTTTTGTTTTTAACTATTCTTATCTTTTGAACCAATTATAAAAATTTCATTTCACTCCATAACAAAAGAATTAAATTCTACCTTAGGTTTTTTTTTTTTTCTCTTCAAGTTGGGCCTATCTATCTCACAAGCTTAACGTTTTTTTTTTCTCTTCCCTCTTTGCTGACGACTGCTCTTTCTCTGCCGACTTCTCTCTCTAAGGGTTGGTGACGATGTTTTATGTTGGAGGTAAACTGAACAAGTTAACAGTCTATCGAAACCTGTCATTATCTTTTACAATATGCAAGACCAAAATATATACTCTAACAATGAGAAAACACTCCACACTATTAGTAAATCATAATAATTCCATCAAAATAATCTCCCAAATCATTTTCAACTCAACCTAAACCCCTTTTTTTTTTTTTTTTTTTTTTTGCATATTACTCGATCTACTATAAACTAATTAAATAAATAAATAAAAATTAAACTATAAGTAGGTGACGTGGCAAACTCTCATTGGAAACAGAATATTCTTCTATCTAAGCTCCACTACACCAAAACCTAACTCTCCCCATTCATGGATAAGAATTTACACGTCATCTAAGTATTAACATCCACAAGTCGTCTATCGCACAAATCTCAACCGTCCAAGCCTCCGACTCACTAAACAATCAACGGCTTTCCCTTCTCCATCTCCTCTACACCCACCCGCACCAAATAACTCACCTCCCTCAGACAAACTATCTGACAACTGAACATTAAAAAAAGGAATTAAATAAATTTTAAAAATCGAAAAAGGCTCATCAAACTAAAATCGCCACGTGTCAGTATCAAACCAGTCCACGTCACCCAAATCCACCTCTTTTTCCGGTCACCCACACACATGACACAACTAACTCAAATACACTTCTCTCACCGTATATATATATATTTATGACTTTTTCTCTGTTTATCGAAAAACCATTTGTGTTTTTCTGTCTATGCCTCTTTTTTCCCCATACGCCGGCGGCCATGATGATTAATTCTTCCATGGTTAGATCAATTTGATTTGGGTCTGTTGTTAGATTCATTCTCCATAAACAAAAATAAAAAATGTTTGTAAATTAATAGTTTTTTTTAGTGTGTATATATATAGTGTAAAATTTTTGATTCCATGGTTTCTCTGTCCTATAGAAGATCGATGATTTGTTGTTTCTAACAGTGGATTTATAAACTGCAACTGAATTTAGTGGTTTCTCTAGATGATAAGTTTATTGAAATCTATCTATGAACAAAATTTGAGAATTTTCCGAGTAGTTGATCTATTTAATCCAAAATTTGTTAAATATGAAGGCATTGGAAAATATGTGAAATATAGAAAAATTCAAGAAAAACATTTATAATATTCGAAAAATTCTCAAATTTTGTTCATAGGTAGATTTCAATTAACTCATCATCCACAAAAAAATTCAGATTAAAATTCATTAAAATCGATGTGATTAAAATAAGGGATCCCTCATGAGAGACTCACTCTATATATAAACTATTGCTAAAGAAAAAGTTTAAGTTTTTGGATTTAGTGATTGTTTATTGTTGATGTCTATTATTTCGATACAAACATTAGAGAGCAAATGGAAGAGAATTGAGAGTGTTTGGATGGATATGTTGGGGATATGCAGCAAGAAAATATAAAGGAAACGAGCATGCTTAACAGCTGAGACGTGGTGGAAAGTTACTAACTCATGTCTGGCTTCTCTTGTGTCATCTTGGCTTAACAGATCACTATCTGATCAAACGTAATGAAGTAAACAAATTCGAAAGTGATTGGGAAGAATAACTGCATTTGGATTTGGATTTGGATTATCTGTTGATTGTATTTCAATTGGGATATATTTCTTATTAATATGATTAAATAAATATTAATCAAACATATATAAGTTAATTACAATTACTTTAGTAAAGATTTTAATTTTAATAAAGTTCACCCTCATTAGAGAGCATTGAAGCTCCCTGATTCCTAATTTTCTTCTCTCTGTGTATTACACTTTTTGATTCTTCGAGAAAGTACTAGTTTCTTCATAATAACAATGCATACGGTGGTGATCTATGTATCATTCATTTGTCTTTTTAAACAAATAACTACATATTATTTCGTTTTTCAATATTTGTGAATAGTTAATCTACTCTTAATCCTAGATTAATGATGATAAACAAATATACTGAACGGGACGGAAATTTATCGAGACCAATCAAATATCATTTAGGGCATGCATGATTGCACGACCCAAATATTCAGAAAACGCTCCCCCCCCCCCCCCCCCCTCCTCATATATATATATATGCTAATAAACCATAACAATTCCATCAAAAATAATTCCCCCCAAATCATTTTCAACCATTCTGGATTGAAATTTGAAAAATATTTACTGCTCAATAAACATGCAAGTGAATCACTTGATATGTTTAACTCGCATGGACTTTATTCAATTCATGTGCAATTAATTTATTAAAATCAGGTATGTGTATTCAGGGAGTAAAAACAGAGCAGCATGCTAACACAGAGCAGCACAAGCATTACATAAATTATATTGCTTAGCTAAGTTTAGAGAGTTTGTTAGAAGTTAAATAACTGTTATCAGAAGGTTAGTTACTGCTAGTAACTAAATCTGCAGATGTGGTTTAGTAAACAAATTCTATTGGTTAGCTTTTCCTTGAATAATAATAAATAAATAAAATTCTTTTAGTGTAGGATTCAAATCATCTATCAAAAAATAGTGTTCCGATTTGTGTCTAACCAACCAAATCTAGCTATGTCAACCACTATCATGTATTAAGTGTAAAAGCTTTTTAAAAATATATATATTATATGAACATGATAATGGTTGATATGGCTGAATTTAGTTGGTCATACATAAATTGAGACACCAATTTTTGAATGGCGATTTGAATCCGTTAGTGTGTGAATCGATTATCTCATATATATATATATAAGAGAAGCCTTGTATTAATATCTTAAATCAATAAAAGAACTCTAGAGAAAATGTTCATGAAGATTTCCTTAGCTCCCAAACACATCTTTTTTTTTTTAGTCATTTTATCAAACACCTTATCGGTTTTAATAGGTAGGTTACTGTTAGTTTTTGAATAAGTTGATTTCGAGCGTACGTAAAAGAACAAAAACCTCAAGAAGATTGGGTTTAATTTTTTCATAGATTTATGACGGATCTCACAAACATATTTACCCATGTATAGTGTTTGATATCAGTAAGTTCAGGTAGCCCCCTAACCCATCTAGGTTTTTTTTTTTTTTTTTCTCAGAAGAAGAAAAGAATATATCCTTTTCTTTATTTTGTTTTCTTACTATTGGATCTAGATCAATTAATCTACATACATGTTCAAGTCTTATTCTTTAATTTTTTTCCAAATAAAGCACAAATAATAATTAAGCATATATTTCTTGAAAATATGCTTAACATGAGTAACAAGTTAAGACTTAAGAAGATTCAATAAAAAAGAAAAAGAAATAGAAAAAAAAAAAGAGTTGGAGAAACGGGAAGGAATATAAAACAATAGTCGATCTCTTTTATTTATAAAAACAGATAACAATTGAGACTCACCAGCTGAAGTCTGTGGGACAGAAATATAACTATTGATATCTCCAGGTATGTGGTCCTTCCTGTTTTGCTTCTTTTTCTGTCATTTATATCATTATATTCTTCTTCATTGTATAATATATGTACAATATATTCTTCTTCTCCAGGTATGTATAATATATATTTTGTTTTTCTCTTCGCTGCGTATTGATATCATAAAATCGATTTCTCATTTATCAATTTATATATATTTAGTCAATATCTACTTATATTTAATTAATTTGTAGCCTATAAATCTCACACCGACTTTATTTTTGTCAAATTAATGTAAAAAGTGTTGTTAGAGCATCTTCAATGCTGTGCCAAATAATTGTGTCAATGCTAAAATTTAGCATAGGGTGTAAAAATCCTCCTCCAATGCAGTGCTAAATAATGTGCCAAATTTGGCATATGCTATATTGTGTGCCAAATTTGACACACAATATAGCATTTGCCAAATTTGGCACAGCAATAAATGCTCTTTTTTAATTACAAAAATACCATTATATATATATTTTTTAAATGAAATAATGAATGCATTAATGAAATTTTACATTGGAATATTAAAAAAAATAATGAATGCATTTATGGTAAGTGTTTACTTTTATAATTTTAATTAATAATTAATAAAATAATAAAAATAGCATTTTAAATAGGAATATGTATTGGAGCACAATGTTAAATTGATGTGTTAAATATAGCATTTTACACTTTTTTGTGCCAAATTTGACATTGGCATTAGCATATGCATTGGAGATGGTCTTACCTTACAAGTCTACTTAAATTGTTCATTTTTATAACCTCATTGATAAGTGATGGTTGTTTATGACTTTGACATTTCCTGGGAATTGTTTCACCTTCCCAGGAAATCTGATTACTATTCTTTTGGTCCAAAAATTAGTTTTAAATTTTCTGTTAAATTTTCTCACGCAAATCTTTACTCATCAGGTTAAATTTTCTCACATTAAGTGACAAAATTAACTCAAACCTACTATTTTTATATCGTATCATCGGATCCTGTAGATAATCACCGGTCACCACCCCTAATTAAGATGGTATGCATGTTTTGATAAGATGGATCGATGACGGGTGGCCATGGGCTTTAAGCCCACAAAAGTTTTTTAAGTCTCATATATTTGTTTACAATTTGAATCCTTTTAAATTTGACTTTTACATAATTTGACCCTTCTAAATTCTAAATTATATAAAATTATAAATTGTAAATTGTCGCACTTTGTACCTCCAACTCCAAGTCGGATAAGCTAACTTTGTCCTTGCACTGACTTGTTATCAAGGAAATGAATATCTATTTCAAATGGATATATCAAGGGTCTAAATTTATGAATATTAATGAAAATATCAAAATTATCATCAAAGTTTTGATATTTTAACAATATTTCTTTTATCATAATTAATTTAAATTTGAAAATATCATCAAAATTTTGGGATTATTATCGATATTTACTTTCTTGTTTATTCCTTGTTTATTATTAGACATGAAAATTATATTTGGTGGCTTGTATTGTATTGTATTGTATTCAAATTTTAAAATGTATTAGAATAATAGAATATAATGTTTAGCTTGGTTTGTACTATACATTACATTGTATTAACTAGTACAATATTAATTGATCTAATAGAGTGGATGTTGTTTTAGTTAATTGAAAGAGGAAATAATAGCAATATTATTATTATTATTATTATTAATAAATTTTCAATAATAGTAAAATAATAAATATCAATAATCATGAAAATGATGCTGATAATGATGATAAATTTTAATAATAATAATAATAATATTGATAATAAATTTTAATAATAATAATAATAATAAGACATTTTAATATAATAATAATTTTAAATATAATACTAAAATAATTTTATATCCAAAGGGGTACATGACTAGTGGGAATGAGACTATGGAGGCAGAGGCTAACCTATTCAGCAGAGAACAACTAGACCAATTACAGAGGATGTTTAGACAATCCGGGTTTAGCCCTAGTGCATCAGTTGTAGGAACTGGATCTGTGGCTCAAAAAGGTACCTATTCTAATGCTTTGAATGTGAGACACGAGGCCCCGAGGTCCTGGATTGTGGACTCAGGTGCAACTGACCACATGACTGGAGATGCTAGGGTATTCAACACCTTTGGGCCATGTAAAGGTAATTACAGTGTAAAAGTAGTAGATGGTTCATTATCAAAGGTTACAGGGTGGGGCTCAGTTGTTATTTCAAAAACCCTCATCTTACACTCTGTTCTATTTGTTCCAAATTTGGACTGCAATTTACTTTCTATCTCAAAACTTACCTATGAACAGAATTGTGTGACTAAATTCTACCCTACTTATTGTGTTTTCCAGGACTTGATCTCGGGGAGGACGATTGGAACTGCTGAGATGCAATCTGATCTATATCTTCTTAAGGTCGAAGCCTTTATGAGTACACAATGTCACTCTACAAATTCTATGTTGTCTTTTGGTGAGTCTAGTGCAATCATGTTGTGGCACTACAGGTTAGGACACCCTAATTTCATGTACTTAGGGAAATTATTTCCTGATTTGTTTATCAATAAAAATCCTAGAGATTTTCACTGTGAATTTTGTGAGTTATCTAAACATACTCGTACTGTTTTTCCTCCTAGTAGTTACAAGGTCTCTAAACCCTTCTCATTAATTCAAAGTGATGTTTGGGGCCCCTCCAGGGTTCCTAACATCATTAAAGCTAGGTGGTTTGTCTCATTTATAGATGACCATACCATGATAACATGGATTTTCCTAATGAAAGAAAAATCTGAGGTTACCAATATTTTCAAAAACTTTAATTCAATGATTCAAAACCAATTTCAAACAAAAATTCAGGTTTTAAGAACAGACAATGGAAAGGAGTTTCTTAATCGGGTGTTAAGTGAATATCTGTTAGCAGAGGGTATTGTGCACCAAACCTCTTGTGTAGACAACCCTCAACAGAATAGGGTGTCTGAGAGGAAAAACAGGCACTTATTAGAAGTGGCTAGGTCATTGCTGTTTTGTATGAATGTACCAAAACATTTTTGGGGAGAAGCTGTTCTTACAGCAGCCTATCTAATTAATAGACTGCCATCTCGTGTGCTACAGTTTAAGACACCCTGTCAAACTCTGCTTGAGACTTATCCTCATACCAAACTACTTTCCCAAATACCTACCCGTATATTTGGCTGCATGGTGTTTGTTCATATTCAGCCTCATAACCTAAGCAAACTAGATCCTAAAGCCATTAGATGTCTGTTTCTAGGTTACTCTCCTACCCAAAAAGGCTACAAGTGTTATAGTCCAATGACTAGGAAGGTGTATGTGTCTATGGATGTTACATTTGTAGAAAAACAGCCTTTTTTCCCCAAAACTAAAATTCAAGGGGGGAGTGAGTTGGATGAATTTCAGTTTTTTTGATATTGGTGAACCTCATAGTTCTCCTAGTGAAACTCTTAATCCTGTTCTTGAGTCTCAGTCACAAGAGTCACCTAGGAATATTGAAACTCCTCATACTAATGAGTCACCTAAGTCTAAGTCTCAAGGTCCGTCAGAACCTATTGTGTACTCTAGAAGGCCAAAAACCAAGCAGACTGCATTAGACCAAATTGCATCTCAACAAGGCCATGAATCTCAACTGGGGTCATCATGTTGTGGTTTTTGCCCTAAAGCTTGTAGTTTGTAAATGTGAATTGAACAAGAAATAAAAGAAGTAGTTTATTTATTCAAATTGTCTCATACATTTATATATAACATGTGTGCTTAACATCCAAGATTGCCAGATGTATTTTCAAACTGAGTATATGAATGTCATATACAGATAGATTCAATTTGAAATGAGCAATTTAAAGAGTTCGTAGATAGCAAATAAAGCTGGGTACTTTATTTGTGGTTAATCTATAGCTGCAGTCTATTCCGTAATGTACGGTGATCTTATCTTAGATCATTCATATAGAGATATGAGAATGAAGGCACCTTGTATGATGTAATCATATAGGACTGAGCCATGATCTATATAAATCTCTCACCAAGATCCGTTACATGATGAGATTCATGTATATCAACAAATGATGGCTATATGTGGGTAATCTCAATCCTGAGTGTCTTATCGACTCCTTCAGGTTAGATCGTGGTCTTTGATATACCATGGGTGAGGTCAGAGTTGCATTCTTGATCAATATGTTCTGTATGTTGGGATCGCGGTTTGGCTTGTGGTTGGGAAGATCTGCACACAATAGTGGAATCCACTCTTTCTTGTGAGAAGTAGATAGTAGTTCCCTTAAGGGTTGATTCGGGGCTTGAACAATATGAGCGCTCTCCTAATTCCGTAAGGGATATAGGATTTATTGTTCATTACAGAATCAATGGTACTTAATGGAAAGATATAATTGGAGGGGTATAACGGACATTATGACCCAGCTCCAATTGTGAACTACCTGTGGAGAATCATACCATATGTAATAGCTATATCAATGGACACCAAAAGTTATTGGTTTGTGTAAAAACGTCTACAGTTGAGAGAATGCAACTTCGGGTTTTTAATGGAATAACACCGAAGTTAATAATCATGAAATATTAATTAAAGAGATTAATTAATTATTTCTAAGGATTATTGGAGCTCGAAATACTGTGGGTCCATTAGGTCCCTTTGCTAGCCCGATCGATTTAGGTAACAAGGGTCACGATTAATTAATTGGATTGTCCAATTAATTGTGTTACAAAAGTGACACGTGTCTATTCGGGAAATAATTGAATAATGTGATTATTCAATTAATGAATATTAATGATTATGTTAATTAAATAATTAGATTATTTAATTGTGTAATTAATCATTAGATAGGAGGGTGTTAAAGAGAGATCATCGGTTAGTTTTATAACATATATATTTGATATATATGGTATAACAAAACTAATGCATTGATTGTAGAATAAAAGAAAATTGATGCATTAATGGTAGAATAAAAGAAACCTGATGCATTAGTTACAACAATCAGGTGAAGAGAGAAATAGGGGCGGCGAGAGGAAAGATAAAAAGAAGAAAAGAAAAGAAAAATAAAAACGGGGCTTATTATTTTTTTCTTAGAGAATTTTTTGGTTGCCGCACTTCAACAACAAAAGAACAAGAGTTGTCTTTTGTGTGCTCTTCTCTTCTACATCCTCCTTGTTCCTGAATACCGTGACGCGCCCACACGCCGTTGCCAGTTCCGGGAGATAGTGAGGAAGATCAAGTGGTTCAAATCAGGAGCAGATCGAATTAAAGTGAAGGAGCCTCCTATGTAGGTATGAAATCGTTTCATCACCTTCTTTACCGTTTTTGATTATTACTGTGCAAATAGGTTAGTTTATGATTGCATTTAAAATTTTTAAAACATTTCCACTGCGCAATCTGTAACCCTAGGTTCCTACACATCAGTCTATGATCTTGACTCAAACACTGAACCCCTGAGTGAATTCATCACAAATCAGAGTGACTCGGAATCCAACAGTGACAATGAGGACATTCCATCTGATAATGAAAGGCCTATTGCACTGAGAAAACCAGTGAGGAATTGTAGAGAGCGACCACTCTATCCATTGAGTAAGTATGTCTCCTATGAGGGCCTATCACCAAACTACAAAACCTTTGCACTAAATATCTCTAACATCCATATTCCAGCAAACATCCAGGAAGTTATGTCAGTGCCGGAATGGAAGAAGGCTGTTCTAGAAGAATTAGGGGCACTTCAAAAGAATGGAACTTAGGAGGTTATTGAGTTACCTAGAGGAAAAAGGGTTGTAGGGTGCAAATGGGTGTTTACAGTGAAACACCGGGCATATGGCAGTGTTGAACGCTTCAAGGCTAGGCTAGTGGCAAAGGGGTTCACCCAATCCTATGGAATTGATTATGAAGAAACCTTTGCCCCTGTTGCTAAGCTAAATACCATTCGTGTTCTTTTATCTATAGCAGTGAATCTAGACTGGAAGCTTCACCAAATGGATGTGAAGAACGCTTTCCTAAATGGGGAATTAATTGAGGAAGTGTACATGGAGGGACCTCCGGGTTTGGAAGCTGAGTTTGAAGGCAAAGTCTGTAAATTAAGAAAATCTCTATATGGACTAAAACAGTCCCCTAGAGCCTGGTTCGAGAGATTCACAAAGGTTGTAAAAAGGTATGGTTACTCTCAATGTCAAACTGACCATACCTTGTTTGTTAAGCACTCTACAGATGGCAAGGTTACTATGCTCATTGTGTACGTGGATGACATTATCTTAACTGGAAATAGTGAGGAGGAAATTCAAAGGTTGAAATCTTTTCTAGCCAAGGAATTCGAAATCAAGGACCTAGGGAGCCTAAAGTATTTCTTGGGGATGGAAGTTGCTAGATCAAAAACGGGAATCTGCATCAACCAGAGAAAGTATGTCTTGGATCTGCTTAAAGAAACTAGGATGATTGATTGCAAGCCAGCCGACACTCCTATGGACTCTACCACCAAATTGGGCTCAATTGAAGGAAGCCCACCTGTGGACAAAGGTAGATATCAGCGGCTGGTTGGGAAACTAATTTACCTATCCCACACCAGACCTAATATTGCTTTTTCGGTTAGTTCTGTTAGCCAATTCATGAACAACCCAAATGAAGAACTTATGGGGGCTGTTCACAGAATCCTCAGGTATCTAAAAATGACTCCAGGACAAGGTATTTGTTTCAAGAAGAATGAAAATAGAGAAGTCAAGATCTTCTCTGATGCTGACTAGGCAGGGTCAGTTATGGATAGGAGATCCACATCGGGATATTGTTCCTATGTTTGGGGAAATTTGGTGACTTGGCACAGCAAAAAGTAGGCCGTTGTCTCTCGTAGCAGTGCTGAAGCAGAATTCCGAGCAATGGCCTATGGAATCTGCGAAGGGATTTGGTTACAAAGGCTGCTGAATGAACTTAAAGTTCCTATGACTACACCTATGGAACTGATGTGTGATAATCAGGCAGCTATTAGCATAGCAAAGAATCCGGTCCATCATGACAGAACGAAGCATGTGGAGATAGACCGACATTTCATCAAGGAGAAGATTGAGGCAGGAACTGTAAAGCTGAGTTACATACCTACGGGTTCACAAACAGCAGACATTTTGACCAAAGCTCTACCTAGAGCATCTTTTGAAGTATTGTGTTCCAAGTTGGGCTTGATCAACATCTACTGCCCAGCTTGAGGGGGGGTATTGAATATGTTAAGATATGCTGCAATTATTTAATTGATTCTGTCCGTAGATATAGCATATGTTTACAGCTTTGATTCCTAAATAAGGAGATCTGGTCAACTGTACCAGATCCCATCTGTTTTATTGTTATTCCTAGTTTATAGGGATTATGATTCTCTATATTAGGTAGAGGATCATTACCCTTAATTATTCCTAGTTTATAGGGATTATGATCTGGTCAACTATGCTAGTAATTCTTGTATATATGTAGGCTACTTTGCTAATTACGAATATAAGAAAAAAGTATTCCTCTTTTAACTTCTTCAATTTTAATATTAAATTTAAAATTTAATTAAATAAAAATAAAATGTTATTATAATAATATAAATCTAAAAACTATTTAAGTTAAATAAAATATTAAAAAACAAATTTTCAAATATTCTTCAAATTGGTTACATGAATAATAATTTATTTAATTATTAATTTTTAAAATATAATACAACAAATATAAAAGGAGGACAATAATGGAGTTATATCCTTCATGGTTATGGGAACTATGGAAGGAATGGGATCTACGTGTAATGGTTCTGTTCAGTCTTACCCTTCAAATACTTCTCAACTTTCTGGGTAACCGTCGAAAGTACAGTAACAAGTTATGGATCAGAATTGTTGTCTGGTCTGCTTACATAACTGCAGACTCTGTCGCAACTTTCGCGCTTGGTATACTCTCAAGTAATAACCTCATACAGCTATACGATAATGATCATGATGTTGCTGGATCATCGTCATCACTGGATGCAAACACTCAACTATCTGCATTCTGGGCACCGTTTCTGGTCTTATATTTGGGTGGCCCCGATACCATAACAACTTATGCGTTAGAAGATAATGAGCTTTGGTTGAGGCACTTGATTGGACTATTTGTCCATACAAGAATGGCACTTTCTGTATTTCTCATGTCTTGGACAGCCTCTAGCCTTTCAATTCTGTCCCTTGTAATGTTTCTTCCTGGGATTATCAAGTATGGAGAACGGACGTGGGTTCTTAGATCAGCAACCAGCCAGAAACGTCGAGAGTCCTCCAGATCATTTTATTTTATCGATTCTGTAGAGATCAATTCTGAAGAATCAGCATTGCTATTTGCTGAAGGAAAACTATACATAAGTATACATGCTTTCTTAGATGATACAATGGAAGTAGATATTAGAAGATACGGCTTCAGTTTGTTCAGAGCTATGTTGTCTGAATATGCTTTCAAAGTAATCGAAATAGAACTTGGAATGATGTACGATTTGCTTTACACCAAGGCACCATTACTCTGTAATCGTCAGGGATTAGTCCTGCGGTTGATCACTTTCGTTCTCACCTGTTCAGTTATGGTGCTCTTTCCTGTTCTGGTTGACAAACACAAGTATTCGAAGGTGGATCTTTCGATAACATACCTATTAATAATTGTAGCTGTTGTCCATGACATATATGCAGCACTATTAATGGTTTTTTCAGATTCATTTGTTGTTTGGTTGCTAAAGAACGATTACCATCCCATCTTGAAAACCCTTAATCCTATTCCACAACTAATATTTAAGGGGTCGCGCTCCAGCAAGAAGAGGTGGTCCAATAACATGTCCCAATACACTCTGGTAAGCTTTACCGCCAACAAAGCAAAGACCGAGATGCAGACTCCAAAGTTTCTAGACACAACTAGAGTGATGGGAAATTACTGGCATTGTGAAGTCTCAGATGATTTAAGAAAACCAATCTTTATGTATGTCAAGGAGAAAGCTGAGGATGCAGAAACAAATAGAAGTAATATGCAATGGAGACCTCCCTTCACTGAATTTCCTTCCATCATATATAGACATTGAAGAGCCACTGCTTTTTAAAGGTACGTTTAAAACAATCATATACATATATGATTTCATCCTTAATGACATGATGACTTCTCTCACCGTATATATATAACTTTTTCTCTGTTTATCGATTTTTTTTTTGTTTTTTTTTTTGTTTTTTTTCTGTCTACGCCTCTTTTTTCCCGGTAAAGATCCAAACTTTCCGGCGAACTTCCCGGTCGCCGGCGGCCATGATGATTAATTCTTCCATGGTTAGATCAGTTTGATCTGGGTCTGTTGTTAGATTCATCCTCCATAAACAAAAGTAAGAAAAAGTCTGTAAATTAATAGTTTTTTTTTAGTGTGTATATATGCAGTGTAAAATTTTGGATTTTTGAGAGATGAATTTGAGGACGGCGGAGGAAGACTAATCGGCGTCGGTTTCGGGCCGAGAAATCGACGTGCCGGGCGAGATAGAGTGGCAAATGTTGAACAAGTGGAAGTTTTCATTCACGGAGCGGCGCTTTTCTCCGGCGTGTCGGCGGTGCTGTACCCGGTGGTGGTGTTGAAGACCCAGCAGCAGGTGGGTCAGTGCCGTGTCTCATGCGTGGGTACGGCGGCGTCCATTGTGAAAAGCGAGGGCATCCGGGGGCTGTACAGAGGGTTTGGGACGTCTCTGACGGGGACAATCCCGGCACGGGCGCTGTACATGGCTGCGCTGGAGGTGACAAAGAGCGAGGTGGGTGGTCTAGCGGTGAGGCTGGGGTGTCCAGAGGCGACTGCGGCGGCTGCCGCGAATGCAGTGGGAGGGCTGAGTGCGGCGGTGGCTGCACAGCTGGTGTGGACTCCGGTGGATGTGGTAAGTCAGAGACTTATGGTGTGTAATGTCAATGATCCGAATTGTAGATATGTGAATGGTATTGATGCTTGTAAGAAAATTGTTAGAAATGATGGTGTTAGAGGGTTGTATAGAGGGTTTGGGATATCTATATTGACATATGCTCCGTCTAATGCGGTGTGGTGTTAGCGAAGAAGTAAATAGGCTGACTAGATTAAATTTCGTTCATGTCTATTGACGCAGTCATTATTGGGAAAATGGAGTAGAATTGAGAGAGCTTGGATGGATTTGTTGGGATAGGAAGCAAGAAAATGTAAAGAAATGTAAAGGGAACGAGAGCATGCTCAACAGCACCAACTCATTTGTGGCTTTTCTCTTGTTATTTTGGCTTAACTGACCACTATGAGATCAATCGTGATGAGGAATAATTGAATAATATATGATTGTATTTGGATTTAGATTCCCCATTGATTGTATTTCAATTGGGATTTCTTATTAATATGATGATTAAATTTTAATCAAACTCAAGTAATTAGATTACAATTACTATAGTAATGATCAATTTGATCATTATTGTAATGTGATCGTTTGGAGAATTCATCAAAGAATTCTAATTATGTTCACCGCCATTAAATTAAAGAGCATTGAAGCTCTCTGGTTCCTGTTCTTCTCTCTGTGCATTGTTACACTTATTCGATTCCTCAAGAAAGTACTAGTTTCTTCCAAATGACAATGCATCATGCATGCAGTGGTGTTCTATATACCATCCGTTCATTCATTCATGTGTCTCTTTAAAAAAATATCTACACAGTATTTCGTTTTTCAATATTTGTGTATACAATATCAATATCTGATCCTCGATTTATGAGAAAATTGTCAAAATTAACTATCTAAAATTATTATTTTTTATTTTTAACCATAAACATTTGTTTATTATGTTTTTAACCTAATATGAAAATTTCATTTCACCATATAACCAAAGAATTAAATTAATATATTCCAGACCTTGAGAATTTTTTTTTTCACGTTGGGCCTATCAATTTCAAGAGCCCAACGAGAAAAGATCACATTGGTCATGTTCCTTTTTCTTTTTTTTTTGGTCCTCCTCTTCATCTCTTTCAAAAGAGGCCCAATATGAAATAGAGTCTATTGTGACCAGGGTGGATTTTTTGTGGGGGGGGAGGGGGGTGGAAAGATTATTACAGTTTTTGGAAGCCTTGTAAAAAGAAGAGATCTTGATGACTTGATCTCTTTGAGAGACAAAGAAGGAAATCAAATTGCAATTGAAAATGAAGGTAATATCTGCAGAGGTAGAGACATTTGCAGAGGTAGAGGTGTGAGGTTAGAGACGAAAGTAAAAGACATCTTAATTGATAAAGAGGAGAGATAACTTTGGGCAGTGTGTTGCTGACATGTGCAGTAATTTTTATTTTCTAAAATTTAAATAAAACTTAATTGACTTGCATTTTTTATTTTATTTTATTGGAGCATCTTTATTCTTCCATTCCTTGAAATACCCTCAAATTTTAGTATATACCTTATTAGAAAAAGCTTAGATTTACATGGATATGTACAACAACAACAACAACAACAACAACAACAACAACAACAACAACAATAATAATAATAATAATATTACATTGCCCAAATTTAGTGTCCAAATCTAGTGCCCAAATGATGTGGCAACACTGTAGACTATTCATTTAAATTGTATTAGATTTGTATGATTTAAATAAATGGTTTACAGTGTTACCACATCATTTTGGCACCAAATTTGAACAATGTATCATTACTTTAATAATAATAATAATAAATAAATAAATAAATAAATAAATTAGACATCGGTTTTGCATAAGGTAAAAAAACGATTTTCTTACTGATTCTGAGATTATGTAATTGAAATGGAAATGGAAATGGAAGTAAAAATTAGATAAATTTAATTATAAATGATTTTTGATATATAAAAGAAGGCGTTACATTTGTCTTGCGTAACCGACTTGAATATTAATTTTATATTGGTCCCCCCAAAACCAAAATTCTGGCTTCGCCCTTAGTTGTGACATCATTATTGTCATTTCCATTGCTGACATCAATCGTAGCATCAACCATGCATATGATGCTTGCATAGGTTTAGAAGCCGAAATCCTGCAAATAACTTTTGTTCTTCAGAGAGGTGAGAGCCGCCTGAGACATGTTGTAATGGTAACTTACATACGAATACCCTCTTTAAGCATGGATTCTCTACGCTTACTTTTGCTTGCTGACCAAAGCACCCATGTCCGTTCTCCATACTTGATAAGCCCTGAAATAAACATTATGAGGAGGAGAACCAAAAGGTTGGAGCCTGTCCAAGCCATGAGCATGACAAAAAGTGCCATTCTTGTATGAACAACTAGCCCAAACAAGTGCCTTGACCAAAGCTCGTTGTGTTCCAAAGCGTAAGCAGTGATGGTGTCGGGGCCACCCATGTGCAAGAGGAGAAAGGGTGCCCAAAATGCAGGCAGTTGAGTGTTTGCATCCAGTAATTTGGTGTTGTGATCATCGTGTATGTGTGAGTGTGAGGTTGTTCAGGAGTACACCAAGAGAAAAAGTTGATATGGAGTCTGCAGTTATGTAGGCTGACCATACCAAAACTCTCACCAAAAGCATTTTATTGTGCTTTCTCTGCCTACCAAGAATTCCCAGAACTTTCCATAACATTCATTTTGCTAATTGTATCTTTTCTTCTAGAGATATATGCAGCACTAGTTCTACTCTCCTCGGACTGGTTTCTTGTTTGGTTGACGACTAAAAAGCATAACAAAACTTCCAACTTGACGAATGCCCTTATTTCTTCTTCTTTAATTTCCCTGTCTAAGACTCCTAGGTGGTCAAATAAAATTTCCCAATACAGTCTTTTAAACCTCACCAACAAAGCAAAACCTCATCTCTACTCTTGCAATAAGCTTTTAAACATGATTGGGATACACAAGTTCGATATTCAATATTGGGACAGTGACATCCCCGACGATTTAAGAAGACTAATCTTCCAGGTTTTGAAGCAGAAGGCTGAGGAAGCAAGGACTGTGGAGGTACCCTCTGAATTATTTCGCAGAGAGGAGAGCGAAGAAGCGGGCAATATTAAAGACATCATTCCAGGTGTAAGCATCAGGGAAGAGTTTGAGTACAACATTATTGTCTGGCACATTGCTACTGAAGTTTGTTACTACTTGGATCGAGAAATTAATCCTGTGAATTGTAAATCGATAAAGAAAACTTCTCGATACTTGATGTATCTTCTAGTCGAGCATCCTTCCATGTTATCAGTTGGAACGGGACAGATTAACATTCAAAAAATAAGTGGTGAGATTGGGTCTGTAATTACATCCAATTGCGCAACAATTAGGAAAAACGAAGTATGTGATACATTACTTAAATATTTTACCAGTGATTTTGCACATAAGGCCACACAAAAAAAATATGCAACAAAAGTGTTTGTGTTAAAGACAGCGTTCAACCTTGTTAAAAAAATGAACAAAACTTACCTATCAAAGGTATGTTTAACTTTTATTTTATTTTTTTATGTTCATTAACATGATCTATATATATGTAATATTTTTAATTATAACAATTTACTTATTTCGCTTAATTATATATATATATGATCACTACTGCAGCCATCAGATGCGGATGCAAAATGGAAGAAAATCAATAGCAAGTGGTTTGAAATGCTGGTACAAGCAGCAAACAACTGCAGAGGAAATGAGCATGCTCAACAGCTGAGACGTGGAGGAGAGTTTTTAGCTCATGTATGGCTTCTCATGGCTTATTTTGGCTTAACTGATCACCCTGTGATATCAAGGGAACCACGTCCAATTGCTAGGCTCTTTACCAAATAGCCAACTAGCACAAATTATAAATATGGATTGTTTGCTTTTTTAATATTTTATATGTTGATCAATAATATATTCTCATTTGATTAATGATTGATATTGTTTTCTTTTCGAGATTAGAAAGTGTTTGCTCCGACCCGTCTAATGTTAGCTAGATTTCAACGTCTAATATGCAGGGACGGACTCCAAATCCATAAGGGGGGCTAGCCCCTAGCCCAATGAAAAAAAAAAATTGTAGTTAAAAATTTATAATTTTTAAATATATATATATATATATTGTATTTTAGTGCTATAAATTTCAAGTATTTTTCACTTGGCCTCCAACTCCAAACTTCTAGTTCCACCCCTGTTAATATGTACAAATATTGCCACTTTTGATATGTTGAAAAAGATTCATTCAACAAAATTTGTTTATTCCTAGTTCTGGTATTTCTTTCAAAGGATTTTACAAGAACTCAAAGATTTTAATTCCTTCAAATAGTTAATGTATGCAAGAAATTTTTTATAAACGAAAGGTTTGGAAGAAAGAGTTATATGCATAATTTGTTGAACAGTAATAGGTCAATTAAAACAATATTTTCTTTCTTTCAAAAAAATAATATTTTCATTGATTATCTATATTCATTGCACTGTCATGGTAGGGCATACTGAATCAAAAACCAGTACTTGCAGGGCTAGCTAGGCCTATAGAGAACTGAAGTAGTCACCTAAAGCCTCACCTAAAATCAAGGCTCCATTTTTTTTAAAGGGAACGTTATCTATCTTTTCTATTTACCTTTCACATTCATTACTTAACACGTATATACTTTTTCATTTAATAAAAAGCTCTCATTTTTTGTTGCAAAACTTGTTTACGTCTTTACCCCTTATTAATGAAATGATAGAAGAAACCAACAGGGATAAAAACGTAAACAAACTTTGCAACAAAAAGTGAGAGCTTTTTATTAAATGAAAAAGTGTATACATGTAATGAGTGAGAAAGGTAAATGGGAAAGGTAAATGGCATACCCCTATTTGGAATATTAATATATACTTTTTAATAATTAATCTCCAATATTTTTCTTCCTATTTATTATTCAAAAAATATCTCTTTAAAATTATAAATTACTGTTCATTCCTATTTTTATTTCAAAGATTTCTATTTTCAAGCAAACCACATTTAAGTAGACTTAAATACTCATTAAAGTTTTCCTAAAAAAAATTACACATTAATGTTATTCTTTTTCTTTAAACGGTTAATTTTTTTTAATTATATATTCACACTAATTCTTGTTTTGTTTTTCATTCACCAGTGTTTTTCCGGTTTTCCTTGTTCTATTTAAAAAAAATATATCTTTTATTTTATATCTTCTTATATATTCAATCAAACCATCCTTCTTCAAAACCAAACTCTCCTAAACATTCCATGTTTAATTGTTCCAATATCTATTACTTTAATTTTATTTATTTATTTATTTATTTTTAACTGTAACATACTTATTTGTTTTTTTAAGCTTTGATATTTGACATGTCTAATAGAAAATATGAATCCAGATATGAAAAACTAAAAAAAAAAATAGAAAAATTATTTGAATCGTAAAAAAAGGCTCTTGATAAATTTGTAACCAGTAGCAAAAAAAAAAAAAAAAAAAAAAAAAAAGAGGGTGAAATCATAAGGTTTCATTTTAAATTTTTGTCTAAACCCCGACTACCCTTAAACCACCTTTGAGTACTTGTTGCGGATTTTCATAAAATGTATAAGAGTATCTTCATTGTTGCTCTATCCCTCCCACCAACTTCAATATAAAGCACACTGTTCATAAAAAACCTCTCCAATGTTGCTTCAATTTTCGTTCTCTAAGAAAAAAAACTTGTGTTGAGGAATAGTGACGCATTGGGTATAATGCGCACTGTTCCTCAACGTTAGACTTTTTGTTTTTTTAAATGTCACATCAACTTATCTCCTTCTTTTTTTTTTTTTTTCTTTTCTAATTAATCTTTTTTATACTTAATTAAATGATATGTATTTTTAAAAAATATCCAACTTCAATATAAAGCACACTGTTTATAAAAAAACCTCTCCAACGTTGCTTCATTTTCGTTTTCCAGGAAAAAAAACTTGTGTTGAGGAGGAGTGGCGCATTGGGTTTAATGCGCACTGTTCCTCAACGCTAGACTTTTTTTTTTTAAATGTCATATCAACTTATCTCATTCCTTTTTTTTTTTAATTATCTTTTCTAATTAATCTTTTTTATACTTAATTAAATGATATATATTTAAAAAAAATGAGGAAATTACAAGAGATGATCAAAAAATTTATGGACTTATTGTTTTTAGCCACAAGTTTATTTTTTATTATTCTTGTCATCTTTGGCCTTGAATTGCCAAAATTACCCTGAATGTTGTTTTACTTGCCAAAGTTTTCCCTCCTAAAATTTTACTCTCTCACCTGATAATCTGATATGTTCTGTCCTGCTGTCCCAAAATTTTCAAAATCAGAATTTCTCTCTCTCTCTCTCTCTCTCTCTCTCTCTCTCTCTCTCTCTCTCTCTCTCTCTCTCTCACCACCTGATAACAAAAGCAAACTGAACCCAAAAACCCATTCCATTTCTCTCTCTTTTGGTCGACCTCCAACTCGTCAATTCCATCCCATTCCGTTTCTCTTCATTTCGTCGACCTCCAATTCAAAATCAGAAACCAATTTCTCTCTCTCTTTGTTCAACCCAGAAACCAATTTTGTCTCCTCCAACATTCGACTAACCCAGCAGCGTCGCCGAGAAATGGAGGAAGAGAAAGCGGCAGCTTACTACGATGAGCTGACTCGTAAGGGCGGAGGAGCTGCTAGATCCATGGCTATCTTTTCTCACAAATCACTTCTCTCTTTACTTCGAGTGGTGTGAAGCAATGCCGTTGTGGTGCTGGAGGAGAAAGCTTTGGATTTCAAACCCAATTACGCTAGATTCGCTTTGGATTTCAGACCCAACTACGCTAGATTCAGAGCTGTTGCTAACAAGTGTAGTGAGCTTTTTCTCCGTGACATGGCTCATATCAGTGGACTTGTTTCTACTCAGGTATCAATTCACTTTTTATGGATGTTGGATTTTGCATTCCCATTTCTAGACTTGGGTTTTTTTGTTTTCTAGTTTTTACTGTTTGTTTTTTATTTGGATGTGCAGATCTGATTTTTTTTCATGTTTCTATTCTCACATGCAATGCTTTATGGCCATACGAATCCTGTATAATATGTATGGGTATACATTGATTTGGGGGTTGATTGAAGAGAAGAATGTCATTTTGTAGAATTAATATAGGTCTCTTTGATTTGTGGTTTCAGTTTAATTCATTTTGTAGAATTAATCCAAGCAACTCTGTTATAGCTATGGATGGGTATACATTGATGCTGCTGAAATTGTGAGGCAAGTGATCTCTGCTTGCCCTATACTGCTTGAGTTCCATAGCTATAATATATGTATTATAAACTTTTTGTGGATATGCTCAGAGATGAGGAATTAATGTATTAGCTGAGTTAGATGTTCCAGGACATGCTCTCTCTGCTTGGTAATCTTCACATGTCTTTCACAACAGTTTTTCTTTATGAGTTATGACAAAGATATATGTACCTTCCATTCAAAATTTAATTTGTGGCATAGTTGGTTATATGAGTAACTTATATTTAATTTTAGGGGAAATGGCTATCCTTCTTTGTGGCCTTCAAAGGACTATCAGCAGCCAGTTGATGTCAGCAATGAATTCTCATTTAAAGTGATAGATGGGATTCTTTCAGGCAAGTAACTACATTTCTTTTGAATTCATAGTAGAAGGATTATCTCATATTTATTGAAACTTTTGTGTTTTCAGATTTCAGTAAAATCTTTAAATTCAAATTCGTTCACTTGGGAGGTGATGAAGTTGATACAAGTAAGTTTAATAATCTTACACTTCACTCTTGAGTCTTGCCAATATTGTGATTGTTATTTTTATTTCCTTAGCACTACTTCTAAACTGCACTATAACGATACTAGTGTACTACTATTCTTGGTATCACCATTATGCAAACTAGTACTTTTTTTTTGTTCTCAGATAAATTATGATCTTGGGTGCTTTTATTTATTCAACCAATTAGTTTGGTTAATGTGTTCTTCTGTTGTTGATTATACTTTAAAATACGGTTGCTTGTAGTCTCTGATGATGGTAAAGGTTTGATAATGTTATGGTGATGATTTGTTATAATTCCGATGTTGCTTTCAGGTTGCTGGACATTGACTCCTCGTGTGAGTAAATGGTAAGCATCTCAAGAAGTATTCTGTTCAATTTTCCCTCCTTGCTTATGGTGGTCATTTTTTTTTTCTTTCTTTGATTTATCTGTTTGTAATACTACAACCTTTCAAAGCCCTCAGAGCCCAGAAAATAGCTCTCTCTCATGGATATGAAATTGTCAACTGGTATGAGTCTTATAAATAAAATTATATAGTTAATAACATTGCTTTTACATCTTACCAATCCATGAAGATGAAATATAACAGGGAAGAGACCTTCAACAACTTTGGCAATAAACTGAACCCAAAAACTGTGGTGCACAACTAGTTACAAACATCACTGACCCAAAGCAGCAGAAACTAGTTATTGGCGGGGAGGTATGCATGTGGTGCTAATCAGTTGACACCTCGGATATTGAACAAACCATATGGCCACGGGCAGCAGCAGCTGCAGGTACTATTTCTTCATTTTATCAATCTCAAAATCAATTGGTTAAATATTTTATTTTCAGCTGACAAAATTGCTCTTTTCTTGTTTTCTATCCCTCTCAAGGAAGAGCGGTTATGGACACCTTATGACAATCTGGCAAAGGATCCAGTAGAAGTTATTGGAAGGTTGACAAACTTCAGGTGTTTGCTGAATAGAAGAGGAGTTGCGGCTGCTCCGTTACTTGGACTAGGATGCACTACTCCGGTAGAACCAGTTTCTTGCTATTCACAATAACAAGATAAAACACATTCAATGTAGCAAGTACAAGAAATGTGGAGGAGAATGTCACAATGTAGCAAGTTGTCATTGATATGTTTTGTTATTGTGTTATTTGTATTTCAAGACTAATTACGTTGAATAACAAGATACCATTTCATAACTAATAATGTTTGAATTTAAGTCTATTCGGTTATTTGAATTGAAAGTAATGCTGGTTGTGAAGTTACATGCTAGTTGAATTTTAAGTTATATGCCAGTTCAAACTGAAGTTATATGCCAGTTCAAATTCACTTTCACAATCGAAATACACTGATTTCAAAATAAAATTTCAGTATTGTTACATGCCAGTGTCAGTTCTTAAGTTACATGTCAAATCAAATTGAAGTTACATGCCAATTGCTTGTGAAATTACATGTCAGTTGATTTTCAAGTTATATGTCAGTTGATTTTCAAGTCATACTATTTGATTTTTCAAGTTACATGTCAATTGATTTTCAAGTTACATACTAGTTTAATTTCAAGTTACATGTGAGTTGAGTACCAACTATTCGGAGTTACATATCTTTCAAGTTACATGCTTGTTGTGTTTCAAGTTACATGTTAGTTGTATTCGAACTTATATATCACTATCAAATTGAAGTTCCATGTCAAGTTTGTTTCAAGTTACATGTTCTTCGTGTTCCAAGTTACATGCTAGTTGGGAGGGTGCTCTGTTTGTGGTATGTTGCTTTGCTCCCGTTGCATGTTTTGTTTTGGGGTTGTGACCGCTTCTTGTTATGTTTTGGGTTTGTGTTTGCTTGGTTGGCCCTTGTGGCTGTTTTTGTTTTCCTGGGTTGTAACCTGTGCTGTTTTTTTTCAATATATTGCCTTTCAAAAAAAAAAAAGAAGTTAAATGCTAGTTGATTCTTAAGTTACATGCCGGTGTATTTTTAAGTTACATGCTAGTTGATTCTTAAGTTATATGTCAGTTGATTTTTAAATTACATGCTAGTTTGTTTTCAAATTACATGCCATTTTTTTTTTATTATTTTATTTTTATTTCCCTAATTGAAAGACACTCATAACTTACATAACTTTCTTAACTTACATACTAGTTTATTTTCAAGTTACGTGCCAGAGTTGCATGCCAATACATAACTTACATGCCAATACAAACAACTAAATTCATGTGGCATGTAACTTAGAATGCAACTAGCATGCAACTATGCCAGTAACTATACAAATTGATTGAAACCAAACACAAACTCTACTATTATTGATCATAGTGTCAACAAAATTAGACATAGAATACTTGTCCAACATTCAACATACTCTCATGAGTAACATGAAAATTGCACTATTCTAATTGTACATCTTCCTAAGAAGCATTTTCACACTGATAGTGAAGTGAGAGTTTTGTACAAAGCATTTACTACTGCTCTATCATCCGGTGCTTTGTATATCCTATTGCTCATGACCTGAATATTCACCAAACACTCTATTAATCAAGTAGTTAAATTAAGAAGAAAAAAAATCATCAAATTATCAAACAATGTAAAAAATTTATCAAAAACCCCACACAACTTCACTTTGCAGTTCATTGACACCATATCAGTTGCTACTCCTGATAAATCTGCTCCAACTTGTTACAATTATTCTAAAAAAAATGAAACATCCAATCCACCAACAGATTCATGAGGTGGCACCAGATTGCTTTTTTGCTAATTGTAAGAACATCATCAGCAAATAACTACAGCTTCTGCCTTATTACGAAAAGATTTCTCTCCGTTCCCATGACATCAATAAAAATGAAAAGATCTTGAATTCGATTAACATCAAGAAGGTTATAAACCTTGTGACAGTCAAGAAGCAGAATTTTAAGACGATGAGATGATACCTTGGAATCAAAATCGGCATAATTCTGGTCTGCTTCATCCGGGAATTGTTGGATAATCGATGCTTTCGTTCTAGTAAACGAACTCGCCTGCAAAAGAACAATATATATAAGTTATTCAAATGATCAGAATTTCGAATATCCTCAATATCCTTACAGTTAAGAACAACTACACAAAATTTGGCGAAAAAGTTACTAATGATTGGAGAAAATGACCATATTTTAAACTCATCAATGACATATAATCACTGAAAACTATAAAAACCTCAAAACAATCAAGTTGTTTAGATTAAAAAGAGTACATTTTCAATTTCGAAACCGAATCTATTCCTACAAAATTCTAACATAAACTCATTTGTCTTACAATATAAGTTATATAACCCCACGATTATTATCATAACTCTGAAGCTTAGATGATGTTCTGTAAAATTTAAATATCGTATCATCATAAATTTTAACTCAATTAAACTAATATTTTTGCAGAAAAATAAAAACATTCAAATCAGAAACACAAACAATACAGCAGAACCAACCCAAGTAACTGAAACAACCAAAATAATTGAAACAGCCAAACATTACTTTTTTGCTTTTTTGGAATTAATCAAAAATTTCCAAACTCAACTTCAAGTTTTCATTTCTCAATAATTATAATCTGTAACCTAATTAGGTTCAATTAATGTCAGTTTTTAAGATTTTATTCAATGTAAAAACACACACACACACACATACAGTTGAATTTCAATAAATCAGCAAGAACAATCAGACCTGTAAAGTGCTCGACCACAAGGGCAGCGATAGTAGTGGCAATGGCAGCCTTCAGCAGTGGATTCAGCGGCTTTGAGGACAAGGGCAGAGATAGTAGCGGCGATGGCACTCTACAGCAACGGATTCGAGACCGGTGGTTTTAGCACGAGGTCCGGCGAGGCTGAGAGGTGCGCGAGGTCAGGTGCGGCAGCGACGGCAAGTGCAACGACGGCAGGTTCGACGGCTTCCAAGAGGTTAGGCTTCTCAGCTTTCTCTCTTTCACGGCTTCTCATTCTCTCTTCCTTTCTCTCTCTTTCTTTCTCTATTTTTTATTTTTTTATTCTTTTTTCTGATTTCACATAACCCTACCAAAACAACTCAACTTTTGATTTTTTAATTTTTTTAAAATTTCAAATTCAGGGGTATTGTTGTCCAAAAATGGTCAAAAATGATAAAAACAATAAAAAATAAACTTGTGGCTAAAAACAATAAACCCATAAAGTTTTTGGCTCTTTATGAATTCACCCCTATATATATATATACACTTCAGCTTCTTATACTTGGAAAAAGTGAAAACTTACTTCGACTTGTTCAAATTAATCTAAAATTAGATATGCAGATGGATGCTGATAAAATATACTTCATAGCTCAAGTGGTGTGATAAAATGCATGCTGTAAAGTATATTTTGTTGTATAGATTTTATACATACATTTTCTTGTAACAACAATTTACAATACAAAATAAATAAGCAAACAAACCAACCATAAACTCAATATTAATTGAACTTGATGATATTGAAATTCAAAGTTTATAACATCTTAAATAAACTCAATTTGTTAGTGAAAAAAATTAGAAATTACTCATCATAAATTCTAACAACATCATAAATGCATATATTGCTCAAACAACACTGTAAATAATGAAAACAGGTGAAAAGCAAAAGAAAATTCTATTTTAAAATAAATAATTCAACAACAAAATCATCGAACATTAAGAATACATAGCTATAAATACGTATATAAATAAATACTCATTATTAAATTTTAAGAAATCGTAATAGCTGTAGTAAACTAAAGATAATCACTAAAAAAACTATTAAACATGTGAGCCTTAGAGAACAATCAAAACCCAAAAAAGAAAAGAACAATATATATGAACATGATTACAAAATATAAATAACCAAGAAAAATGTAATATTCAGATAAAAAAACTCACATGAGTGCAAGCAAAATGTAAAAAACACAAAATATAATCAATAAGCATTGAAACCATGGAAGTCATACAAAAGTATATGAAAAATGTATTTGAAAACAAATAGATCAGTAAACTAAATAAACACAATGAAATGAAATAAAAAGAAGAAAAATGATAAAACCTATGAAAATGTTGAGCTCTAGAGACAACCAAACCCTAAAAGAGAAAGAACACCAAACATATATATATACAAATTAGAAATGTCAAAAACATTTTGAGAAAAAAGTTACATATGTAAATTAATTATTAAAAAATGAAATCATGGGTTAAAAAAGTCGTGCAGCAGTGTAGGAGTAGGGCTGGGCATTTTCGGGTTGGGTTGGGTTGGGTTGAAAATTTCAACCCAATCCAACCTAACGTTAATTTTAACCCAACCCAATATTTGTCGGGTTGGGTTGATCGAGTTGGGCTTTTTAAGCCCAATAGAAAAAATATATTTAAATTCAAATTTTGTTATATCAAAATTCAAATTTAAAATAATTTTGCACCCTAATATCATATCACATAGAGTTTAGATTTTTTAAAAGCATAAAAAATTAATTCACAACATATAATACAAATTGTTTAAATGTCTGTTGCATAATTATAAAATAAAAATATAATAATTTATCCAACTTGAAAAGTCTCCATCTAAGCCTCTCATCAATTTTACAATTATAATCACTTTGTCGAATATCTCGTGGTTAGATAATCTATTATTTTATTTCAACCAACATAATAGTTTGAGTTTATATACAATTATTAGACTTTTTTCTATCAAATTCTTAATCAAATCCTAAGAAAGAAAAAAGTATTTTAAAGTATAATCAAGGATGTGTCAATTAATACAAAAGATAAAAGCACTATAATTGCATATTTTTAATAAATGTATTATATATTTATGGTATAAAAATATTTAAAATTACGTATTTATATTTGTCATTTATAATATTATAAATGATGCATGAGTAAAAATTTTAAATAGTAAAAAAAAAGATTTTTTAATAAATAAAATTATTTAACTTATTTTCTTATTTTTATATCGAGTTATCAGATTGGGTTGGGTTATATTTTATTAATCCAACCTAACCCAATCTTAAAAGCAATCCAAACCAATCTAATTAGATTGGGTTGGATTGGATTGACGGGTTGGTGCCCACCCCTATGTAGGAGTGTAGCATTGTGCTCTAAAAATGATATAATGAATTGACAGAAAAAGTCGTGTAGGCATGTGAAAAGTTAAAAAAAAAACATAAAAAAAAAAAAGAAACAAAATCGTTTTTGATTCGGTGTAGGAGTCAGGAGTGTAGCTTTGTGCTCTAAAAATGATATAATGTAGGCACGTGAAAAGTCAAAAAACCATTAAAAAAAGAAACAAAATTGTTTTTGTTTTGTCTACAGGTGTGTAGGCGTGTAGCATTGTCGCGCATTGTGTAATGTGTTATATTGAGCAGTGTGTATATATATTATATATAGGATTCGGATTCGGATTTTTTTGGGACTCGGATTATCTGAATACACACAGTACTTTTATATATGCCGTATTTGATTTTTGGATACGGACTTTTGCCAGGCGGTGGTAGTGGTATGAAGATTGCCGGCACGTGCACACTTGTTATTTCATTTATTTATTTATTTTTATTGTTTTTTCTCTGTATTTGGACAATCCATCAATGACATTTTTTTTTTTTTTTTTTGAAAAACAAACAGCAACATCAACCAGCAGCAAAAAAACAGGAAGAGCTGATATTCAGCCAACTAGTTTCCTCAGCTGAGGAAAAGGCTAGAGAGGCAAGATTGTGAGCCAAACTATTGCCGCTACGGGAACAGTCTGACAGGAAGCCACACCTACCTCATCGAACAAAGCCTTAATATCCTTTATCACGAAACAAGCATCACCTAAATCCTGAAGCGGAGAATTCAGCGCAGATGCCACGTTAGAAGCGTCAACTTCAGCCAGCTGGATAATTAGGCTATGCCGTTTAGCAAGAAAAAGACCCTCACGGAGTGCCAAGTACTCCCCCAAAGCAGCAGAAAAATTGCCCATAATTTGTTTAGCGACAGCAGCTGCAACCCAGCCTCTACTATCTCTAATCACAGCCCCCACACCAATTGAAGGAACCCCAGGACGAACTGATGCATCAGAATTTAATTTTAAAGATCCAGGAGGAGGAGGAAGCCACAGAACATTCTTATCAGAAGCACTTATCTGAAAACTGGAGTTGAAAGCTAATGAAGAGAAATAGAAATCCATTTAATTTTACTGTTCAAGTGAACAATTAAATTTTAGAGTTGTTTTAGTATACTAGTTTTGGAAGCACATACAAGACATGTGTTTGATTTGGTCTACCGTTGGTCTTGTCTTTTGTGATTGCTGACACTCACATTTGAGTCATTCATTTGAACATCAACAAAAGAAAGTCTTTTGTATTTATAAACCGGTAGAGCTAGACAGTTGCATTGGATGAAAAGTAGTAATAATATACACCCCTCATTACGCAAAAATCTGATTCAAGTTGCAACAACCAAAGCTTGCTGTAAATGGGCACAATAATAAAGGTTAAAAAAGTGCTAAATGTTACTTCCAAAACTTGGATTAAAATAGTTAGTTAATTAAAAATAGACTTGTACAAAACAAGAAATTGTGTTTCTTGAGATGTATATGGCAAAAGGCAATGCATTATATTAATGCCAGTCATTGAACTGCAATTATATTTATTGGTACAATACAAAATACAATAAAAAAATGTATAAGCTATATAAAAAAGTTGAAGGAACCGTTCAACAGAAAGAAAAAACACGGAGATCTATGTGTTTTCACATCAAAAACTTCACCTTGAAGAATATTGATGAAGAAATAAACAAACTACAATCGAAGAAAAACTTTTGGCACTTACCTACATTTGCAAACAGTATAAAGAGAGCCCAAACAAATATACAATTTTACAAGAAACTTTTCTAGGAAATATTTCCCAGTGTAACAAGCACAATCAAGGAAAACTAACAGAAATACCATTAGACTGGGCAGAAAAATAACCAAAATACGGTCCAAGGAAACGAACAGGAAACAATATGATTAATCAAATAATAATCAATAACTAATAAATTGAGAAAAACAATGCATCATCATTTAAGGAGAATTAAGAGCATTACACAGAGGCAAATTTAGGAGGAGTAATGAGAGAAGGCTTAGGAAACTTCTCTTCAAGAATTCCAACAATCACATCAGAGTCTGGAAATATTAATGTAATTCTTTGGTTATATGGTGAAATGAAATTTACATACTAGGTTAAAAACATAATAAACAAATGTTTATGGTTCAAAATAAAAATTAATAATTTTAGATAGTTAATTTTGAAAATTTTCTCATAAATTGAGGATCACATATTTTTTTTTTGAAAGGAAAACTTTATTAAAAGATCACATATTGATATTGTATACACAAATATTGAAAAACGAAATAATGCTTAGATATTTGTTTAAAGAGACACATGAATGAATGAACGGATGATATATATTAGGGAAAATATCATTTTCGTCCCTATATTTTACCCTATTTTCTATTTTGGTCCTCGTCGTTCCAATATTAGCCATTTTGATCCCGTAGTTACAATTAATCCCTATTTTGGTCCCCACCATCCAATTCCATTAGGGTTTTTGAAATTTCCGTTAAGTGAGCGAGGGTAAAATGGTAAAATCATCATACATTCTTCCGGAATCTTATTTAAGAAGGGAAAAATGGTAAAATAATATTAAAACAATAATAAAAAAAAATAATATTTTGCTAATTTCTCTCCCCTCATTATATTATTTTTAATTAGTTTTTTTTATATATTTTTTAATTTTTTTTATTAATTTAAATACAACACAAATCATTTAACCATAACTATAATCTCTTATCTCTCCCTCAATCAAACCCTAACTATAATAATAATAAATAAAAAAAAATTGAACCAGACACCACAACCACCAATCTGACCACACCGACACCACCGATCTCTCTCCCATTTTCTCTCGATTCTCTTCTCTCCCTTCCACTACTCTTCTCATTTTCTCTTCCCACCATTCTCTTCTCTCTCCCTGTCACCTCTTCTTCTCTTTCTCTAATGTCTCTCTCATTCCGATTTAGGGTTTGAGATTGTTGATTTTGGGCAACTGGTGGTGTTGGAGATGGAGGTGGCGGCGATTCGTGGTTGATTTGGGGTAGTGGCTGGAGATACGGGATTAATGGGTGGGTTTTTATGGCGATCGATGGTTTGTGGTGAAGAAGATGGGTGGATTAAGAGGTGGAAGTGGCGGTGTGGATTAAGTGGTGGTGTGGATTTGGTGGATTTGGTTGTTGATCGGTGTGGATTTGGTGGAGGTGGTGGTGGTGGTCTATCAGCGTAGATTTGGTGGAAGAAGTGGTGGTGTGGATTTGGGGGATGTGGTGGTCGATCAATGTGGATTGGTGGAAGTGTTTCAATTTTATTTTATTTTTGTTAATTTTGTTGTTGTTGATTTGGGATGGTGATGTTGATCTGGATTGTGGTGTTGTTGATCTGGGATGGTGATGGTGGATCTGAGTTGTTTGATTTTGCTCTATTAAGAAGATAATTTGTTCTTTGTTATTTGATGGAGATCTAGATTGGATCTCCACAAAGATCAAAGTTTGAATTTATTTTTTTTAATTATTATTATTATTATTTTGTTTCATGTTTTAACTAGTTTCATTTATTAATCTGATGGATTCGGTGGATCTCCACCGTCATGGACGGTCTGGATTTTTTTAATTATTTGTGATATTAATTTTTTTTTAATTTATCCATTTAATAATAATAACAATTATTATTATTTTTAATTAGTTTTTTATATATTAATAAGCTGACTTTGACTTGACTCGGAAAGCAACAGTAACTTTTGAGGGCAAAATTGTCCTGCAAGCCCCAATGACATTTTAAGGGGCATAATGGTCATTTCACCATCCGACCATCTCTTTTAACAGAAAATGTAACAGAAGGATCAAAATGGCTAATACTGGAATGACGAGGACCAAAATGGATAATAGGGTAAACCATAGGGACGAAAATGATATTTTCCCTATATATTATATAGAACATCACTGCATGCATAATGCATTGTCATTTGGAAGAAACTAGTACTTTCTTGAGGAATTGAAGAAGTGTTACAATGCACATAGAGAAGAAAAGGAACCAGCTGAGAGCTTCAATGCTCTTTAATGGCTGTGAATATATGTCTGTATGCCTTTCCACGTTGATGGTGGGGTTTGAGTCCTACCGCAAAGGCTTACCGGTTAAAAACACCGAGCAATCTAAACTTCCATGGTGAGATAGAAGAACAAAATTAAAAATGATTCTAATACAATCCATGGATTTTTATTTTACAAAAATAATGAATAGACCGTTCAATCGGCATCGTTATCAACGCCGAAACACCACCCGCCATGGCTGCACTCACTCCCTGAACCGCCATCACTGTTTTCCAATCAGGCCTAATCCCACCCTCACCACTACCCTTACCATCCCTTCTGATATAATAATAACACTCTATCCCGCCTCAAACCGCCCTCTGTGCCACCGAATACGACGCCCACCACACCGCACTGTACGGAGCATATGTCAATATAGATATCCCAAACCCTCTATACAACCCTCCAACACCATCATTTCTAACAATTTCCTTACAAGCATCAATACCATTCACATATCTACAATTCGGATCATTAACATTACACACCATAAGTCTCTGACTTACCACATCCACAAGAGTCCACACCAGCTGTGCCGCCACCGCCGCACTAAGCCCTCCCACTGCATTCGCCGCAGTCGCCTCTGGACACCCCAGCCTCACCGCTATACCACCCACCTCGCTCTTTGTCACCTCCAGCGCTGCCATGTACAGCGCCCGTGCCGGGATTGTCTCCATCAGCGACGTCCCAAACCCTCTGCACAGCCCCCGGATGCCCTCGCTCCTCACGATGGACGCCGCCGTCCCCACGCACGATACCCGGCACTGACCCACCTGCTGCCAGGTCTTCAATACCACCACCGGGTACAGCACCGCCGACACTCCGGAGAGTAGCGCCGCCCTGGGAATGAAAAACTTCCATTTGTTCAACATTTGCCACTCTATCTCGCCCGGCACGTCGATTTCTCGGCCTGAAACCGACGCCGATTCGTCTTCCTCCACCGTCCTCAAATTCATTTCTCAAAAATCCAAAATTTTACACTACATATATACACACTAAAAAAAAAACTATTAATTTACATACATTTTTTTACTTTTGTTTATGGAGGATGAATCTAACAACAGACCCAGATCAAACTGATCTAACCATGTAAGAATTAACCATCAAGGCCGCCGGCGACCGGGAAGTTCGCTGGAAAGTTTGGATCTTTACCGGGAAAAAAGAGGCGTAGACAGAAAAAAACAAAAAATATTTCGATAAACAGAGAAAAATGTTATGTATATACGGTGAGAGAAGTGTTTTTTAGAGTTGGTTGTGTGTGGGTGACCGGAAAAGGAGGTGGATTTGGGTGACGTGGACGGGTGTGATACCGACACGTGGCGATTTTACTTGGATTATCTTTTTTCGATTTTTTAAATTAATTTAATTCTTTTATTTATTTTTTTTAATGTTCGCTTGTCAGGTAGTTTGTCTGAGGGAGGTGAGTTATTTGGTGCGGTTGGGTGTAGGGGAGATGGAGAAGGGAGAGCCGTTGATATTTGAGTGAGTTGGGAGGTTTGGACGGTTCGGATTTGTGCGCGTGACTTGGGGCTGTTAGATGACGTGTAAATTCTAATCCATTAATGTGGTGAGTTAGGTTTTGGTGTAGTCAAGCTTAGGTATGAAAATATTCTGTTTCCAATGAGAGTTTGCCACGTCGGCTACTTGATAATTTCCATTTTTTTTTTTTCACTTATTTAATTAGTTTATAGTAAGTTAGGTACTTAGGTCGAGTATTACGAAAAAAAAAAGAAAAGGTTAGGTTGAGTTGAAAATGATTTACTAGTATGTGTGGGGTGGTTTTTCATTATTGGAGTATATATTTCGGTCTTGCATATCGTAAATGATAATGATAGGTCGACGGTGAAGAGAGAAGAGGAAAAAAAAAAAACAGGTCCAACATACAGTATTTCACGTTAGGCTCGTGAAATAGATAGGCCAAATTTGAAAAACAAAAATCTTAAGGTAGGACTATTAATTTAATTCTTTAGTCATGGAGTGAAATGAAATTTTCATATTTGATCGAAAACATAAGAACCAATATATATGGTTAAAAACAAAAAATTAAAAATTAATATTTCGGGAGTAATGCTAGACGTCCCAACTTTTTTTCTCAAATTCTGTTCCAAATGATGGGCCACATGAGGTGTCAGTATCTTATAAATCAAGAAATTATATGGTAACTGATATGATGTTGACACCTTACGTGCCACATCATTTGGGATAGAATTTAGGAAAAAAAATTGGGACGTCTAACATTACTCATATTTCGGTCTTGTATATCGTAAATGATAATGATAGGTTGTCAATGAAGAAAGGAGAAAAAAGAAAAAAAAAAAAAAAGGCCCAACAGACCATATTTAACATTTGGCTCGTGAAATAGACAGGCCGAATTTGAAAAAAAAAAAAAAAAAATCTTAAAGTAGGACTATTAATTTAATTCTTTAGTTATGGAGTGAAATGAAATTTTCATATTTGATCGAAAACATAAGAACCAATACATATGGTTAAAAACAAAAATTAATAATTTTATAAAGTTAATTTTGACAAAATTGTCATAAATTGATGATAGAATATTGTATTCACAAACATTGAAAAACGAAATAATGTGTAGATATTTGTTTAAAGAGTTGCGTGAATGGTATAGTATATATATTGAACACCACAGCATGCATTGTCATTGTCATTTGGAAGAAACTAGCACTTTCTTGAGGGATCAAAGAAGTGTAACAATACTCAAGAGGAAAGAAAAAAAAAGGGAACCAGAGAGCTTCAATGCTCTTTAATGGCCACCACATTACAATGAAGATCAAATTGAATAAGCCAAAATGACACAAGAGAGTCGGTAACTCTCCGACCACGTCAACTCTTGGATGTATAGATATATAGATATATATAGAGAGGCTCTGCTCGTTAACATATATAGATATACATGCCAGCCCCTATCATACATATCAAAATGACACAAGAGAGGCTCGGTTCGTTAACATATATAGATATACATCATACATGCCGGCCCTTATCACGAAGGGGTCGACATGACTCTAGGACCTTATGCCTCTGATATATCTTATTGTTTAACCCACAACGTACGTACTGTCAAAAGCTTCAGACTCGTTATTCTTCCTCATGACTTTCGATTTGATCCTCATCATGTTCATTTAGAAAAGACAAGCGGTCATGAAAATAAGAAATCCCACCTCAAATAAGTTTGAGGGCAATTCATTCAGGATTACAATCACTAGATTAAATTCAGGAAGTACGCAAATAAAATAAAGAAAGTTGGCAAACCAAACTGTCAAGAAATAGAATGCAATAAAAAAGGAATAAGAGGACAGGTAGCTAGACAGTAGTCCTGCCAGGTGGTGCATTCATAAAATAAGAGGAATATGTTTGATCGGATAGTGGTCAGTTAAGCCAAAATAACACAAGAGAAGCCAAACATGAGTTAATAACTCTCCACCACGTCTCAGCTGTTGAGCATGCTCGTTTCCTTTACATTTTCTTGCTGCATATCCCAACACTTCCATCCACTGGTTCTTAATGACCTCCCATTTGTCCTCTAATATCTGTGTCAATAGACATGAAAGAAATTTAATCACAATCAATAGTCAACAATCGCTAAATCCAAAAATGTAAACATTTTATTTAGCATTGAATGATAGTATTTTAAGGTACATGAATTTTGACTCGTTAACATACATGGTAGTTCTCACATACAAATGTGAAGACCAAGACAGATAATGAATATACATATGTCACATGGTTTATATTTCTACCATATATATGCAATAAGAAATTGAGAACAAAGGGACATAGAGACACAGAGACAGATATACTTACGATACATACATACATGCATGCAGGGAGGGAACTAGGAAGGGCACATCATGACTATAGGACCTTATGCCTCTTATTTTAGATAACTGTGAAAAAAATATATACCTGTGATTTATTCACTTCATTTACAAGTTTCAGTACAGGATATATCCAAATTGACTCTCCACCATAATTAGGAGACCTTTCGAGCAAGCTCTTGCATGCTTGTGCCTTGAACTTATTATCAAATCTGTTATTGGTTACTCTGAATCCGGATGGTCCTATATTCCCTTCAACGACTTTCCTTATGCGTCTGATGTTAACACGGTCATCATTGTTTTCAGTGGATAACATAGAAGGCCGCTCCACTAGAAGATACATCATGTATCTAGAAATTCTTTTGATCATTTTACAATCCTTGCGAAATTGATCATACACAAAATCATCTCGATTTGAATAGTACCAACTTCTGTAGCAATGTGCCAAACAATAATACTACACTCAAATTTTTCATTGATATTTTTAGCTGTTAAAAAAAAGAAGGTATATTTATTTTTTCAGGTTCATAGTTAACGTTCACATCATGTCATTAAGCATGAAATCATATATGTATATGATTGTTTTAAACGTACCTTTAAAAAGCAGTGGCTCTTCAATGTCTATGATGGAAGGAAATTCAGTGAAGGGAGGTCTCCATTGCATATTACTTCTATTTGTTTCTGCATCCTCAGCTTTCTCCTTGACATACATAAAGATTGGTTTTCTTAAATCATGTGAGACTTCGCAATGCCAGTAATTTCCCATCACTCTAGTTGTGTCTAGAAACTTTGAAGTCTGCATCTCGGTCTTTGCTTTGTTGGCGGTAAAGCTTACCAGAGTGTATTGGGACATGTTATTGGACCACCTCTTCTTGCTGGAGCACGACCCCTTAAATATTAGTTGTGGAATAGGATTAAGGGTTTTCAAGATGGGATGGTAATCGTTCTTTAGCAACCAAACAACAAATGAATCTGAAAAAACCATTAATAGTGCTGCATATATGTCATGGACAACAGCTACAATTATTAATAGGTATGTTATCGAAAGATCCACCTTCGAATACTTGTGTTTGTCAACCAGAACAGGGAAGAGCACCATAACTGAACAGGTGAGAACGAAAGTGATCAACCGCAGGACTAATCCCCGACGAGTACAGAGTAATGGTGCCTTGGTGTAAAGCAAATCGTACATCATTCCAAGTTCTATTTCGATTACTTTGAAAGCATATTAAGACAACATAGCTCTGAACAAACTGAAGCCGTATCTTCTAATATCTACTTCCATTGTATCATCTACGAAAGCATGTATACTTATGTATAGTTTTCCTTCAGCAAATAGCAATGCTGATTCTTCAGAATTGATCTCTACAGAATCGATAAAATAAAATGATCTGGAGGACTCTCGACGTTTCTGGCTGGTTGCTGATCTAAGAACCCACGTCCGTTCTCCATACTTGATAATCCCAGGAGGAAACATTACAAGGGACAGAATTGAAAGGCTAGAGGCTGTCAAAGACATGAGAAATACAGAAAGTGCCATTCCTGTCTGGACAAATAGTCCAATCAAGTGCCTCAACCAAAGCTCATTATCTTCTAACGCATAAGTTGTTATGGTATCGGGGCCACCCAAATGTAAGACCAGAAACGGTGCCCAGAATGCAGATAGTTGAGTGTTTGCATCCAGTGATGACGATGATCCAGCAACATCATGATCCTTATCATATAGCTGTATGAGGTTACTTGAGAGTATACCAAGCGCGAAAGTTGCTACAGAGTCTGCAGTTATGTAAGCAGACCAGACAACAATTCTTATCCATAACTTGTTACTGTACTTTCGACGGTTACCCAGAAAGTTGAGAAGTATTTGAAGGGTAAGACTGAACAGAACCATTACACGTAGATCCCATTCCTTCCATAGTTCCCTTAACCATGAAGGATATAACTCCATTATTGTCCTCCTTTTCTTTGAACACACCAAATGCTCACAACTGAATTTCAATATACAAATAATAAGTAGAAATAATAATAATAATAATTTTTTTCTTTTTGAATTTGAGGGAGGGGAGATTATGTAGTTACACTAGGCTACGGCCACTAAATAATCATTCTTTGATGCAAACATACAGTCTTATATAAGACTAAGTTTGGCACATGGTTATATTCCGTATTATATTGTATTAAGTTATACTACGCTTTTTGTTTCCAACTATTTTGTTAACTAATAAAATTGGGGTTCAACTACTATATAAGACAGTAGAGTTGCTGAGTCAAAATTTGTAACCCAAGAGTGTATAAAAATTAAGGATTTAAAAATTAAACAGAAAGTAACTAACTCTCTTTCACATAACTACCCATTTGCAATACATTTCCAGTATTGTAGCTACACCAATAAAATTGAGGGTTCAACTACAATACATGGTTGTATGGTTGGCTTTTTTTTGTTGTTGATAATAGTTGTATGGTTGCTGGGTCATGTATATATTGCTGATTCAACTATTATAAAGTATATATTTGTTGTATTATATTTTAAAAATTAATAATTAAATAAATTATTATTCATGTAACCAATTTGAAGAATATTTGAAAATTTGTTTTTTAATATTTTATTTAACTTAAATAGTTTTTAGATTTATATTATTATAATAACATTTTATTTTTATTTAATTAAATTTTAAATTTAATATTAAAATTGAAGAAGTTAAAAGAGGAATACTTTTTTCTTATATTCGTAATTAGCAAAGTAGCCTACATATATACAAGAATTACTAGCATAGTTGACCAGATCATAATCCCTATAAACTAGGAATAATTAAGGGTAATGATCCTCTACCTAATATAGAGAATCATAATCCCTATAAACTAGGAATAACAATAAAACAGATGGGATCTGGTACAGTTGACCAGATCTCCTTATTTAGGAATCAAAGCTGTAAACCTAGGCTATATCTACGGACAGAATCAATTAAATAATTGCAGCATATCTTAACATATTCAATACCCCCCCTCAAGCTGGGCAGTAGATGTTGATCAAGCCCAACTTGGAACACAATACTTCAAAAGATGCTCTAGGTAGAGCTTTGGTCAAAATGTCTGCTGTTTGTGAACCCGTAGGTATGTAACTCAGCTTTACAGTTCCTGCCTCAATCTTCTCCTTGATGAAATGTCGGTCTATCTCCACATGCTTCGTTCTGTCATGATGGACCGGATTCTTTGCTATGCTAATAGCTGCCTGATTATCACACATCAGTTCCATAGGTGTAGTCATAGGAACTTTAAGTTCATTCAGCAGCCTTTGTAACCAAATCCCTTCGCAGATTCCATGGGCCATTGCTCGGAATTCTGCTTCAGCACTGCTACGAGAGACAACGGCCTACTTTTTGCTGCGCCAAGTCACCAAATTTCCCCAAACATAGGAACAATATCCCGATGTGGATCTCCTATCCATAACTGACCCTGCCCAGTCAGCATCAGAGAAGATCTTGACTTCTCTATTTTCATTATTCTTGAATCAAATACCTTGTCCTGGAGTCATTTTTAGATACCTGAGGATTCTGTGAACAGCCCCCATATGTTCTTCATTTGGGTTGTTCATGAATTGGCTAACAGAACTAACCGAAAAAGCAATATCAAGTCTGGTGTGGGATAGGTAAATTAGTTTCCCAACCAGCCGCTGATATCTACCTTTGTCCACAGGTGGGCTTCCTTCAATTGAGCCCAATTTGGTGGTAGAGTCCATAGGAGTGTCGGCTGGCTTGCAATCAATCATCCTAGTTTCTTTAAGCAGATCCAAGACATACTTTCTCTGGTTGATGCAGATTCCCGTTTTTGATCTAGCAACTTCCATCCCCAAGAAATACTTTAGGCTCCCTAGGTCCTTGATTTCGAATTCCTTGGCTAGAAAAGATTTCAACCTTTGAATTTCCTCCTCACTATTTCCAGTTAAGATAATGTCATCCACGTACACAATGAGCATAGTAACCTTGTCACCTGTAGAGTGCTTAACAAACAAGGTATGGTCAGTTTGACATTGAGAGTAACCATACCTTTTTACAGCCTTTGTGAATCTCTCGAACCAGGCTCTAGGGGACTGTTTTAGTCCATATAGAGATTTTCTTAATTTACAGACTTTGCCTTCAAACTCAGCTTCCAAACCCGGAGGTCCCTCCATGTACACTTCCTCAATTAATTCCTCATTTAGGAAAGCGTTCTTCATATCCATTTGGTGAAGCTTCCAGTCTAGATTCACTGCTATAGATAAAAGAACACGAATGGTATTTAGCTTAGCAACAGGGGCAAAGGTTTCTTCATAGTCAATTCCATAGGATTGGGTGAACCCCTTTGCCACTAGCCTAGCCTTGAAGCGTTCAACACTGCCATCTGCCCGGTGTTTCACTGTAAACACCCATTTGCACCCTACAACCCTTTTTCCTCTAGGTAACTCAATAACCTCCCAAGTTCCATTCTTTTGAAGTGCCCCTAATTCTTCTAGAACAGCCTTCTTCCATTCCGGCATTGACATAGCTTCCTGGATGTTTGCTAGAATATGGATGTTAGAGATATTTAGAGCAAAGGTTTTGTAGTTTGGTGATAGGCTCTCATAGGAGACATACTTACTCAATGGATAGAGTGGTCGCTCTCTACACTTCCTCATTGGTTTTCTTAGCGCAATAGGCCTTTCATTATCAGATGGAATGTCCTCATTGTCACTGTTGGATTCCGAGTCACTCTGATTTGTGATGAATTCACTCAGGGGTTCAGTGTTTGAGTCAAGATCATAGACTGATGTGTAGGAACCTAGGGTTAGAGATTGCGCAGCGGAAATGTTTTAAAATTTTTAAATGCAATCATAAACTAACCTATTTGTACAGTAATAATCAAAAACGGTAAAGAAGGTGATGAAACGATTTCATACCTACGTAGGAGGCTCCTTCACTTTAATTCGATCTGCTCTTGATTTGAACCACTTGATCTTCCTCACTATCTCCCGGAACTGGCAACGGCGTGTGAGCGCGTCACGGTATTTAGGAACAAGGAGGATGTAGAAGAGAAGAGCACACAAAAGACAACTCTTGTTCTTTTGTTGGTGAAGTGCGGCAACCAAAAAATTCTCTAAGAAAAAAATAATAAGCCCCGTTTTTATTTTTCTTTTTCTTTTCTTTTCTTCTTTTTATCTTTCCTCTCGCTGCCCCTATTTCTCTCTTCACCTGATTGTTGTAACTAATGCATCAGGTTTCTTTTATTCTACCATTAATGCATCAATTTTCTTTTATTCTACAATTAATGCATTAGTTTTGTTATACCATATATATCAAATATATATGTTATAAAACTAACCGATGATCTCTCTTTAACACCCTCCTATCTAATGATTAATTACATAATTAAATAATCTAATTATTTAATTAACATAATCATTAATATTCATTAATTGAATAATCACATTATTCAATTAATTCCCGAATAGACACGTGTCAATTTTGTAACACAATTAATTGGACAATCCAATTAATTAACCGTGACCCTTGTTACCTAAATCGATCGAGCTAGCAAGGGGACCTAATGGACCCACAGTATTTCGAGCTCCAATAATCCTTAGAAATAATTAATTAAACTCTTTAATTAATATTTCATGATTATTAACTTCGGTGTTATTCCACTAAAAACCCGAAGTTGCATTCTCTCAACTGTAGACGTTTTTACACAAACCAATAACTTTTGGTGTCCATTGATATAGCTATTGTATATGGTATGATCCTCCATAGGTAGTTCATAATTGGAGCTGGGTCATAATGTTCGTTATACCCCTCAAATTATATTTTTCCATTAAGTACCATTGATTCTCTAATGAACAATAAATCCTACATTTCTTACGGAATTAGGAGAGCGCTCATATTGTTCAAGCCCCAAATCAACCCTTAAGGGAACTACTATCTACTTCTCACAAGAAAGAGTGGATTCCACTATTGTGTGCAGATCTTCCCAACCACAAGCCAAACCGCGATCCCAACATACAGAGCATATTGATCAGGAATGCAACTCCGACCTCACCCATGGTATATCAAAGACCACGATCAAACCTGAAGGAGTCGATAAGACACTCAGGATTGAGATCACCCACATATAGCCATCATTTGTTGATATACATGAATCTCATCATGTAACGGATCTTGGTGAGAGATTCATATAGATCATGGCCCAGTCCTATATGATTACATCATACAAGGTGCCTCCATTCTCATATCTCTATATGAATGATCTAGGATAAGATCACCGTACATTACGGAATGGACCACAGCTATAGATTAACAACAAATAAAGTACCCAGCTTTATTTGCTATCTACGAACTCTTTAAATTGCTCATTTCAAATTGAATTCATCTGTATATGACATTCATATACTCAATTTGAAAATACATCTGGCAATCTTGGATGTTAAGCACACATGCTATATATAAATGTATGAGACAATTTGAATAAATAAACTACTTCTTTTATTTATTGTTCAATTCACATTTACAAACTACAAGCTTTAGGGCAAAAACCCCAACATGATGACCCCAGTTGAGATTCATGGCCTTGTTGAGATGCAATTTGGTCTAATGCAGTCTGCTTGGTTTTTGGCCTTCTAGAGTACACAATAGGTTCTGACGGATTTTGAGACTTAGACTTAGGTGACTCATTAGTATGAGGAGTTTCAATATTCCTAGGTGACTCTTGTGACTGAGACTCAAGAACAGGATTAAGAGTTTCACTAGGAGAACTGTGAGGTTCACCAATATCAAAAAAACTGAAATTCATCCAACTCACTCCCCCCTTGAATTTTAGTTTTGGGGAAAAAAGGCTGATTTTCTACAAATGTAACATCCATAGACACATACACCTTCCTAGTCATTGGACTATAACACTTGTAGCCTTTTTGGGTAGGAGAGTAACCTAGAAACAGACATCTAATGGCTTTAGGATATAGTTTGCTTAGGTTATGAGGATGAATATGAACAAACACCGTGCAGCCAAATATACGGGTAGGTATTTGGGAAAGTAGTTTGGTATGAGGATAAGTCTCAAGCAGAGTTTGACAGGGTGTCTTAAACTGTAGCACACGAGATGACAGTCTATTAATTAGATAGGCTGCTGTAAGAACAGCTTCTCCCCAAAAATGTTTTGGTACATTCATACAAAACAGCAATGACCTAGCCACTTCTAATAAGTGCCTGTTTTTCCTCTCAGACACCCCATTCTGTTGAGGGCTGTCTACATAAGAGGTTTGGTGCACAATACCCTCTGCTAACAGATATTCACTTAACACTCGATTAAGAAACTCCTTTCCATTGTCTGTTCTTAAAACCTGAATTTTTGTTTGAAATTGGTTTTGAATCATTGAATTAAAGTTTTTGAAAATATTGGTAACCTCAGATTTTTCTTTCATTAGGAAAATCCATGTTATCTTGGTATGGTCATCTATAAACGAGACAAACCACCTAGCTTTAGTGATGTTGGGAACCCTGGAGGGGCCCCAAACATCACTGTGAATTGATGAGAAGGGTTTAGAGACCTTGTAACTACTAGGAGGAAAAATAGTATGAGTATGTTTAGATAACTCACAAAATTCACAGTGAAAATCTCTAGGATTTTTATTGATAAACAAAGCAGGAAATAATTTCCTTAAGTACATGAAATTAGGGTGTCCTAACCTGTAGTGCCACAACATGATTGCACTAGACTCACCGAAAGACAACATAGAATTTGTAGAGTGACATTGTGTACTCATAAAGGCTTCGACCTTAAGAAGATATAGACCATATTGCATCTCAGCAGTTCCAATCGTCCTCCCCGAGATCAAGTCCTGGAAAACACAATAAGTAGGGTAGAATTTAGTCACACAATTCTGTTCATAGGTAAGTTTTGAGATAGATAGTAAATTGCAGTCCAAATTTGGAACAAATAGAACAGAGTGTAAGATGAGGGTTTTTGAAATAACAACTGAGCCCCACCCTGTAACCTTTGATAATGAACCATCTGCTACTTTTACATTGTAGTTACCTTTACATGGCCCAAAGGTGTTGAATACCCTAGCATCTCCAGTCATGTGGTCAGTTGCACCTGAGTCCACAATCCAGGACCTCGGGGCCTCGTGTCTCACATTCAAAGCATTAGAATAGGTACCTTTTTGAGCCACAGATCCAGTTCCTACAACTGATGCACTAGGGCTGAAACCGGATTGTCTAAACATCCTCTGTAATTGGTCTAGTTGTTCTCTGCTGAATAGGTTAGCCTCTGCTCCCATAGTCTCATTCCCACTAGTCATGTACCCCTTTGGATATAAAATTATTTTAGTATTATATTTAAAATTATTATTATATTAAAATGTCTTATTATTATTATTATTATTATTAAAATGTCTTATTATTATTATTATTATTATTATTATTATTAAAATTTATTATCAATATTATTATTATTATTATTAAAATTTATCATCATTATCAGCATCATTTTCATGATTATTAATATTTATTATTTTACTATTATTGAAAATTTATTAATAATAATAATATTATTATTATTGCTATTATTTCCTCTTTCAATTAACTAAAACAACATCCACTCTATTAGATCAATTAATATTGTACTAGTTAATACAATGTAATGTATAGTACAAACCAAGCTAAACATTATATTCTATTATTCTAATACATTTTAAAATTTGAATACAATACAATACAAGCCACCAAATATAATTTTCATGTCTAATAATAAACAAGGAATAAACAAGAAAGTAAATATCGATAATAATCCCAAAATTTCGATGATATTTTCAAATTTAAATTAATATAAGAAATATTGTTAAAATATCAAAACTTTGATGATAATTTTGATATTTTCATTAATATTCATAAATTTAGACCCTTGATATATCCATTTGAAATAGATATTCATTTCCTTGATAACAAGTCAGTGCAAGGACAAAGTTAGCTTATCCGACTTGGAGTTGGAGGTACAAAGTGCGACAATTTACAATTTACAACTTACAATTTATAATTTATAATTTAGAAGGGTCAAATTATGGAAAAGTCAAATTTAAAAGGTTTCAAATTGTAAACAAATATATAAGACTTAAAAAACTTTTATGGGCTTAAAGCCCATGGCCACCCATCATCGGTCCATCTTATCAAAACATGCATACCATCTTAATTAAGGGTGGCGATTATATACAAGATCCGATGATGCTATATAAAAATACAGTAGAATCCCTCTAAATTAATATTTTTGGGACCTACCCTTGAGTATTAATTTAGAGGGGTTATTAATTTGAAGGGTTTTACATCGTAAAGTGTTATTTTGTTTTATAAAATGTGTGGAAGTCGTTTCTTGTTTAGAGAAGATTCCTTTTCGGGATCCTATGTTTAGTCAGTTTTCATCTTCAGGGGAATTTTATTTTATTTTATTTATTTATTTATTTATTTTTTTATTTTTTTTAAGGATTCTTTATTTAGGAAAGATTTATTAAGAAAATTTGCAATTCCTTTTGGGAATGTGATTACTTAAGACTGAGCATACTCACCATATAAATAGTAAGGTTTATTCTTTGATTGTATATCACAAGAGAGATATTAAGATATATCTAAAAATTATATTTCTAACAGCTCCTAAAAATTCTCTATTTTTTATCTTCTTTGCTATAACAAGAGGACAATTCAAAATATGAAGGATGAAGTCAAAAATATCAAACATGGTGGCCTTGTGCAAACTAGTATCTTGAAGTACTTTTCTAGTTCTTAATTATTATGTCATATATTTTATACTCTTATGGAATTATTAATTTATGCGACAGTCGGGACTGAAATTTTACATTGGGTTTCAAAAATAAATTATTAATTATTACGATAGAGGGGTTTATTAATTTTTTTACATTAGCCCGGGTCGGGACCGGGATTTTTTATTAATTTAGAGAGGATATTAATTTATAGAAGATAAATTTACAGGGGTTCTACTGTAATAGATTTGAGTTAATTTTGTCACTTAATGTGAGAAAATTTAACCCCGATGAGTAAAGATTTGCGTGAGAAAATTTAACAGAAAATTTAAAACTAATTTTTGGACCAGAAGAATAGTAATCAAGACGGTGAAACAATTCCCAGGAAATGTCAAAGTCATAAACAACCATCACTTATCAATGAGGTTATAAATATGAACAATTTAAGTAGACTTGTAAGGTAACAACACTTTTTACATTAATTTGACAAAAATAAAGTCGGTGCGAGATTTATAGGCTACTAATTAATTAAATATAAGTAGATATTGACTAAATATATATAAATTGATAAATGAGAAATTGATTTCATGATATCAATACGCAGCGAGGAGAAAAACAATATATATATATATAATCGAAAAGCAAAATTTTTATAAATGAAGAAGAATATATTATACATATAATGATATAAATGACAGAAGAAGAAGCAAACCAGTAATGATCGGACCACATACCTGGAGATATCAATAGTTATATTTCTGTCCCACAGACTTCAGCTGGTGAGTCTCAATTGTTATCTGTTTTTATAAATAAAAGAGATCGACTGTTGTTTTATATTCCTTCCCGTTTCTCCAATTAACTCTTTTTTTTTTTCTATTTCTTTTTCTTTTTTTATTGAATCTTCTTAAGTCTTAACTTGTTACTCATGTTAAGCATATTTTCAAGAAATATATGCTTAATTATTATTTGTGCTTTATTTGGAAAAAATTAAAGAATAAGACTTGAACATGTATGTAGATTAATTGATCTAGATCCAATAGTAAGAAAACAAAATAAAGAAAAGGATATATTCTTTTCTTCTTCCGAGAAAAAAAAAAAAAAAACTAGATGGGTTAGGGGGCTACCCGAACTTACTGATATCAAACACTACACATGGGTAAATATGTTTGTGAGATCCGTCATAAATCTATGAAAAAATTAAACCCAATCTTCTTGAGGTTTTTGTTCTTTTATGTACGCTCGAAATCAACTTATTCAAAAACTAACAGTAACCTACCTATTAACACCGATAAGGTGTTTGATAAAATGACTAAAAAAAAAAAAAGATGTGTTTGGGAGCTAAGAAAATCTTCATGAACATTTTCTCTAGAGTTCTTTTATTGATTTAAGATATTAATACAAGGCTTCTCTTTTATATATATATATATATATATGAGAATTGTTATTTGTTTTTGTAACTAAAAGAGATCGACTGTTGTTTATATTCCTTCCCGTTTCTCCAATTAACTCTTTTTTTTTTTCTATTTCTTTTTCTTTTTTTATTGAATCTTCTTAAGTCTTAACTTGTTACTCATGTTAAGCATAATTTCAAGAAATATATGCTTAATTATTATTTGTGCTTTATTTGGAAAAAAATTAAAGAATAAGACTTGAACATGTATGTAGATTAATTGATCTAGATCCAATAATAAGAAAACAAAATAAAGAAAAGGATATATTCTTTTCTTCAGAAGAAAAGGATACATGGGTAAATATGTTTGTGAAATTCATCATAAATCTATGAAAAAATTAAGCCCAACCTTCCTGAGGTTTTTGTTTTTTTACGCTCGAAATCTACTTATTCAAAAACTAACAATAACCTACCTATTAACACCAATAAGGCGTTTGATAAAATGACTAAAAAAAAAAAGATGTGATTGGGAGCTAAGAAAATCTTCATGAGCATTTTCTCTAGAGTTCTTTTATTGATTTAAGATATTAATACAAGGCTTCTCTTATATATATATATGAGATAATTGATTCACACACTAACGGATTCAAATCGCCATTCAAAAAATGGTGTCTCAATTTATGTATAACCAACCAAATTCAACCATGTCAACCACTATCATGTACATTTAATATATATTTTTTTAAAAAGCTTTTACACTTAATACATGATAGTGGTTGACATAGCTAGATTTGGTTGGTTAGACACAAATCCGAACACCATTTTTTGATAGATGATTTGAATCCCACACTAAAAGAATTTTTTATTTTTTATTTTTTATTTTTTTTTATTTTTTTTATTTTTTTATTCAAGGAAAAGCTAACCAATAGAATTTGTTTACTAAACCACATCAGCAGATTTAGTTACTAGCAGTTATTTAACTTCTAACTAACTCTCTAAACTTAGCTAAGCAATATAATTTATGTAATGCTTGTGATGCTCTGTGTTAGCATGCTGCTCTGTTTTTACTCCCTGAATACACATACCTGATTTTAATAAATTAATTGCACATGAATTGAATAAAGTCCATGCGAGTTAAACATATCTGTGAAGAGTATATCTCTGCTAGCTTCAGTAACAGAACAGAGCAATAGCATCAACTGTCAGCTGCAAGCTCAATCAACAAAAGGCCAACACAAGCTAGCAAAGGCAAGGACAGTAGATGATTCAATACAATGCAGCATTCAGTCCAATAGGTTGATCAATAGATCACAACCATACTTCCGCACAATATTGAAAGAAATACCAACCGTACGATTGAGTCTTGTCAAGCACAAAACAATGGCTCGAGAGTACAAAACGCAAAACAGAATTTGGCGCCCAAAATGAATCTGTTATGGCTGAGTTGGCAAGATGATTGGTTCTCATTTATTCTGGTAAAAGTTTGTTAGAAAAGTTGTTAGAATATAGATGATTCTGGAAACACAAAAGTGTGAATATATATGTAAGTTTTCTGTAAAGTAAATTCAATGAATCACAATTCTAAAATTCCAGACTCCATTAAAAGTTCTGGTTACAATTCTCTCTGAGTATTTTTCTCAAACACCTGTTACATACAGGTTTTACAATATCAAGTGATTCACTTGCATGTTTATTGAGCAGTAAATATTTTTTAAATTTCAATCCAGAATGGTTTAAAATGATTTGGGGGCAATTATTTTGATGGAATTGTTATGGTTTATTAGCATATATATATATATATATATGGGGGAGCGTTTTCTGAATTTTTGGGTCGTGCAATCATGCATGTCCTAAATGATATTTGATTGGTCTCGATAAATTTCCGTCCCGTTTAGTATATTTGTTTATCATCATTAATCTAGGATTAAGAGTAGATTAACTATTCACAAACATTGAAAAACGAAATAATACGTAGTTATTTGCTTAAAGAGACAAATGAATGATACATAGATCACCACTGTATGCATTGTTATTATGAAGAAACTAGTACTTTCTCGAAGAATCAAAGAAGTGTAATACTGAGAAGAAAATTAGGAATCAGGGAGCTTCAATGCTCTCTAATGAGGGTGAACATAATTAAAAATCTTTACTATAGTAATTGTAATTAACTTATCTATGTTTGATTAATATTTAATCATATTAATAAGAAATATATCCCAATTGAAATACAATCAACAGATAATCCAAATCCAAGTCCAAATGCAATTATTCTTCCCAATCATTTTCGAATTTGATTACTTCATTACGTTGGATCAGATAGTGATCGGTTAAGCCAAGATGACACAAGAGAAGCCAAACATGAGTTAGTAACTCTCCACCACATCTCAGCTGTTGAGCACGCTCGTTTCCTTTACATTTTCTTGCTACATATCCCAACATATCCATCCAAACGCTCTCAATTCTCTTCCATTTGCTCTTTAATTTTTGTATCGAAATAATAGACATCAACGGTAACCAATCACTAAATCCAAAAACTTAAACTGTTTCTTTAGCAATAATTTATATATAGGGTGAGTCTTTTATGAGGGATCCCTTATTTTAGTTTCGGTAAGGACCGTGATGAAAACACATCGATTTTATAGAATTTTAATCTGATTTTTTTTTTTTTTTTTTGTGGTGATGAGTTTATTGAAATCTACCTATGAACAAAATTTGAGAATTTTTCGAATACTAGAACTGTTTTTATTGAATTTTCCTATATTTCACATATTTTCCTAGGCTTTCATATTTAACAAATTTTGGATAAAATAGATCTAGTACTTGGAAAATTCTCAAATTTTATTCATAGGTAGATTTCAATGAAATGAACTCATCATCCAGAGAAACCACTAAATTAAGTTGCAGTTTATAAATCCACTGTTAGAAACAACAAATCATCGATCTTCTATAGAACAGAGAAACCATGGAATCAAAAAATTTACGCTATATATATACACACTAAAAAAATCTATTAATTTACTAACATTTTTCATTTTTGTTTATGGAGAATGAATCTAACAACAGACCCAAATCAAACTGATCTAACCATGGAAGAATTAATCATCATGGCCGCCGGCGACCTGGAAGTTCGCCGGAAAGTTTTGATCTTTACTGGGAAAAAAGAGGCATAGACAGAAAAACACAAATGTTTTTTTCGTTAAACAGAGAAAAAGTTATATATAAATATACGGTGAGAGAAGTGTACTTTAGAGTTAGTTGTGTCATGTGTGTGGGTGACCGGAAAAGTTGGTGAATTTGGGTGACGTGGACTGGTATGATACCGACACGTGGCGATTTTAGTTTGATTAGCTTTTTTTCGATTTTTAAAATTTATTTAATTCCTTTTTTTTAATGTTCAGTTGTCAGATAGTTTGTCTGAGGCCTGAGGGAGGTGAGTTATTTGGTGCGGGTGGGTGTAGAGGAGATGGAGAAGGGAAAGCCGTTGATTGTTTAGTGAGTCGGAGGCTTGGACGGTTGAGATTTGTGCGAGAGACGACTTGTGGATGTTAATACTTAGATGACGTGTAAATTCTTATCAATGAATGGGGAGAGTTAGGTTTTGGTGTAGTGGAGCTTAGATAGAAGAATATTCTGTTTCCAATGAGAGTTTGCCACGTCGCCTACTTGATAGTTTCATTTTTTTTTATTTATTTAATTAGTTTATAGTAGATCGAGTAATATGCAAAAAAAAAAAAAAAAAAAAAAAAGTTTAGGTTGAGTTGAAAATGATTTGGGAGATTATTTTGATGGAATTATTATGATTTACTAATAGTGTGGAGTGTTTTCTCATTGTTAGAGTATATATTTTGGTCTTCATATTGTAAAAGATAATGACAGGTTTCGATAGACTGCTAACCTGTTCAGTTTACCTCCAACATAAAACATCGTCACCAACCCTTAGAGAGAGAAAGTGGTCAACAGAGAAGGAGCAGTCATCAGTGAAGAGGGAAGAGAAAAAAAAACGTTAAGCTTGTGAGATAGATAGGCCCAACTTGAAAAAATAAAATAAAAAAATCCTAAGGTAGGGCCATTAATTTAATTCTTTAGTTATGGAGTGAAATGAAATTTTTATATTTGGTTCAAAAGATAAGAATAGTTAAAAACAAAAATTAATAATTTTATAAAGTTAATTTTGACAAAATTGTCATAAATTGATGATCGAATATTGTATTCACAAACATTGAAAAATGAAATAATGTGTAGATATTTGTTTAAAGAGATGCATGAATGATATATATATTGAACACCACAGCATGCATTGTCATTGTCATTTGGAAGAAACCAGCAGTTTCTTGAGGGACCAAAGAAGTGTAACAAAACAAAGAGAAAAGAAAAGTAACCAGAGAGGTTCAATGCTCTTTAATGACTGAACATAATTAGAAATCTTTTGATGAATTCTACAAACCACCACAATATTACAATAATGATCAAATTGTATAAATACTAGTAATTGTAATTAATTTATTTAAGAAATCTCAATTGAAATACAATCAATAGAGAATCCTTATTTTGACAAGATGAAGTTGGTTCGGTGGTAAACTCCTTACACCTGCACCGGGCCCGTCATGTCTATGGGCCCCATATATATGATATAAGTTTTTGTTATGGGTTAAGTTGTAAAAAAAAAATCTAAAAAAAAAGCTCAAACAATACCAAAAAAAATTAGAACCTGGCCCAATTCGTTTTATTCTAGTACAAAACCCAATTTTTTAAAGTTTCATACTTTCTTATCATCTATTACCTATATATATATATATATTCTTCATTTCTTCTTCACCCATCAAAGACCAAAAAAATAAAAAAGGGCAACCGGGTACATAAAAATCATGGATTTTTTTAATTTTGATTTTTATTTTAGGATGAAGTGGGGATGATTTTGTTGGTATGGGGCCTATTTTTTAGATTTCACCCAAGGGTCTCGGAAAAGTCAGGATTGGCATTGGTCACATGATTCCTAGCTACCATATATGCAATAGGAAAGTGAGAGCAAAGGGACATGCATGGAGCCAAAGACAGATAACAAAAACACATACTTTACATGCATCCTGGGAGGGAGGGCACGATATGATTTTGAGACCATATGCCAGAGTATACTTCGTAAAAAGTAATATAAATATATACCTGTGATTCATCGTTTACTTCCTTATAAATCAAGCAAGCTCTTAAATCTTCAGAGACTTCACAAAGCTGTGGTCTTTGAGCCTTTGTTTTATTGTATCATCTAAGAAAGCACGAGTACTACTTATATAAGTTCCAGTGTATTATTACAATCACGAATTAAAAAAAAAGAAGAAGTTTGTTTTAGATTTAAATTTGAATAAATTGTAATTATATTTAATCCTTTTTTTTTTTTTAATGTTCGATTGTCAGGTAGTTTGTCTAAGGGAGGTGAGTTATTTGGTGCGGGTGGGTGTAGGGGATACAGAGAAGGGAGTGCCGTTGGTTTTTGTGTGAGTTTGAGGTATGGACGGTTTGGATTTGTGCAAGAGAGGACTTGCGGGTGTGAGATGACGTGTAAATTCTTATCCATGAATCGGGAGAGTTAGGTTTTGGTGTAGTGGAGCTTAGATATGAGAATATTCTGTTTCCAATGAGATTTTGCCACGTTGGCTACTTGATAGTTTCTTTTTATTTATTTAGTTTTATAGTAAGTTAGGTTGAGTTGAAAATGATTCGGGAGGAATTATTTTGATGGAATTGTCATAGTTTATTAGCATATGTGGAAGCGTTTTCTTCCCGAATTGTGGGAGTGAATATTTGGATGATGCAATCGTGCATGTCCCGAATGATATTTGATTGGTTTCGATAAACTTCTATACATCCCGTTCAATATCCTTAGTCTAGGACTAAGAGTAGATTAACTATTCATAAATATTGAAAAACGAGATAATATGTAGTTAATTGTTCAAAGAGACAAATGAATGATACATAGAACACCATGGCATGCATTGTTATTAGGAAGAAACTAGTACTTTCTCGAGGAATCAAAGAAGTGTAATACACAGAAAGAAGAAAAGGAACCAGAGAGCTTCAATGCACTTTAACGGGGGTGAACATAATTAAAAATCTTTTGCAAATCCAAATGCAATTATTCTTCCTCATCACGTTCGATCTTGTAGTGGCCGGTTAAGCCAAAATGATACAAGAGAAACCAGACATGAGTTAGCAATTCTCCACCACGTCTCAGCCATTGAGCATGCTCGTTTCCTTTACAATTTCTTGCTGCATATCCCAACATATCCATCCAAGCGCTCTCAATTGTCTTCCATCTGTACTCTAATGGCTGTGTCTAAATAATAGGCATCAATAGTAAACAATCACTAAATTCAAAAACTTAAACTTTTTCTTTAACAATAATTCAAATGATTGATAGTAGTTTAAGGTGTGTGAGTTTTGGCTTGTTAATATATATATATATATATATATACACGGAAATTTTCCTATCAGTGTGCACCGATAGAATTATATAAGGACATTGAATGTGAGTTACTCGTTTTACATACTTTGACTTGGTATGTATGCACTTATCAAATCACTTTTATAAATGAGTGACTCACATTCAATATCCTGTATTAGGATGTACTAATAGGAACGGGATCGTATATATATATATATATATATATGCCAGCCCCTCATATCACATATAACGTGGAGACAACAGATAGATAATGACGACAAAGAAAATATCGAAGACACATACGTTACATTACGGGAGGGAAGGGGACTGCGACATTACTCTAGGACCTTATACCTCTGATATACCATATTGCTGTCAAAAGCTTAAGTTGTTAATTTGATAAGAAATAAATATATACCTGGGAATGGGATTCATCAATCATCGTTCACTTTCCTTACAAGTTCCATTGCCCAATATAACAATTTCTTTTCAGGAGTCAAAGTATCTCGATCAGTATCAGTAAGATGTGGATACTCTTGTTCAAGCAATCTCTTGCATGCTTTAGCCTTTCTGTTTGTAGTTTTGTCTGCTCCGGATGGGAATTGCCCTTCCCGTTCATCAGCCCTGTTCCGTATGTATTGGAAGCTAATAATACGATCACTATCTACAAGTGATAACATAGAACGCCGCTCCATTAGAAGATACATCATGTATCTAGAAACTCTTTTGATCATTCTACATTTCTGACAAAACTGCTTTCGATCATCAGTCTGAAACTGTTCTTGATCTAAATAACACCAAACTTCTGTAGCAATGTGCCAAGCAATAATACTGAACTCAAATTCTGTATTGATACCTACACCTGTTGAATATATAGCTATATATATTATGTATATATATATTTTCAGATTCATCTTGAACATTCACATTAATTAGGTTCATAGATATAATATAAAGAAGTGTACCTGAGTACCTCCACCATAACTTTTGATCAGCCTTTTCACAATGCTTCTGTGGGAAGGCAATTCAGCGAAAGATCCACCTTTGAATACTCAGCTTGTATTGGGACATCTTATTGGGCCACCTCCTGGTGCTGGTGCTGGTGCTGAGCTGCCTCTTCAGTAGTGTTTTACGATGGAATCATCGCGGTGATCTATCAACCAACCAGCAAATATATCCGATAAAACCAGTAATAGTGCTGCATATATGTCATGAATAACAGCTACAATTATTAATAGGTATGTTATCGAAAGATCCACCTTTGAATACTTGCGTTTGTCAATACACGAACAGTGAAGAACACCATAACTAAACAGGTGAGTAAGAAAGTGATCAGCCGCAGGACTAATCCCCGACGAGGATAGAATAAGCCCCGATGAGTATAGAGTAATGATAACTTGGTGTAAAGCAAATCGTACATCATTCCAAGTTCTATTTCGATTAATTTGAAAGCATATTCGGACGACGTCATATCAATGAACATCTTGGAGCTCCCTCTTCTAATATATTGATCCACGTTATCAGCTAAGAAAGCAAGATTACTTAGGCTTAATAGTGTTTTTTCAGCAAAATTCAATGCTTTTTCTTCAGAATCGATCACTGGAGGAGGATGAAACCAAATAGAAAATGATCTGGACTCTAAAGAGGAATCTTGACGTTGCTGGAGGATGCTTGATCTGGAGGACTCTAGATGTTGCTGGTGGCTGCTTGATCTAAGAACCCATGTCGGTTCCCCATACTTGATAATCCCTGGAAATAACATTACAAGGGACAGAATTGAAAGGCTACAGGCTGTCCAAGACATGAAAAATATAGAAAGTCCAATCAAGTGTCTCAACCAAAGCTCATTATCTTCTAATGCATAAGCGGTTATGGTGTCGGGGCCACCCAAATGTAAGAGCAGAAACAGTGCCCAGAATGCAGATAGTTGAGTGTTTGCATCCAATGATGACGGTGATCCATCATCCTTATCGTATACCTCTATGAGGTTATCTGAGAGTATAGTAGTATACCGTCAAGTGAGAAAGTTGCTACAGAGTCTGCAGTTATGTAAGCAGACCACAAAACAATTTTGATCCATAACTTGTTACTGTACTTTCGACGGTTACCCAGAAAGATGAGAAGTATTTGAAGGGTAAGATTGAACAAAACTATTACACGTAAATCCCATTCCGTCCATAGTTCCCTTAACCATGAAGGAAATAACTTCATTATTGTCCTCCTTTTTCTTTGAATACACCAAATGCTCACAACTGAATTTCAATCTACACATAATAAGTAGAAATAATAATTATTCTTTTTTTTTCTTCTTCTTTTTGAATTTGGGGGAGGGGAGATTATGTAGTTACACTAGGCTAATGCAAACGGCCACTAATAAAATAATCAAGATGGTGAAACAATTCCCAGGAAATGGCAAAGTCATAAACAACCATCACTTATCAAAGAGGTTATAAATATGAACAATTTAAGTAGACTTGTAAGGTAACAACACTTTTTACATTAATTTGATAAAAATATAGTTGGTGCGAGATTTATAGGATACTAATTAAATTTAAGTAAATATTGACAAAATATATATAAGTTGATAAATGAGAAATTGATTTTATGATATCAATACGCTGGCTGCGAGGAGACAAAAATATATATATATATATAAAATCGAAAAGCAAATTTTTGTCAATGAAGAAGAATATATTATACATATAATGATATGAATGACGGAAAAAGAAGAAAACCAGTAAGGACCACATACCTGGAGATATTATTAGTTATATTTCTGTCCCACAGACTTCAGCTGGTGAGTCTTGACTCTCAACTGTTGTTTGTTTTTTATAACTAAAAGAGATCGACTGTTATTTTCAGAGCCGGCCTTGACGTTTTTTGGGGGCTGGGTGAAAATGTAAGAAATTGGAAAAACAGGCCCCATGACATGTCAAATGAGGAATAAGATGGTTACAAAATGGCCACAATTTTTTTAATATATTCTAAACATATAATTAAAAAAAATAAAATGAATTAGGCCCTTCAGAGTAACAATTTTTTTAATATATTCTATATATATAATTAAAAAAAAATGAATTGGGCACTTTAAACAATTATTTTTTCTATGGACTGTTGTTTCGGTCTGGGTTGCTTTTTTTTGCCGCTGCTGGTGCTGCTTGTCGTGGGACCTGGGTGTTTGTTGTGGGGTTTTTTTCTTTTCTGGTTGGTGCGGGGTGCCTTCCGCCCTTGTTGGTGGTTGTTTCTGTGTTTTTTTGTGCTCCTTGTTGAGCTTTGGCTTTGGCCCTTAATACAAATACTTTTTCAAAAAAATAAATACCCAATACCCATAAATCTAGAGCCCTCCCACCCAAGGGCGGATCCACTAGAGGGCTGCACCGGCAGCCGTCTTAAAAAAAAAAAAAAAAATAGGGCAAAATAAACCTTTAATTGGATAATAGTTTATCATGTAACAGTCTAATTAGTATAATGATATCTAATAGTTTATAATAGTTTATCATGTAATGGAATCTTTAATTGAAGAGGGACATAGGATAAGGGTTCAAAAATTAAATAGAACTTTTTGGGGGAGGGCTTGTGCAAATAGCACCATATTAATAAGTCTTGTTTTAATAGCACCAAAATAGGTGATGAGATCAAAATACCCCCACTTACTCTTTTCCTTTTTATTTTTTTTCACGAAAATTCGAGACTTATTTGCAGTTTCGAGACTTATTTATGATTTTTTCGAGACTTATTCATGCGTTTTCGAGACTTATTCATACGTTTTTCGAGACTTATTTATGCGTTTCGAGACTTATTCTGTCGACCTCCATCAATGGTGATAGTGACGATCCGACGACGGCGCTAATTGACTCCGGAGATAGTTGGATCTGGAAGATTGAACGATGCCGAGTTCGTTGGCGCCATCGGTTTCATCAGATTCATGACGGATTGTCATAAATCGGACGATGAAGATTTGCGATGGTTTAGGTTTTGCTTCGTTTCTCTCTCTACACAACTCGAAAATGAAAACGAATACTTCGGTTACAATGATTGGCACTCGACGAACGTTTTCCCTATGGTTTTGCCGGTCAATTCGTCAGTAGGCGGTGGCACCTCCATTGAAGCTCCATCAATGGAGGTTTGGGAAAAAGGAAGAAGAAGGTGAAGGACACCCAAGAGAAAAGAAAAGAAGTTGGGGGGTATTTGTAAAAAAAGGAAGAAGGATTTGCAGAGAAAGTCTCTGTATATTTTCTTGTATATTTCCATTACATAATTACACATATAAATAACTAAAATAAAGCTTTGTACAGGTAAGTTTCCAAGTAAGGAAATAAAATATCATGCTTTTAATTGTCTAAATAAAATCCCAAGATTGATGACCTAAATAATCTCCCAAGATTGATGGCCTAAATAAAATCCCAAGATTGATGGTGATGAATTCCAAAGATTTTCAACACTCCTCCTCAAGTTGGAGCATGAATGTCTAGAATCCCCAACTTGCGTAAGTGTGAATGAAAAACTCCCTTTCCCAGTGCTTTGGTGAATATGTCTGCAACTTGAAGAGTAGAAGGTGTGAAAGAAGTTTGAATCTGTCTTGATTGAATTTTTTCTCTCACTATATGACAATCCAACTCTATATGCTTTGTACGTTCATGAAAAACCGGATTTGCTGCTATGTGTAAGGCAGCTTGGTTATCGCAATGTAACCTTGCTGGACCTGAATGACTAACTTGCAGATCTTGTAGAAGATATCTTAACCAAGTTAATTCACAAGTGAAGGATGCCATTGCTCTATATTCTGCTTCTGCGGATGAGCGAGAAACCGTTGCTTGTTTCTTTGTTTTCCAAGATATAAGAGAATCACCAAGAAATATGCAATATCCTGTAACAGATCTTCTTGTGGTTGGACAACTGGCCCAATCTGCATCACAATACCCTTTCAAAACCAAAGCATTTTTTGATGGAAATAACAGTCCCTGACCTGGTGTTGATTTCAAATATCGTAGAACACGGAGAGCTGCATCAAGATGTGGCTTTCGTGGTTCTTGCATAAATTGACTAAGAAGATGTACTGAATAAGATATCTCAGGTCTTGTAATGGTGAGATAAATGAGTCGCCCAACAACTCTTCTGTAATGTGATGGCTCTTTAAGAAGTTCACCTTCTATTGGTGTAAGCTTCAAATTTTGCTCCATGGGAAAGGTGGCTGGGGTAGCACCAAGTAAGCCCATATCATCTAGTATATCTAATGTATACTTGCGTTGTGAGATGGAGATTCCTTGTTTGGAACGTGCAACTTCAATACCCAAGAAATACTTCAAATTTCCAAGATCTTTGATACGAAATTGATCATGAAGAAGTTTCTTGAGTGCTTGTATTGCAGCTGAATCATTTCCTGTGATTATCATATCATCAACATAAATTAGTACTGCAGTAAAAGAATCTCCACATACCCGTGTGAATAAGGAATAATCTGCCTTAGATTGTTGAAATCCGGCATCTCGAATGGCTGTAGAAAATTTGGAAAACCAATTTCGAGAGGCTTGTTTCAACCCATACAACGACTTATTTAGTCGACACACCAAGTTCTCCCCCTGTCGACTATATCCCGGAGGTGGAAGCATGTAAACTTCTTCATGAAGATCACCGTGAAGAAATGCATTCTGTACATCTAATTGATGAAGAGACCAATTTCTAGATGCAGCGATAGCAAGCAAACACCTGACTGTTACAAGTTTTGCAACTGGTGCAAAAGTCTCATTATAGTCCATGCCTTCAACCTGTGTGTAACCTTTAGCCACCAAGCGTGCTTTATAACGCTCTATTGAGCCATCGGATTTATATTTGATTTTGTACACCCATTTGCAACCGATAGGCTTCTTTCCAGTAGGCAAAGGAGTGAGGGTCCAAGTGTTATTTTCCCGAAGTGCTTGAATTTCAAAATCCATAGCTTCTCGCCATTGAGGATCTTTCTCAGCTTGAGCAAATGTTTCAGGTTCAAGTGATTTAGAAATGCTAGCAACAAAAGAACAATGAGAAGATGACAATTTATTATAAGAAATGAAGTTTGATAAAGGATAACGCGTACCTTTTACAGGAATTGGTGGTGAATCAGACAATGGATCTGATGCTGACAGCATGGTCTTATAATCACGAAGCCAAGTAGATGGCTTTCTTGGTCGTTCAGATCGTCGTGGTGCTGGTAATTGGGTAGATTCAATGGTGTTATTATTGGGATCATTGATGGATTCAACAGGCAGTGTGGAATTATTTTGAGCAATTGGTACTGAAACTACATGGGTGGGTTCCTCATGTGTATTTGGTGTGGCGTTTGGAACAAAATTACCTAGCACTGGCAATGGCAAAACTATAGGTACCTCATGTGTATTTGGTGTAATATTTGGGACTAAATTATCTGGTACTGGCAATGGCAAAACTGGTAAATCAGATCTAATATCTCCTGATATGTTTGCAAATGGAAAAATATTTTCATGGAAAACAACATCTCGACTAGAGAAAAACTGTTTGGTAGTCAAGTCATACATTCTGTAAGCTTTCTGACCAAATGGATATCCAACAAAAATGCATTTACGAGAACGTTGATCAAATTTATGTGTAGGATGAACATTAACGGCATAGCATAGACACCCAAAAACACGTAAATGACTTTATGTGGGAGTATGGTTGTAAAGGGCTTCATATGGTGTTTTTCCAGAAAGAAGTGGTGTAGGCAAGCGATTAATAAGATAAGTAGCAGTGAGAACACTCTCCCCCCAAAATTTTAGAGGAAGATGAGATTGAAATCTCAATGCTCGTGCTACATTCAAGATATGTCTATGCTTGCGTTCAGCCACCCCATTTTGTTGTGGTGTGGAGACACAAGAGTGTTGATAAATGATGCCATGTGCCTTAAAAAATTCACGCATTGAATAAAATTCACTGCCATTGTCCACACGTATTTGTTTAACCTTTTTGTTAAATTGAGTTTCAGTAAGGGCAAAAAAAGATTTCAACAAATTTTGAGATTCTGATTTAAAACGCATCAAATAAACCCAAGTGCTTCGTGTGAAATCATCCACAATAGTTAAAAAGTAATGTGCACCAGAATGTGAAGCAATTTTATTTGGTCCCCAAATGTCACAATGAACTAACTCAAAAGGTTCAACAGAAGAAATAGAGCTTAAAACAAAAGGGAGTCTAGTTTGCTTGGCCAAGTGACAAACCTCACAATGTTTATTATGACAAAAAGAGATTTCAGAAATAGAATCGGCCAACCGTTGCAAGGGTGCTATTGACGGATGACCAAGGCGCTGGTGCCAAAGATCAGGTTGTAAAGTGGCATTATGGGTGACAGGATTAGATCGGAATGCAGTGTTTGGCGATAAATGATACAGACCATTATGCTGTCTCCCCAATCCAATCGTCTTCTTCGTTACCAAATCCTGAAAAATACAAAAATCAGGGAAAAATGTGACTGAACAATTCAATGATCGAGTGATTTTACTAACTGACAGTAAGTTAACATGGAATGATGGAACACAAAGAACATCATCAAGAAATAAATTGGAATCAATTTTTGTTGATCCAATGGAGCTTATGGTTGATTTTTCACCATTTGGCAGTTTTACTGTAGAAAAAGAATGAGATGAAATTTTTTGAAACATATCAGGAGAAGAAGTAATATGATCGGTGGCACCACTATCGATAATCCATTCCATTGATTTGTTTTGAAAAATGTATGAGGAATAGCAAGTGGGAGTGGACAGACCTGCAATATTTGCTTGTGGCTGAGAATTACCATCATGTAAGAGAGCTAAAATTTTCAAATATTGCTCAGGAGTGAAACTTGGAGCCTCAGCCTTGGTATTGCCAATGAAAGATTGCTTCTTGTCACCTGGCTTCTCAGTTTTCTTATGGAATTTGTTACTTGATGGAAAACCATGTAAATTATAACACCTGTCAATTGTATGATTATTTCCATTGCAATGAGTGCAATGAAATTTTCCCTTCTGCTTGTTTGTTGAACTACTGCCAGTAGAAAAAGGTCCGCTAAGACGATGCTTGTTATTTGTAGCCAACATAACTTCCTTTGAAACAACCAATTCCCTCTGTTTTTCTTCTTGAAGGATAAGCGAATATGCTTTGCCAATTGTAGGAAGTGGCTGCATCAATAGAATTTGACCACGAATAGCAGAATACGTATCATTCAACCCCATAAGAAATTGCATTACCTTTTCTCTTTGCTCACGTTCACCAAGTTTCTTCATGGCACCACACGAGCAGGTAGGCAAATCATTAAAAGATGCTATCTCATCCCAAAGAGCCTTCAATTTGGTGAAATATGCAGCAACCGACATCATGTCTTGTTGAAGTGATGCAATATCCCTTTGTATTTGGAATATTCTTGGAGCATTGTTTTGAGAAAATCGCTCCTTAAGATCACACCAAACTTCGGAAGCAGAGTCAGCATATATAACACTATTTGCAAGATCTGGTTCGACAGAATTAAGAATCCATGACAGCACCATATCATTGCACCTTTTCCAAAGTGACAATTTTTCATCAGTTTTTGCTGGCTTTTCAATAGAACCGTCAACAAATCCTGATTTGTTCTTAGCACTAAGAGCTATTCCCATGGAACGACTCCAAGTGTTGTAATTATCTCCATTCAACAGTTTTGTAACCAAAACAATCCCCGGATGATCTGAGGAATGTAGAAAATAAGGATCCGAAGACTTGATAGTTTCGGCTCCTTGCACAGATGAATCATTTGTCATCTTGATTTAACGAAAGGAATAGATGCCCAAGACGAGGGCTCTGATACCATGTAAAAAAAGGAAGAAGGATTTGCAGAGAAAGTCTCTGTATATTTTCTTGTATATTTCCATTACATAATTACACATATAAATAACTAAAATAAAGCTTTGTACAGGTAAGTTTCCAAGTAAGGAAATAAAATATCATGCTTTTAATTGTCTAAATAAAATCCCAAGATTGATGACCTAAATAATCTCCCAAGATTGATGGCCTAAATAAAATCCCAAGATTGATGGTGATGAATTCCAAAGATTTTCAACAGTATTTTTGTCCAAATTCCATTTTTGGTGCTAATAAAACATGAGTTAGTAATGTGGTGATAGTTGCACAACTTCAAGTTTCAAAAGTGCTATTTTGCCCCATTTTCTCCATAGGATAATGTGCAAATTAAACTTTTTCTATCGGTTTATTTCTTAAAAAAAAAATTATAAAAAATTATATATAATTAGTTATTTTTTTTATTTACTTATAAAATTATAGGTAATTACATAATAAAATTTTGAAAATGGTTTTAGACGGTATAACTTATTTCATTTATCTAGAAACCAAAAGATAGATAAAAATACTTTCATCAAAAATCATATTAAAAGTTTTTTATTCTTAATCAAGGAATCATATGTCGTGCACGGAGTGTACACCGAGGGGGAAAATCACAAGAGTTCTCTCCACAATCTATACTGAATTTAATAAATTTAGTAAGAGTGTTTGTGAGCCATTAATTGCACTGCATCAACTTATAATATACTGATTAAATAAAAGGAGATAAATCCAACAATTAATAGCTAGCTAAGGAATTGGTTTTATGATGTTAGTACGTATTAAAAAAAAAAAAAAAACTAATTATATATATAATTTAGTCCGGGTTGCAAATATTTCTTGGGTCTACCCCCGCTCCCACCATCAATTTTTTTCAATTATTAATGTAGTGATAAATACGAAATCAAGGTCCATATATATGATGTTAATTACCTTTAGAACACTGCTTGGGTGCTGATCGGTCAGTACCCAGCCATACTGACCAACAAATGGTTGGTTGCCACGTAACCCAAAGCAAGGAGAAAATGGTAAAAAGTGAAAGAGTTTTGGCCACGTGGCAATACCCCATTGGATGGTTAGTATGGCTGTCAGCACCCAAACTTTTTCCTTACCTTTATTCTCGTGCAATTGTGAAGAAGCTTCCAACAAGTCTATTGAGCTGATAATATTGGTCTGTATGCAGGGCATAGCAGTACAACCTCACTTGATCACCAGCATCTATCATCTGGTGATCATGCTATGATCAACGTACGATGATAGATAGTCTATCTCTAGTTAGTTAATTAACAGGATTAATTAGTTAATCATAGTTAACGTAACAGACTGCTGACTTGAAAGTACAGCAACTTTTGCATGTTTACACTTGTATATAAAAAGAGTAATTCTACATTGCCCAAATAATGTGGCAACACTGTAGACCATTCAATTAAATCATGCAAATTTAATACAATTAAATCATGCAAATCTAATACAATTTAAATGAATGGTCAACATTGTTGCCACATCATTTGGGCATCAGATTCGGACACTAAATTTGGACAATGTAGCATTACTCATATAAAAATCAGTCTCTTTGTAACTTTTTCGAAATACAGAGAAAATTAGAGACACTGTAAAGTGTTTGATAGAAAGTAAAACCTGTTTGATAAAAGTACTGAAAGAGCAAACAAGCTAAAACAGAACTTGATGAAGCTCCATTAATGGAGAAGATGAGAGAAAAATTTCTCTGTATTTCATTAGTTATAAACCGATACAAAGTGTCTGGTTATCTACCAAGTAAGCATTCTGTTATCTAACGAGTCTGATGAGCTTTGATACTCATCTGACTCATTGGAGACTTGTTCATAAATGCAGCTGAGAAATTGTCTGGAGCCTCTGTATTCTTATCAACAATATTCTCTCTCATTCCCTCCATTAATGGAGCTTCTTCAAGATCTGTTTTAGCTTTCTTTCTCATTTAGTACTTTTGTCAAACATATCACTACTTCTAACAAACACTTTACAGTGTTTATAACCAGAACTTGCACAGCTTCCTACACTTTGGTAGCTGATGATTCCGGGGACTCCAATAAAAGTAGCAACAAGATCAGGCTGGCCATGTTTCTTAATGCAGTTTGGCGTTGTTCAGATGCTCGCCAAGTATCTCAAGGGAAGCAGAGCAGCAAGCATACTATTCAGCATTTCCCATTTTTGTGCCAACATAATTAGAAGGAGATAGGTCTCCAGTGATAAGATTACAGAAGATTCAGGCTGATGATCACCTTTGCTATGTTTAGCTTCTCGAGCTAGATCCAAAGAGCTTAAAAAGAACCAGAGAGCTTCAATATATGCTCTTTAATGGCGGTGAATTGCTTCTACTATACTTCTAATAATTTATCAAGTAACATAATATGAACCGTGACGAACCCACTGCTCGGCATGGTGCCGGCTCTGATACCACTTGATACGAACCCACTGGGTAGAACTCATCCTTAAAGACCACTTGATACGAACCCAGTAGACCACTTGATACGAACCCACTGGGTAGAACTCATCCTTAAAACCGGCTTGTAAGGAGAGGGTGCCCAATGAGTTATATATCATTGACTAATCCCATACTTAGCCAATGTGGGATCATAACAAAAAACCACCTGTAACCCACCACAACCACAACCCGACAACAACAAACCCAATGCCACGGAACAAGCAGCACATCATACCAAACAAATTAAACAGCTAAAGGCACACAACGCTGCAAGCTATAAAGAATAAATCTTCACTGCTATATTACTATCGGCCTGTGTAAAAATATAAATACATGAAGTATCAGTTGTAGAAGTAAACTACGTATCTTAAATGTATGAGAGATTTAAAAGACTAAAAGATAACCTATGATATCTCTAAGTACTTGGCTGATAATAGCAAAGCCAAATGAATACAAAATTCAAACTATCAAACTAGATTATCTGGATTATACAAAATTCAAACTATCAAACTGGATCATCTAGATTATCCTTAATACGTCCCCGCAAGATGGTAGGTATGTCAGAAACACCAATCTTAAACTGTAATAGAGAGAACCGTGTTCTGGATAATGGTTTGGTAAGGGAATCAACCAGCTGATTTGAAGAGGCCACATGAGACACCAGGATTTGACCTCGTTGAACTCTTTCATGAACAAAATGGAAGTCAATGGCTATATACTTCATCAGTGAGTGGAAGACCGGATTAGAACAGAGATAAGTTGCATTGACATTGTCACAGTAGATTGTTGGTGGAGATGCAGGATGAATTTCCAGCTCACGCAAAAAAGAAGAGAGCCAAAGTACCTCAGACGCAGCAAGAGCAACGGCTCTATATTCCACCTCAATAGTGGTGTTAAAACAAGCCGGCCGTCCCATTAGGCCCGGGCCCGTTGGCCTAATGAGTCATGCCAGGCACGACCTGTTAGGGAGACAGGCTATGCCAGGCTTGCCTGTTTGAGGGGAGGGTGGGCCCAGCCTGGGCACGTGGCCTGTGCAGGGGCGTGCTAGGGCGGGCCGGCTCGTTAAGGCCTTAACAAGCCCTTAACGAGCCGGGCCCAACGGGTTTTGAAATATTTTTTTTCAAAAATAAATTGAAAATTTGAATTCTGGCGCGGTAGAATTCATTTTTTCAAAGAAAATAATTAGGCCAATAGGTCTGGCAGGTCGTGCCGGGCCGGCTTGCAGGCCGTGCCACTTGGGCCCAGCATGGCACGCCGGCTTAACAGGCTTGGGCCCGGCCTGTTAAGACAGTGTGCCGGGCCGGCCCGGGCCCGCGACCAATACAAGCCAGGCCGTTCAGCACGCTAGGGCCTGACCCGTTTTACTAGCACTACATCTCAGTGGAGGATCGAGCAACTAATCGCTACTTGCTATAACACCAAGAGATGGCATTAAAAAAAAAAAAAAAAAAAATTTGTTTGTTTGCATGTTTTCTAAAAATTGTTGTTGAATAAAAAACCAACATTTTAAAAGGTATAACTAAAAACTTGAGATTGTTCAAATTTGGAAACACATAAAAACAAAGATATGGAAATCATAAAAAACAAATATGGAAAAAAAAAAAAAAAAAAGAAGCGTATTCAACCTGCCTTTTCAATTCTTAATTTCCAATTTATTCTAACAGCATTAACATATATGAGCTTATAAGCAATGAAATTTGCATTTTTTTTTTCTTAAAAGGCTAGAAAAGGGACCAAGCCAGGCAAGAACAACGCACCACAGAGGCCAGGGGACAGACCCCCCACAGCCGCAGAACCAAAGAGAAAACAAACAGGACCACCGCAAAACACCAAGCAACAGGGAGAAACCCCCACAGCAACAAAGGAAAACAAAAGAAAACAACACCACACAGAAAGACCCACAGCAACAACAGAAACCCAAAGCCTACACACTCCACCATAATTCGTCAATCCCGGGCTTCAGACCTTTCTTAGCAAGGGTGTCCGCAAAGGAGTTAGACCATCTAGAACGATAATCCACCCTGACCCAACTATGCATGCCCAGCCATCTACGAATGTCCCCAATAATCTGCTCATGTTTATTAAGCTCAGGAGAACTCCCCAAAATCCAATTAATCACTGTTTTAGAATCAGAGATGACAGTGAGAGGTTTGAGAACTAATTCCTCTCTAGAGCTAACCAGCTCACAGGCACGCACAATTTCCAGGAGCTCAGCCGTAACGACATCTTGAATGCCCACATAAGACGTGAAAACGCAAATAATCTTGCCATTATGGTCACGCAAGACTCCACCTATACCCGCAGGACCAGGCGAGTTCAACACCGAACCATCAACATTGAAGAACAGAGAATTCTCAAGCGGAGGGACCCAACTTTCCTTCCTCTGAGACATAGTTTTAGGCTTCTCCGAGCAACATTCTACAATATTCAAAATAATAAGCGTAATGGGAGTGTCCGAACCACGCCCAAAGTGTTTAAATCACCAACCGAGTCTAAATTTAACCATATCCACAGCTGCAGAAGAATCCGGTTGGACTGCCTTAAACACCTTCTGGTTCCTTGCTTCCCAAATCGTCCAAACAAAAGCGAAAAAAAGGGTTCTCCACGCTCTCAAAGAGATCTTCCAAGGGCATAGATTCATCTAACCTTTCCACCACTCCACAATTGATCTCGAAGGACAGCAAAACACGCCCTACCATCTCATGCAACACTGCCAAATTTTCCAAGCCCAGTCACAAAGAAGGAAAAGGTGATCAAGGCTCTCCATTTTCTCCGCACAAAGAGGACAGAGCAAGTCATCCACAATCTGAACACCAAACTTAATTAAAACTTCTTTCACAAGAATCCTACCATGAATAAGTTGCCACAAAAACATCTCAACTTTGGGAGGACAATGCCCAAACCAAATATCCCTGAAAACCAATTCTTCTTCCCCTACCCCCTGCTCCAAACGATTCCTAAAGGACTTAACCGAGAAATGACCCGAGCTATCAAACTTCCAGCTCAACGAGTCCTTCACATTACGTAAAACTTTAAAATTCGAGACACACTCAGAGAAGATTCTCCATTGCTCAACCTCCCAATCAAATAATCTTCTTCTAAGGGGAATCTTCCAAACCCATTGAAGATTCTCCCAACTCCCAAACTCCTTGACAGTGCCTTCCTTATTAATTGCCAAAGAAAAAATTCTAGGAAAAGCCCTTTTAAGAGACGAATTTTCTATCCCCAAATTAGTCCAGAATTTAACTCTGCTACCTTCACCCAAAACCACTTGCATTCCTTCAAGAATAACCTTGCTAGTAACCGAAGAGGGCAAAAGAAGATTACCAATAGCTTTAACAAAATAAGACCCCTTCACACCTCCCCGCCAATCCCACTTGAAATCATCTTTATCAACACAATAGATAGAACAAATAGTCCTCCTCTATAAGGAAGAATCTTCTACGCCAAATCTCCACACCCACTTAGCCAATAAGCTTTTGTTCAAATTATTAATAGAGCCAATCCCTAGACCCCCCATACCTTTACCTTTACAAAGCAGCTCCCATTTCAGACAGTGGATCTTCTTTTTCACGCCACAATAACCCCAAAAGAAGTTCCTTTGTAATCTTTCAATTTTCTGAGCAACACCCACCGGAATTTTGAAAATCGACAAGAAATAGACCGGTATACTAGACATAACTGATTTTATAAGCACCAAGCGACCACCTTTGTTAAGAAAAGATCTCTTCCAAGGCGTCAAACGTTTCTCAATTCGTTGCACAAGGTCAGCCCAGAAGGATTTAGAACCCGGCCTTCCACCAAGAGGCAAACCCAAATACTTAATAGGAAGCTTTGCCATGGCACACCTAAAAATCCTAGCCCAATGGACAGTCGGACTAAACTCCTTTCCGACCCTCACGATACCAGATTTATGATAATTTAACTGTAAACCTGACACAAGCTCAAAACATCTCAGAATTCTTCTCGCGTTTCTCAGATAATTCTCTTCCGGTTGAAGGAAAAGAATAGTGTCGTCCGCAAATTGTAAATGAGAGACTTCCACCTCTCCATTACCCAAGACAACCCTTCTAATCATTTCCAGCTCTTCTCCTCTCCTAAGCAAGGCACTCAACCCTTCCACAGCCACATTAAATAAAAATGGCGATAACGGATCACCCTGACGGAGACCTCTTTACAAACCGAACTCCCTACTAGGTTTCCCATTAACAAGGACCGAGATGTTAGGAGAGGAAATACAATTGTGGATCCACGTCCTCCATTTAAGACCAAACCCCATCTTGTTCAACATACTATCTAGAAAGCCATGATCAAGGCTATCATAGGCTTTTTCAAAATCGAGTTTCACTAATAAACCCCCTTTGTTTTTCCTATCCTTCCAATGGTGAATAATCTCTTCCGCAACCATGAAACTATCAAGAATCTGACGATTCCGAACAAAGGCAGACTGGGACTCTCCAATGATCGAATTTAGAACTCTTCTCAAACGATTGGCTAAGATTTTTGCAAGAATTTTATAGAGGCAACCGACTAAACTAATCGGCCTATAGTCAGAAACAGTGCAAGGGCTCTGACATTTGGGAATTAAGGCCAATAAAGTTTTATTAAGGTCCTTCACCACCCTGCCATCATGATAAAATCCTCAAGAAAATTCATGAAATCCCCACCAATAACATCCCAATTAGCCTTAAGAAATCTCATGTTAAAACCGTTCGGACCCGGAGCCTTAAAGTCCCCACAACAATTCAAAGCTACCGAAACTTCTGACAAAGAGAATTTTTCTTCCAGCCAAGCCCGATCAGAAGAAGAAATTTTCTTCACCCGAATATCAATAACAGACGGTCTCTTCCAAGCCACATTCTTAAAATGCTCCTCAAAAAAATCAGCCAGCTTCCCACTAATCTCTTCCTTGGAATTCGTCGGAACACCATCGAAAGACAACTCCCCTATCGTATTCCTCCTCCTTCTACCACTAGCCATACAATGGAAAAACCTAGTATTTCTGTCACCTTCAACCAGCCACCTCACTCTAGACTTTTGCTTCCATTCTTGTTCCTCTAACCGAATGGCTTTCCAAAAATCAATCATCAAATTCATTCTCTTTTGCCTTAAAGACTCAGACCACCCATCTCTAGATGCTGCAACATCAACACCCGCCAATTGAACCTCCAGCTTTTTGGAAGATAGATTCTCCTTGGCCTTCACTTTTGCCCACTGTTTGATTCTGATCTTGGCAGCTCTCAGCTTCAACTGGATAAGGCAGCAATTCGGTCTTTTAAGTTTGCACCCAACCCAATTCTTCCTGACATCAGCCATCACCTCCTTGTCCTCAAGCCATTGGTTGTGAATTCTAAAAGGACAAGGGCCCCAAAGATCATTCGAAACCCCTAAGGTAATGGCACTATGGTCTGAGATAGATCTAGCAAGGCCCTTTTGAATGATCATGAAAGAAAAAGATCGCGTACCTGGGAATCTGAATATATTTGGTAACGACATGTTTTTTTTTTTTGGGTAGTGCATGTCACAAGTCACAACAGACTCTATTTCAATGTGATCCTTTTCTCGTTGGGCTCTCGAAATTGATAGGCCCAACGTGAAAAAAAAAATAAAAATCTCAAGGTCTGGAAATATTAATGTAATTCTTTGGTTATATGGTAACTAGACAGTAGTTCTGTCAGGTGATGCATTCCTAGGAGGACTAAGGAGGGTGCATTCAATTAGGATTCTTAAGGACATTTAAAGACATTTTTTAAGTGACGGATTTTCATGGATTTTTACGGATTTTTACGGACTTTTATAAATCCACATGGATTTTCATGGATTTATTTAGACATCTATCTCATACTTTTATGAATTTGTTTAGACATCTATCTCTGACTGTTATGGATTTGTATAGACATCCATAGACTTTCATGGATTTGTTATCTCTGAATTCTATTATAAATGGAGAAGGGTGACGATATTTACACCCCTTAAAAGCTGTATGTACACCCCTCTGGTAAGTCCAATCAACTTTATTATTATTTAAAAATTTGTTAATGAATTTATTGTTTTCAAAAAATAAAAAATAAAAAAAATTCTAACTCTTAAATGTTGAATTTTATTTAATTTTTTTGTAGAAACATATCCACCATGGCTTACCTTCACTTTCTAAGCAAACTGCCAAAAATAAATAAATAAATAAATAAATATTCCGGCCATGAGCTAGTTTTTTTTTTTCCTTGTGTTTGTGATTACATATAAAAACAATATTAATAATAATTATGACATCTCCCTCGTTTTATGTTTTGGTTTGCCATTGATCAAATAAACTATGATTTAATTATATAAGATTTCAAATTAAATACATAAATTACATCAAGACGAGTTGGGGTTTGAGCTAATTTTAATTTAAAGTGGTATATTAAAATAATAAAAGAAGATAAAAAATAAAAATAAAAATAAAGGTAAGTTAAATGCATAGAACCCGTATAAAAGGCAAAACACAGACAAATAAAAAAAATTAAAAAAAAAATCAATGTTTTTGATTGTATGTGTTGCCACTTGCTTGTGTGTGTAACTCATTGGAAAAAAAAAGGCACTGATCGTGGTAGTGGAATGTGTTTCGGTTTGTTGTCTATTTTTTTTTTTTTTTTTTTTTTTTTGTGTGGGTGTTATTGGGTAAGATTGCAGTCAAAAAATTAGCAAGGGAAGATCATCGATCATGATTATTTGAGTAGAGAAGAAGTGAGAAGAAGCAACACGTTTCTGTTTTGAGAGAGAGAGAGAGAGAGAGCAAAGTCCATTAAAATCTTTGGGGAGAAGGCCGGACATGTTATGACATTTGATATTTATATCTCCCACTATAAAGTCCACCAAAATCCACCAAAATCCATGACCTAAGAAAATGCTTTAAAATCTAGTCCTAATTGAATACACCTTGATTCTTGTAGACATTTTTAAAGTCTCAATTCAATACACCCAGATTTCGAAGGATTCTTTAAAAGTCCATAGAAATCCTAATTGAATACCACTGGATTAATATAGACTCTTTTAAAGTCTTTAAATGTCTTAATTGAATACACCAGGATTTATAATGTTTTTAAATGTCCCTAAGAATCCTAATTGAATACACCCCCCTAAGTGTCTTCCAACGGTTCGAATAGAATCACTTTTTTTGAGAAAAAAAATATATTGGAAAATGGATGAAATGATGACAATATCCTTCCGACCATCTCGTCTCTCAGCTTGGTTGGGGTTCTCAGTCTCGTCTCTCAGCTTAGTTTGGGTTGCTTTGTTTGCTTTTGTGGTGGTGGGCTGTGGTGTTTGTGAGCTGTTTGTTTTGTTTTTTCTTGGAGTTTCGGTTGGCTGCTCTTTGTTGAGAGCTGTTGGGCTTGGCCTTAGCTAGTTTGGGGGGTTGTTCTTTCGTGTGCTCACGGCTTTGGGCTGCTTCTTGTTTTTCGTTTTGGGGCGTCTTGGTTTTCTGCTGCTTTTGTTTTGTAGTTTTGTTTTAGGGGTTGTGCTCTCTTTCTTTGGGTGAGCTGTTGGGTGTGTTTTGTTATCCTTCGTCTTGCTTGTTGCTCCTTGTAGCCTTTGTAGGCTCCTTGAATAAAATTTTCGCCGTTAAAAAAAAAATTTCCTTCCGACCATCAACTCTGACCAAATATGACTACAAACACCTATGCCACTAATGTATCAAAATAAGATCTTTATTTTTTTGAACAGCATAATTTTAGTATCAAAAGGAGGCAAGAAGCCCACAACTCTCTGGCCAAAACAAGACGCACACAACCAACAACCCCAGCTGAACTAACAAGCGCTACTCACAAAGAAAAACGCTCACAAACAAGGCCAAAAGCAAAGCTAAAACAGAGCAAGGACCAGAACAGAGCAAACAAATAGATTATCATAATAAGATCTAAATGCAATTATTCTTCCTCATCACTTTTGATTTCATCATAACGTTCGATTGTATAGTGGTCGGTTAAGCCAAAATGACACAAGAGCAGCCACACATGAGTTAGTAACTCTCCACCACGTCTCAGTTGTTGAGCATGCTCGTTTCCTTTACATTTTCTTGCTGCATATCCCAACATTTCCATCCATTGGTACTTAATGACCTCCCATTTGTCCTCTGATGTCTGTGTCAATAGATATGAAAGAAATTTAATCACAATCAATAGTCGACAATTGCTAAATTCAAAAATGTAAACATTTTATTTAGCATTGAATGATAGTATTTTAAGGTATATGAGTTTTAACTCGTTAACATACAAACGTGAAGACAAAGACGGATAATGAAGACACATGTCAGATGGTTTCTATTCCTACCATATATATGCAATAGGAAATTGAGAGCAAAGGGACATAGAGACACAAAGACAGATACACTTACGATACATGCATGCAGGTAGGGAACTGGGAAGGGCACATCATGACTCTAGGACTTATGCCCCTGATACTATATTGTTAAACCCACTACTGTCAAAAGCTTAAGTTGATAAGAAATAAATATATACCTGGGATTTATGGTTCACTTTCCTTACAAGTTCCATCGCAAAATATATCAATTCCTCTTCACGTTTCGTCTTAAGGATATGAGGATCAGTATGTGGATACTTTTCAAGCAATCTCTTGCATGCTTCAGCCTTGTTGCTTGTAATTTTGTCTGCTCCGGATGGTAATTGTATTCTCTCTTTACCAGCTATTTTCCATATGTACTTGAAGCTAATGCGATCAGTAATATCTTCGACTGATAACATAAAAGGCCGCTCCACTAGAAGATACATCAAGTATCTAGAAACTCTTTTGATCATTCTACAATTTTGACGAAAGTCAGTCTGAAACTGCTGTTGATCTAAATAGTACCAAACTTCTGTAGCAATGTGCCAAACAATAATACTCAACTCAAACTCAAATTCTTCATAGATACTTTCACCGGATGACAGGCGCAGACCGCCGTTGAGGCCAGCAGGGGCCATGGCCACTGCAATGAACCCTGCAATGGCCCCTGCAATGATTTTTTATTTATTTAAAATTAAGTCATTATTTTCATTATTAGAAAAAACAGTTAGGTCCATAGATATATAATATAAAGAAGTGTACCTCGATTTAGATAATTTAGGCTTTTGATCAGCTGTTGCACAATGCTTCTGTGGGAAGGCAATTCAGCGAAGGGAGGTCTCCATTGGCTAGTCCCTCTACTTGTTTCTGCATCCTCAGCTTTCTGCTTGACATACATGAAGATTAGTTCTCTTAAATCTTTAGAGACTTCACAATGCCAGTATTTGCCCATCTCTATTCTTTTGTTTAGAAGCTTGAAAGACATCTTTGGCTTTGCTTTGCTGCTGGTAAATCTTAGCAGACTGCATTGGGACATCTTATTGGACCACCTCCTAGTTCTGGTGCTGGTGCTGGGCTGCCTCTTCAGTAGTGGAAAACAATTCAGTGTTTTTATGATGGGATCGTTGCGGTGCTCTATCAACCAAAAGGCAAATGTATCCGATAAAACCATAAATAGTGCTGCATATATATCATGAATAACAGCTACAATTATTAATAGGTATGTTATCGAAAGATCCACCTTTGAATACTTGTGTTTGTCAACCAGAACAGGAAAGAGCACCATAACTGAACAGGTGAGAGCAAAAGTGATCATCCGCAGAACTATGCCCCGACCAGTAAAGAGTAATGGTAACTTGGTGTAAAGCAAATCGTACATCATTCCAAGTTCTAATTCGATTACTTTGAAACCATATTCTTCGGGCGACATATTTTTGAAGGTATCGAAGCTGTATCTTCTAATACTTTGTACCATTTTATCATCTAAGAAAGCAAGTTTACTTATGAATAGTATTTCTTCAGCAAAACGCAATGCATCTTCTTCAGAATTGATCTGGCGAGCAATATGTAGCCGTCGATAGATGAAGTTAATAGATAATGATCTGGAGGACTCTCGAAGTTGCTGGATGCTTGCTGATCTAAGAACCCACGTCCGTTCTCCATACTTGATAATCCCAGTAAGAAACATTACAAGGGATAAAATTGAAAGGCTAGAGGCAGCTGTCCAGGACATGAGAAAGATAGAAATTGCCACTCCTGTCTGGACAACTAGTCCAATCAAGTGTCTCAACCAAAGCTCATTATCTTCTAATGCGTAAGCTGTTATGGTGTCGGGGCCACCCAAATGTAAGATCAGAAACGGTGCCCAGAATGCAGATAGTTGAGTGTTTGCATCCAGTGATGATAGGGCAACATCATGATCCTTATCGTATAGCTCTATGAGGTTACTTGAGAGTATACCAAGCGCGAAAGTTGCTACAGAGTCTGCAGTTATGTAAGCAGACCACACAACAATTCTGATCCATAACTTGTTACTGTACTTTCGACGGTTACCCAGAAAGATGAGAAATATTTGAAGGGCAAGACTGAACAGAACCATTACTCGTAGATCACATTCCTTCCATAGTTTCCTTAACCATGAAGGATATAACTCAATCATTTTCCTCCTATTTCTTTGAATACACCAAATGCTCACAACTGAATTTCAATCTACACATAATAAGTAGAAATAATAATTATTCTTTTTTTTTTTCTTTTGAATTTGGAGGAGGGAAGATTATGTAGTTACACTAAATAATCATTCTTTGGTGCATACATATAGTCTTGTATAAAACTAAGTTTGGCACATGGTCATTTTTAGATTGTATTAAGTTATACAGTATTTAGATATGTTTTTTGTTTCCGACTATTTTGTTAACTAATAAAATTGGGGTTTAGTAATACAATTTGGTCAAATAATACTTACATGGTAAAAAGTGATGAGACGGATAAGTTTGTTACAAGTATACTCATAATTATATGCCTACCAGAGAAAAACTCAACAAAGTGTGACAATTTACAATTTATAATTTATAATTTAGAAGGTTCAAATTATGGAAAAGTCAAATTTAAAAGGATTCAAATTGTAAATAAATATATAAGACTTAAAAAACTTTTGTGGGCTTAAAGCCCATGGACACCCGTCATCGGTCCATCTTATCAAAACATGCATAATATCTTAATTAGGTGTGGCAATTATCTACACGATCCGATGATACGATACAAAAATAGCTGGTTTGAGTTAATTTTGTCACTTAATGTTAGAAAATTTAACCTAATGAGTAAAGATTTGAGTGAGAAAATTTAACAGAAAAGAGTAACTAATTTTTGGACCAGAAGAAGAGTAATCAAGATTGTGAAACTAGAAGAAGAGTAACAAGAAGAAGAAGAAGAGTAATTTTCCCAGGAAATGTCAAAGTCATAAACAACCATCACTTATCAAAGAGGTTATAAATATGAACAAAATTAAGTAGACTTGTAAGGTAACAACACTTTTTACATTAATTTGACAAAAATAAAGTTGGTGCGAGATTTATAGGCTACTAATTAAATATAAGTAAATATTGACTAAATAAATATAAGCTGATAAATGAGAAATTGATTTTATGATATCAATATGCAGCGAAGACAAAAACAATGTATATATATATATATAATGGAAAAGCAAAATTTTATCATGAAGAAGAATATAATATACATATAATGATATAAATGACAGAAAAAGAAGCAAACCAGTAAGGATCGGACCACATACCTGGAGATATCAATAGTTATATTTCTGTCCCACAGACATCTGCTGGTGAGTCTCAATTGTTATTATAACTACAAGAGATCGACTGTTGTCTTATATTCCTTCCCGTTTCTCCAAGTAACTCCTTTTTCTTTTTCTTTTTCTTTTTTATTGAATCTTCTTAAGTCTTAACTTGTAACTCATGTTAAGAATATTTTCAAGAAATATATGCTTAATTATTATTTGTGCTTTATTTAGAAAAAAAAAAAGGTGAGGTACTCTTATCTTACGAATAAGACTTGAACATGTATGTAGATTAATTGATCTAGATCCAATAGTAAGAAAACAAAATAAAGAAAAGGATATGTTCTTTTCTTCTTCAGAAAAAAAAAAAAAAAACATAACAATTATAAAACTTGAAAACTTGAAACAAAGATAACTAAGAACAGAAACTGTAATTGTAGGAGGCCGGAGCTGGTCTAGCTAGATAGAACTAACCTATCTAATTGGTCAAGCATAACAATTATAAAACTAACCTATCTAGGATTCTAGCTAGATCTTGTGTTCTTAGTTATCTTTGTTGAAAACTTGAAACAAAGATAACTAAGAACACAAGATCACAAACTCTGGTGGGTGGGTGGCAACTAGCAATGGTGGAGCTGGTCTTGCCACTAATGGAACCTCATTCTTTGCCTTTTGAGTATGATAATCATTCAACATTTTAACATGAGAAGGCATAGGAGAGAAATTGAAAATCATAAACTATGGATTTGTATTGATATTGAGATCATTGGTTACTTAATATTTACTGATAATGCTTGTATTGCATTAATTCAACTAGAATCAAACAATCAATAGCCATTGGTGTTTTAGTAGTCTTTTCGTTAAAGAATAAAAATAAATCAAATATATTTTTTTTTGAACCGTTATATTAGAAAAGCAGAGAAACAAACACAGAGGCCAAAGAGACAGAGCCACACACGGCAACGAACAAGAGAAACAAGCAGAGCACGCAGGCCCCAACCAGCACCAACACTGAAGCAAACAAAAACAGGAAAAAAGGAACAAAAAACGCCAAACTTAATGCACATCCCAAACAACAAAATCCCCCTCCGAACTCGAACCTCTCTTGGCTAAGGAGTCGGCAAAACTATTGCTTGATCTTGGGTTAAAAATGACCACAGCAGGACCCAAGAAAAACAGCATTTCGCGAATGTCGTAAATCAGGTTGAGATGCTTAAGACAACCAAAACCCGAACTATTCACCCAAGAAACGGCCGCCTTTGAGTCGCTAGCGAAAATAATAACCTTACCCACCAGAGCAGGCGACTGGGAACACAAGGAAACCGCCTGATGAATCGCCATAATCTCAGCCGAATTTGAATCCGAAATACCTATGTACCTGGAGAAAGACCCAAGGACTCTCCCACTGGAATCTCTCAGAACACCCCCAATGCCCGCATGCCCAGGATTACCTTTGGCGGAACCGTCGATATTAAATTTCAGCGCATCCGAAGAGGGAGGAGACCAGACCTGAGCCGTAACAGCCTTCAAAGGTTTCGTAACCGAACAGCGTTCAGTAATGTCCAGCAGGAGAGAAGTGACCGAGTCCGACGTTCCTTTTCGATGATACTTAAACCACCAAGCAACGCGGAATTGAACTAAATCCACAACCTGCGAAACCCTCTGCTCAGAATTCTTAAAAATCACATTGTTCCTTGTCTCCCAAACAGTCCAGATGATGGCAAAAAATAAGGTGCTCCACACCCGATCTTGACTGGACTTCGGACATAACCCAGCCCAACCAAAAGCCAACTCCAAAAGAGATCTATTAGCACACCACAGGACCCCCCACCACGCCATACACCTTCTCCAAACCTCAAGAGTCCAATGACACTGAATAAATAAATGATCCACAGTCTCCTCCGAAGACTTACAAAAAGGACACTCCACCAGATTATTAGGACAAAAACCAAATCTGTTCATGACATCTCTAACCATCACCCTACCTCTGAGAAGTTGCCATGTAAAGACCTCAACCTTGTGAGGGCAAACCCCTTGCCAAATAAAAGGGGAATCAGCCATTCTGAAATCTTCCAAATCCTCCAAAGACCTCCGAAAAGAACCCACCGAAAAAGCTCCATTAGGACTGAAAGACCACGCAAGACTGTCCTTGATCAGTCTACGAGGGGTAAACTGCTGCAGCCTACACAAAAACTCAGCCCAGACCTCATTCTCCCAATCAAAAACCTGCCTCCTCAACGGCACCACCCAGTCCCAAACCTCACCATTCCAGCTGCCGAATTCAGACACAAAACCCCTTTTCTTGGACGCCAAAGCATACACCCTGGGAAAGGCTCTGCCGAGAGACATATCATCACTCCCCAACTCTTCCCAAAAATCCACTCTATTACCATCACCTAAAGTAACTTTGAAACCTTGCCTTGACACCATCTCAGACTTGGAACCAGAAGCATAAAGGCTCTTCACAGCTTTAACAAAGAAAGACATGGAGTTTGAACCCCCCCAGTCCCAACGTAATTTACCGTTCGGAACGCCATACTTGGCACAAATAACCCTCCTCCAAAGAGAGTCCTCTTCTTTACCAAACCTCCATATCCACTTCGCAAGTAAACTACAATTTTTATCCCCCATACGCCCAATGCCCAGCCCTCCTTTCCTCTTATTCCTGCAAATAGACCTCCAATCCACAGCATGAAATTTCCTTTTCAAGACCTCATCACCCCAAAAAAAGGACCGTTGGATTTTTTCCATTCTGTTGGCCACACCAACTGGGAGTTTAAACACGGATAAAAAATAGGTAGGCACACTCGTAAGGACTGCCTTAATGAGCACCAATCTTCCCCCTTTATTCAAAAATCGTTTCTTCCAAGGCGCAAGTCTCCTCTCCAGCCGGCTAATGAGGGGGTCCCAAAAGGACTTAGACCAAGGCCTAGCTCCCAGAGGAAAGCCAAGATAAGAAATCGGAAGCTCCGCCTTTTTACAACCAAAAGCCTCAGCCCATGAACAAAATTCGCCACCTTTCTTCCCCACTTTAACAACACACGACTTCTGGAAATTAATTCTGAGACCCGACGCCAACTCAAAGCATCTGAGAATCCTTCTGGAATTAAGAAGAGAGTCCATGCAAGGCTTGAGGAAAAGAATAGTGTCGTCCGCAAATTGAAGGTGGGTCAAGTGAACCGAATTATTACCAAAAGCAGCACCTTTCATCAAGCCCAACTCCATAGCCTTCCGAAACAAACTACTCAGACCTTCACTAACAATATTAAAAAGGAACGGGGAGAGCGGGTCACCTTGCCTTAAACCGCGCTCTAAAGGAAATTGAGCCGAGGGGCTTCCATTCACTAAAACAGAACACATCGGAGTGGAAATACAACACCTCATCCACATTCTCCATCTTTCCCCAAAACCCATCTCCCTCATCATAGAGTCTAGGAACCCATGGTCGACGCAATCATACGCTTTTTCGAAATCTAACTTAATGATAAGGCCACCTTCTTTGTGATTCCTCCACGAATGAATCACCTCCTCCGCTATCACGAAGCTGTCCGTAATTTGGCGACCTCCCACAAAAGCCATTTGGGATTCTCCAATGATATAATCCATTACTCTCTTCAACCGATTGGCAAGAATTTTCGAGAGCACCTTATACAAAGAGCTCACCAAACTTATAGGTCTGAAATCTTTCATAGCTTCGGGATTACCACATTTTGGAATAAGAGCAATAAACGTGGAATTTAAATCTTTTACAGCAGCCCCATCTAAATAAAATTCATGCAGGAAACTCATAAAATCAGCTTTAATCACCCCCCAGTTAACTTTAATAAAATTAAGGTTCATACCGTCGGGACCGGGCGCTTTATTACCATCACACTTGTTCACAGCATCCCATGCCTCATCCATGGTGAAGGGTTGTTCCAGCATTTTCCTATCATGATCATTCAGAGTTTTAATGGCCAAATTTCTGATTTCCGGCCGAAAACAAAGAGGCTTCTTAAAGTGCTTCCTGAAAAAAGTGGCTATCCCATTTTTAACCTCGGTTGGATCTGTCAACCTTCTCCCATCAATAACGATCTCTCCTAAATAATTCATTCTCCTCCTTCCGTTAGCAATACAGTGAAAAAACTTCGTATTTTTATCCCCTTCCCTAAGCCACTTGATTCTAGATTTTTGCCTCCACATTTGTTCTTCCTTCCTAATACCTTTCCACAAATCTTCCAAAATACCCCATCTTTCTTTTCTTAATTCTTCAGACCAGCCACCAACAGCAGCCTTCTTATCAACTTCAGCTAACCTACCCTCCAAAACCTTAGTGGAAAAAAAGTCCCGATTCCTTAAAATTGGTAAGCACGATTTAATGGACATCTTAGTGGCCCTTAGTTTTGCTGCCAAAATGAAACCATTAGAACCCTTACCATTACAGCCAATCCACCCTTCTTTAGCCTTCTTCATCAACTCCGGATCCTCCAACCAATTATTGTAAAAACGAAACGGACAAGGGCCCCAATCAACCACCGGTTCACCTAAACTAATTGCATTATGATCCGAAACACTCCTCGGAAGAGCAGATTGCAACAGGTTTGGATACCAAGAGAGAATCTGAGGCGAGACCAAAAATCTGTCCAAGCGCGCCCAAGACGCCTCCTCCCTATTGTTAGACCACGTGAAAGGGGAACCTCTAAGAGGGAGGTCAACCACTCTCGCCTGCAGCACGAAAAGATTGAAATTCCTAATGGACAACAAATTACAACCTCTGCCTCTCCTCTCCGAAGGGCTGAGAACGGCATTAAAATCCCCTCCGATGCACCAAGGAAAGGGAAAAGAAAGTTGAGACTGGAGAATGAAATCCCACAAAGCTGACCTTTCACTCTCAACGTTAGGGGCGTAGACATTACAAAAAACCACCCATTTTTTGCTATGTGACAGAAGACCTGCAACCGCAATACACCTCTGATTGTTGATACAAGCCTTAACCGAGAGACAATCCTCATTCCACAGAGTTATAACCCCACCAGCCGTCCCTTGAGACTTCATTCCTATGCCTGAAGACAGCCAACCACCACCCAGAGACTGAACAATACTATTATCAAAAACCTTGAGTTTCGATTCTTGGATGAAAAGAACCATAGGCTTATATTTCCTCACCAGATTTCTCACCACCCTTCTCTTTTCCTTCAACCCCAAACCTCTAATATTCCAAGAAATGGCTAACATTAAAAAACAAGGAAACCCGCAGACCAGAAAAACAACCAAACACAACTCAAACAACTTCTTCCTGACCACCCTGGTCAACTTCTTCCCTTTCCCTAATCCTAATGATCTCAGCCATCTCAGCTTCCTTACCAACAAAGTCGAGGCCCAATTTGGCTCCTATCTCCATAACTTTTCTAACCTCTTCTTCCACATTCCTGACTTTACGAGGAGTCAAGTCTCCTCCCCTGTTTTTAAGATGATTACTTCTATGATTTTTTTCTCTAAGCTTCTCCTTCTTCCTTTTCCTCTTGGCTGGAGCATCACCGGAATCCACCCTCTCCTTGGTTGCCGAGATGGAACTAAAACTGCTTACCTCCTGCTTTTGTTCTTGCTCTGAAGACTCCACCTCACTTGAAGCTCTAGTTTCTTTGACCACTGATATTGAAACATCCTCACTGGATCCCGCCCTAATCATCTGATCAGAAATTTCTTTTAATTTCTCTTGATCAGTTAAGGCCTTCTTAAACTGGGCCTCAACAAAAGCCCTCTCAATGTTGTCCAGGTATTCTTTTAAAGGGCCTTCCAGAGATTGGCTTTTGGAAATGATAATATTTTGAAGCCCACTACTAATCTCCTTTGGAATCTGGCTACCTTCCACATCTCCTTTACTTCCCTCCTGATTCTTAGGTTTCGAACATTCACCCCTCCAAAACTGAAAATCAGACTCTGACCCCTCTTCCTCTGAAGTTGACGATCTAGCATATTTCCCACCACCATCCACTTGACTTTGATTTTTCCCAATTACCAATTTACCGTCACCTACCCTCTGAATCGATTGCCTAGGCTTAGAGGACTTTGGTACCCACCTCTGTTTTCCTTTATCCTTAAAAGTCTTCTTTGGTGGCTTTGGGAAGTAGGTAACCTCCTCTGACATAGAAAGATTTGAACTGACACTAGCTTTTTTCAGCTTCCTTTCTGCCCTTGGCCAGCTATTCTGACAGCCTTTCTGCACACGCCCTACTCCATCTCGAGCCACACCTCCCACTTCCCTATGATTTAATTTCAAACTCCTCTTCCCGCCTACTGCCGTCCATCCCTCTTCCTCATCAGCTTCACCATACTGGTCGGAATTCTGAAATTCTGGGGAAACAAACTTCTGTAGACCCAAAAACTTCTCCACCCAATGAAAGTCCACTGGGGTTGCTTCTTCCTTAACCGCTACCGTGAAGGATCCATACCCTGTATCAACTCTAATATCCACGGACACCTGCTCCTCTTGACTAACTAGGATCAAAACTCTTCCCTTGTCCAGTCTTCTACGCAAGGAAGTCTCTTCATCCACCAATAAGGTTTCACCAATCATCCACCCCAATTTTTCAAAAAAATCAGAGCTCCAAAAATTCAGAGGAATCCCGGAGCATTCAATCCATACCATCCTGAAATTGGGATTTGGTTTGTCTGCCCAGTTTTTCATCGAGACAAAGTGATCCTCCCAAAAGAATCTATTATTAATAAATCCATCTTTATCAAGTTCAGAATTAAAGCACCACAGAACACTCTTAGCTCCCACAAAATGCGAGGAAAAAGAGAAACCTCTGTCAGCTAATCTGGTATTCACACTCTCCACCTTGGAGAAGGATTTCAGGACCCCCAGCGCACATCTTTTTAACCAAAGCTCCTCTCTGTAATGGCTGTTCCAGAACATAGAAAGAACCTTTGAATCCTTCTGAACTCTCCCTGCTTGGTCTTGGGAACTACTATCCTGGATACCATGCGTAACCTTGTTTCCTTTCAAGATCTCAGCAAAAGATGGATCCCTCTTGATAGATCTCTCCTGAAGCTCCTCCTTTCTTTCAAAAACCCTACTGGTAGGGACAGGCTGGAACCTAGTTCTAGATTGGAAGTTTCTTCCTTCCACTGAATTCCTTCTGTTCCAACCGAATGAGGCAATTTTCACTACTATTGGCCATCCGTAAACATGCATGCCATTAGTCTTTCTAACCACCTTCATAGCTTCTTCTATCGTTTCAAAACGGATGAAAGCATAAAGGCTTCTTCTAGGGGTACCTTTGGCCGAAAGATAAACATCCCTTACCCTTCCAAAGACTTTGAAGATACTCCACAAACCAAGCTGATCGATGACAGGATTAAGGTTGTCAATGTGAATCGATACCAGCCTCCCCCTAAAGTCCTCATTTCGTCCGTTAGTCTTACCTTCCTTTTGTCTCACTCCCTGACCAAAGGACCCAGAGCCTCTCTCTCTAGCTATCTCTCTCATCTTTTTCTTAAATAAATCAAATATATAATAATCACCTCGTAAGTATTGTTGATGTGGACTGTGGACAGCCTTTTACTTGAGTTGATATTTAATTCTTTCAAGCTAAATGACTCCAAAGCTCCAGAGAATTTGATTTTTCTTTCTATAACTTGTTAGATTCTCAAAGTTTTGTAACGATTGATTAAAAATTAGTTCAAACTTGAAATTGGCCGGACGACTACGCTATGGTGAATCGTCATATATTTTTTCAATCAATAGTTTTGTTTTTAATTGTTTTGGTCACTGTATGTTAATTATAATTCGGTAGTTGTAGTTCATTTTTATATAGAAATTTGTATTAAATTAAGTCATGTTAGGTGGCTATAACAGTTGAATTAATAAGGGTCGTCTTATACTGCAATTTATATTAAATTAAATCCTATGTTAATGATAAAATGAAAATTAGCTAAGTAGTCCGGGATCCTCGATACCCAAAAAAAGAAGAAAAAAAGAAGAGAAGAAAATTAGATAAGTCCAGTTAGAAACAAGGCTGCCAGAAAGAGGAAAAATGTTGTAACCCAATAATTCATTGTTCTTGAGAACTGGATTTCATTATTTGAAGAAAATTAGATAAGTCCAGTTAGAAACAAGGCTCGATTTTGTCTTTGGAGACTACTCGTCTAATTTCGTTGTGCCTTCGTTTCAAGCTAATTTTGTCACCAGATTTTATCGCGCGAACCAACGAAGATGATGCCGTTTCTAGGCAATGACGGAAACTCGTGAAGCTGCTCAACAAAGACGATGAAGGCTCCGATTTTTGGAGCTCCTCCATTGATGGAGCTTTGAACTCCATCGATGGAGGTTTTTGAAAAATAAAATAAAAAAGGGACTAATAAGAGATAATTATTGAAAAGTGGGGGTATTTTTGTCCAAAATCAATCTTTGGTGCTATTTAAACTCGAGTTATTAAAGCAATGCTAATTCCAAAAGTCACTCTTTAAAATGTGCTATATTATATATATATATATATATCACATGCTATGAGATGATTTGAATCTGAGACATTATTAGGCTGAATGAGCGTTCTAATCACCAAGCCACATTGGGTGATGGTATATTAGAAAGTTTTGATGGTTGAGATTTTATCTTATATATAATTTTCATATTACATTAGTTATTTATTTTCGAATGATTAAGAAAAAAAAAATGATAACTAATTAATAATTTACATAGAAATATATTAAAGTTGGTTAGAATTAAAAAGGATGGAGAGATTTATTCAAAAAAAAAAAAAAAAAAAAAAGATGGAGAGAGATTGAGAGAAAGAGAGGCGGTGGGTGGGTAGAGAAAAAGAGAGTGAGGGAGGTGATGAGAGTACACCTTTTTTTTTTTTTTTTTTTTTTTTTAACAACACATCAATGGCATTGTTGTAAATAAATTAAAATCCTCTCAATTTCACTATTACGTGAACAGTGAAATTGCATCTTGAGTTTTAGTATATATATAATATTGAGCACCACAGCATGCATTGTCATTTGGAAGAAACTATCACTTTCTTGAGGGATCAAAGAAGTGTAACAATACTCGAGGAAAGAAAAAAAAAGGGAACCAGAGTGCTTCAATGCTCTTTAATGGCCACCACATTACAATGAAGATCAAATTGAATAAGCCAAAATGACACAAGAGAGTCGGTAACTCTCAGACCACGTCAACTCTTAGATGTATAGATATATAGATATATATAGAGAGGCTCGGCTCGTTAACATATATAGATATACATCATACATGCCAGCCCTTATCACGAAGGGGACGACATGACTATAGGACCTTATGCCTCTGATATACCTTATTGTTCAAACCCACTACGTACGTACTGTCAAAAGCTTCAGATTCGTTATTCTTCCTCATGACTTTCGATTTGATCCTCATCATGTTCATTTAGAATTTAGAAAAGACAAGCGGTCATGAAAATAAGAAATCCCAACTCAAATAAGTTTGACAGCAATTCATTCAGGATTACAATCACTAGATTAAATTCAGGAAGTACGCAAATAAAATAAAGAAAGTTGGCAAACCAAACTGTTAGGATATATATGACCAAGAAATAGAATGCAATAAAAAAGGAATAAGAGGACAGGTAGCTAGACAGTAGTCCTGCCAGGTGGTGCAAAGAGGATTACATCGCTGTGTAGTCGGTTAAGCCAAAATGATGCAGGAACAGCCACACATGAGTTAGTAACTCTCCACCACGTCTCAGCTGTTGAGCATGCTCGTTTCCTTTACATTTTCTTGCTGCATATCCCAACACTTCCATCCATTGGTTCTTAATGTCATTCCATTTGCTCTTTAATGTCTGTGTCAATAGACATGAAAGAAATTTAATCACAATCAATAGTCAACAATCGCTAAATCCAAAAATGTAAACTTTTTATTTAGCACTGAATGATAGTATTTTAAGGTACATGAGTTTTGACTCGTTAACATACATGGTAGTTCTCACATACAAATGTGAAGACCAAGACAGATATGTCACATGGTTTATATTCCTACAATACATATGCAATAAGAAATTGAACAAAGGGACATAGAGACACAGAGACAGATATACTTACGATACATCATACATGCATGCAGGGAGGGAACTGGGAAGGGCACATCATGACTATAGGACCTTATGCCTCTTATTTTAGATAAGGCATAACGAGTACTTTGAAAAAAAATATATACCTGTGCATATTTACCATTCACTTCATTTACAAGTTTCAGTGCAGGATCTATCCAAATCGACTCTTTACCATAAGGATAAGACCTTTCGAGCAAGCTCTTGCATGCTTGTGCCTTGAAATTATTATCAAATCTGTCATTGGTTACTCTGAATCCGGATTCTCCTATACCCCATTCAAACATTTTCCTTATGCGTCTGATGTTAATGCGATCATTGTTTTCAGTGGATAACATAGAAGGCCGCTCCACTAGAAGATACATCATGTATCTAGAAATTCTTTTGATCATTTTACAATCCTTACGAAATTGATCGGACACAAAATCATCTCGATCTGAATAGTACCAAACTTCTGTAGCAATGTGCCAAACCATAATACTCCACTGAAATTTTTCATTGATATTTCTAGCTGTTTAAAAAAAAAAAAATGTGTATTTATTTTTTCAGATTCATAGTTAACGTTCACATCACGTCATTAAGCATGAAATCATATATGTATATAATTGTTTTAAATGTACCTTTAATAAGCAGATGCCCTTCAATGTCTATGATGGAAGGAAATTCAGTGAAGGGAGGTCTCCATTTCATATTACTTCTATTTGTTTCTGCATCCTCAGCTTTCTCCTTGACATACTTATAGATTAGTTCTCTTAAATCAACTGAGACTTCACAATGCCAGTAATTTCCCATCACTCTAGTTGTGTCTAGAAACTTTGAAGTCTGCATCTCGGTCTTTGCTTTGTTGGCGGTAAAACTTACCAGAGTGTATTGGGACATGTTATTGGACCACCTCTTCTTGCTGGAGCACGACCCCTTAAATATTAGTTGTGGAATAGGATTAAGGGTTTTCAAGATGGGATGGTTTTTGTTCTTTATCAACCAAACAACAAATGAATCTGAAAAAACCATTAATAGTGCTGCATATATGTCATGGACAACAGCTACAATTATTAATAGGTATGTTATCGAAAGATCCACCTTCGAATACTTGTGTTTGTCAACCAGAACAGGGAAGAGCACCATAACTGAACAGGTGAGAACGAAAGTGATCAACCGCAGGACTAATCCCCGACGAGTACAGAGTAATGGTGCCTTGGTGTAAAGCAAATCATACATCATTCCAAGTTCTATTTCGATTACTTTGAAAGCATATTCGGACAACATAGCTCTGAGCCAATTGATGCTGTATCTTCTAATCAATGCTTCCATTGTATCATCTAAGAAAGCATGTTTACTTATGTACAGTTTTTCTTCAGCAAAAAGCAATGCTGATTCTTCAGAATTGAACTCTACAGGATTGGAAATATTATATGATTTGGAGGACTCTTGAAGTTTCTGGCTGGTTGCTGATCTAAGAACCCACGTCCGTTCTCCATACTTGATAATCCCAGGAAGAAACATTACAAGGGACAGAATTGAAACGCTAGAGGCTGTCCAAGACATGAGAAATACAGAAAGTGCCAATCCTGTCTGGACAAATAGTCCAATCAAGTTCCTCAACCAAAGCTCATTATCTTCTAACGCATAAGCTGTTATGGTATCGGGGCCACCCAAATGTAAGACCAGAAACGGTGCCCAGAATGCAGATAGTTGAGTGTTTGCATCCAGTGATGACGATGATCCAGCAATATCATGATCCTTATCGTATAGCTCCATGAGGTTACTTGAGAGTATACCAAGCGCGAAAGTTGCTACAGAGTCTGCAGTTATGTAAGCAGACCAGACAACAATTCTAATCCATAACTTGTTACTGTACTTTCGACGGTTACCGAGAAAGTTGAGAAGTATTTGAAGGGTAAGACTAAACAGAACTATTACACGTAGATCCCATTCCTTCCATAGTTCCCTTAACCATGAAGGATATAACTCCATTATTGTCCTCCTTTTCTTTGAATACACCAAATGCTCACAACTGAATTTCAATCCACAAATAATAAGTAGAAATAATAATTTTTTTTTTCTTTTCTTTTTGAATTTGAGGGAGGGGAGATTATGTAGTTACACTAGGCTACGGCCACTAAATAATCATTCTTTGATGCAAACATACAGTCTTATATAAGACTAAGTTTGGGTTATATTATGTATTATATTGTATTAAGTTATACAGTATCTATATATATGCTTTTTGTTTCCTACTATTTTGTTAACTAATAAAATTGGGGTTCAACTACTATATAAGATAGTATGGTTGCTGGGTCAAAATTTGTAACCCAAGAATGTATAAAAATTAAATATTTAAAAATTAAAAAAAAAGTTAAACAGAAAGTAACTAACTCTCTAGCTCTCACATAACTACCCATTTGCAATACATTTCCTGTATGACGAAAAAAAACCCATAAAATTGAGGGTTCAACTACGATACATGGTTGTATGGTTGCTGGGTCATGTATATATTGCTGATTCAACTATTATAAAGTATATATTTGTTGTATTATATTTTAAAAATTAATAATTAAATAAATTATTATTCATGTAACCAATTTGAAGAATATTTGAAAATTTGTTTTTAATATTTTATTTAACCTAAATAGTTTTTAGATTTATATTATTATAATAACATTTTATTTTTATTTATTTAAATTTTAAATTTAATATTAAAATAAAATTATTTTAGTATTATATTTAAAAATATTATTATATTAAAATGTATTATTATTATTATTATTAAAATTTATTATCAATATTATTATTATTATTATTAAAATTTATCATCATTATCAACATCATTTTCATGATTATTAATATTTATTATTTATTAATAATAATAGTATTATTATTATTGCTATTATTTCCTCTTTCAATTAGCTAATACAACATCCACTCATTTAGATCAATTAATATTGTATTAGTTAATACAATGTAATGTATAGTACAAACATTATATTTTATTATTCTAATACATTTTAAAATTTGAATACAATACAATACAATACAATACATGCCACCAAATATAATTTTCATGTCTAATAATAAACAAGGAATAAACAAGAAAGTAAATATCGATAATAATCCCAAAATTTCGATGATATTTTCAAATTTAAATTAATTATGATATAAGAAATATTGTTAAAATATCAAAACTTACAATCAAGTCAGTGCAAGGACAAAGTTAGCTTATCCAACTTGGAGTTGGAGGTACAAAGTGCGACAATTTACAATTTACAATATATAATTTATAATTTAGAAGGGTCAAATTATGGAAAAGTCAAATTTAAAAGGATTCAAATTGTAATAAATATATAAGACTTAAAAAACTTTTGTGGGCTTAAAGCCCATGGATACCCGTCATCGGTCCATCTTATCAAAACATGCATAGTATCTTAATTATGGGTGGCGATTATATACATTCAGTTATTTGTAATAATGATCAATTAAATTGTCTTAATCCTACATCTGTTCCTAATTTAGTTCTAAATTCTTCTGGGGCTAAGCTTTCATGTATAATACATTTATTAGCACCAGTATCTATCATGGCTTTGGTACAGATTCTTTTGGATTTATAAAGAATTTCTACATCTATTAGTATGAGTTCACTTCCTGCTACACGATTCGATGATACGATGCAAAAATAGTTGGTTTGAGTTAATTTTGTCACTTAATGTGAGAAAATTTAACCTAATGAGTAAAGATTTGTGTGAGGAAATTTAACAGAAAAGAGTAATCAAGATGGTGAAGCAATTCCCAGGAAATGGCAAAGTCATAAACAACCATCACTTATCAAAGAGGTTATAAATATGAACAAAATTAAGTAGACTTGTAAGGTAACAACACTTTTTATCAATAAAGTTGGTGCGAGATTTATAGGCTACTAATTAAATATAAGTAAATATTAAATAAATATATATATAAGTTGATAAATGAGAAATTGATTTTATGATATCAATATGCAGCTATGCAGCGAAGAGAAAAACAATATATATATATAATGGGAAAGCAAAATTTTATTAATGAAGAAGAATATATTATACATATAATGATATAAATGACAGAAAAAGAAGCAAACCAGTAAGGATCGGACCACATACCTGGAGATATCATTAGTTATATTTCTGCTCCACAGACTTCTGCTGGTGAGTCTCACTGGTTTTCTTAATTGTTATTTGTTAATTTTTTTGAAAAGATAATTTTATTAAAGAGCCAAAAGGCCAAACAAGCAGAACAAGAACCACAAGGGCAAAGCCAACACCCAGAACAAGCCAGCCAACACAGGCCACAAACACACCAAGAAACAAAACCAGTAAGCTACCCAACACAGGCCTAGGAGGAAACAGAGTCTGCACACATAAGACTCGGAAAGGAAACAAAAACCAGCAGCGGCAAGAAAAGAAAAGAAAAACACTACAAGAGATCTACTGTTGTCTTATATTCCTTCCCGTTTCTCCAAGTAACTCTTTTTTCTTTTTCTTTTTCTTTTTCTTTTTCTTTTTCATTTTTTATTGAATCTTCTTTAAGTCTTAACTTGTAACTCAAGTTAAGAATATTTTCAAGAAATATATGTTTAATGATTATTTGTACTTTATTTGGTACAATGATAGATTAATTGATCTAGATCCAATAGTAAGAAAACAAATACAGAAAAGGATATATTCTTTTCTTTAAAAAAAAAAAGAAAAAAAAACCGAGACTGGTTAGAGGGCTACTGAGACTTATGAAATCAAACACTACACATGGATAAATATATATGTTTGTGAAACCCGTCATAAATCTATGAAAAAATTAAATCCAACCTTCCTGAGATTTTTGTTCTTTTTCACTCGAAATCAACACTGATAAGGTATTTGATAAAATGACTAAAAGAAAAGAGTGTGTTTGATAAGGTCTTCAACACCACCACTGGGTACAGCACCGCCGACACGCCGGAGAAAAGCGCCGCCCGGTGAATGAAAAACTTCCACTTGTTCAACATTTGCCACTCTATCTCGCCCGGCACGTCGATTTCTCGGCCCGAAACCGACGCCGATTCGTCTTCCTCCGCCGTCCTCAAATTCATCTCTCAAAAATCCAAAATTTTACACTACATATATACACACTAAAAAAAAAAAAACCAATTAATTTACAGACATTTTTTTACTTTTGTTTATGGAGGATGAATCTAACAACAGACCTAGATCAAGCTGATCTAACCATGGAAGAATTAATCATCATGGCCGCCGGCGATCGGGAAGTTCGCCGGAAAGTTTGGATCTTTACCGGGAAAAAAGAGGCATAGACAGAAAAAAAACAACAAAAATTTCGATTAACAGAAAAAGTTATATATATATATAGGCTAATTGGCAAGAATACCCCCTGAACTATACGCGAATTTGCAACTTACCCCCTGAACTTTTTTTTTCGGCATTAAACCCCCTAAACTCAGCGAAATTTGCAATTGTTAACGGAAATCCAACGGAACCCTAATTCCGTCCAGGAAAATTACACTAAGCTCCCCTGATTATATATATAATTGTATTAAACCCCAAAAAATATAATAATATTACCCGAATACCCCTCTGACCAAATTTTAAAAATAAAAATTTAAAATTTAAAATTTAAATAATGGTTAAATAATAATAAAATTCTGAATTTTATTATAAAGACAATAAAATAAATATATAAATGAAAAAATTAAATTGATTTAACAATTATTAAATTATCTTTTTTTTTTTTTTAAATATCCCTAAATATAAACCCATATAAATATTTAAATTATTAATGAAAAATAAAATAATGGTTAAATAATAATACAATCCCCTTTCAATAATAATAATAATAATAATAATAATAATAATAATAATCATAATAATAATAAAATTCTTATTTTTTTTTATAAAGACAATTAAATAAATAGAGAAATGAAAAAAAAAATCTCTATTTATTTAATTGTCTTTATAAAATAATAATAATAATAATAATAATAATAATAATAATTATTATTATTATTATTATTTAAATTTTAGAATTTAAATAATGGTTAAATAATAATAAAATTCTGAATTTTATTATAAAGATAATTAAATAAATAGAGAATAAAAAAAAATAAATTGATTTAACAATTATTTAAATTATCTTTTTATTTAAATATCCCTAAATATAAAAACCTAGATAAATATATAAATTATTTGAGAAAAATAAAAATAATGGTTAAATAATAATACAATTCTCTTTCAAAAAAAAAAAAAATACAAATCTGATTTTTTGAATAAAGAAAATAAGATTTTAAAAAATTAAAACATCTTTAAAATCTCAATCATCCATCTCATAGATAGACGGTGGAGAAATATTTATTAAAACAAATTCAAATAAAAAAAAAACATTTTTTGAAATAGATTGATTTATCTCAATTACAAAATAATTATAATAATACAAATACAAAATTTAAAAAATTGAACATCAATCCAATTAAAAGCACATATAGAAGAATTAAAAATTAAATTTTTTATTTTAAATTTTATGGGTGTTGGAAATTTAAATTTTTTATTTTCTTTAGAGAAGGAAATTTTTTAAGGATTGGATGGAGAAATAGGTGTTCATTTAATTAGATGGATCGAAGTTCATTTAAAAATATTTATTCGAAATTTTTTATTTTAAGGATTTCTCTTCTCTATGTTTACTAAGTTAAAAAATTAATTTAAAAAACACATTTCACAAACCAATAAATGAAATCTAATTATAAAAAAAAAAATTAAAAAAAAATTAAAAGAAGAAGAAGAAGAACATTGATGGATCTTCATATCTTCATTAATGGAGAAACTTATTATTTCATTTTATTTTATTGTAATTGAGATCAATCAATCTATTTAAAAAATGTTTTTTTTTTAATTTGAATTTTTTTTAATAAATATTTCTTCACCGTCCATCTATGAGATGGATGGTAAAGATTTTAAAGATGTTTTAATTTCTTAAAGATTTTCTTTTCTTTATAAAAAAAATAAGAATTGTATTATTATTATTATTATTATTATTATTATTATTATTATTATTATTACTATTATTATTATTATTGAAAGGGGATTGTATTATTATTTAACCATTATTTTTATTTTTCTTAAATAATTTAAATATTTATATGGGTTTTATATTTAGTGACATTTAAATAAAAAAGATAATTTAATAATTTTTAAATCAATTTATTTTTTTCATTCTCTATTTATTTAATTATCTTTATAATAAAATTCAGAAATTTGTTATTATTTAACCATTATTTAAATTTTAAATTTTAAATTTTTATTTTTAAAATTTGGTCAGAGGGGTATTCGGGTAATATTATTATATTTTTTGGGGTTTAATACAATTATATATATAATCAGGGGAGCTTAGTGTAATTTTCCTGGACAGAATTAGGGTTCCGTTGGATTTCCGTTAACAATTGCAAATTTCATTGAGTTTAGGGGGTTTAATGCCGAAAAAAAAAGTTCAGGGGGTAAGTTGCAAATTCGCGTATAGTTCAGGAGGTATTCTTGCCAATTAGCCATATATATATACGGTGAGAAAAGTGTATTTTAGAGATAGTTGTGTGTGGGTGACCGGAAAAAGAGGTTTATTTGGGTGACGTGTACGGGTGTGATACCGACACGTGGCGGTTTTAGTTGGATAAGCTTTTTTCGATTTTTAAAATTAATTTAATTCCTTTTATTTATTAATTTATTTATTTTTATAATGTTTGGTTGTCAGGTAGTTTGTCTAAGGAAGGTGAGTTATTTGGTGCGGGTGGGTGTAGGGAATGCAGAGAAGGGAGTGCCGTTGGTTTTTGTGTGAGTTTGAGGTATGGACGGTTTGGATTTGTGCAAGAGAGGACTTGCGGGTGTGAGATGACGTGTAAATTCTTATCCATGAATCGGGAGAGTTAGGTTTTGGTGTAATGGAGCTTAGATATGAGAATATTCTGTTTCCAATGAGATTTTGCCACGTCGGCTACTTGATAGTTTCTTTTTCTTTATTTAGTTTGTAGTAAGTTAGGTTGAGTTGAAAATGATTTGGGAGGAATTATTTTGATGGAATTGTCATGGTTTATTAGCATATGTGGGAGCATTTTCTTCCCGAATCGTGGAAGTGAATATTTGGGTCATACAAATATACAATTATGTATGTCCCGAATGATTTTTGATTGGTTTCGATAAACTTCTATCCCGTTCGGCATATTAATTTGTTTATTATTCTTAGTCTAGAATTAAGAGTAGATTAACTATTATTAACATTGAAAAACGAGATAACATGTAGTTAATTGTTCAAAGAGACAAATGAATGATACATAGAACACCATGATATGTACTGTTATTAGGAAGAAACTAGTACTTTCTCAAGGAATCAAAGAAGTGTAATACACAGAGAGAAGAAAAGGAACCAGAGAGCTTCAATGCTCTCTAACGAGGGTGAACATAATTAAAAATCTTTTGCAAATCCAAATGCAATTATTCTTCCTCATCACTTTTGATTTAGATTTTGATTTCCTTATCACCTTCGATCCTATAGTGGCCGGTTAAGCCAAAATGATACAAGAGAAACCAGACATGAGTTAACAATTCTCCACCACGTCTCAGCTGTTGAGCATGCTCATTTCCTTTACAATTTCTTGCTGCATATCCCAACATATCCATCCAAGCGCTCTCAATTCTCTCCCATTTCTTCTCTATTGTCTGTGTCGAAATAATAGACATCAATAGTAAATAATCACTAAATTCAAAAACTTAAACTTTTTCTTGAACAATAATTCAAATGATTGATAGTAATTTACGGTGCGTGAGTTTTGGCTTGTTAATATATATATATATATGACCTTATACAGTTATACCTCTGATATACCATATTGTTAAACCCACTGCTGTCAAAAGCTTAAGTTGTTAATTTGCATAAGAAAAAAATATATACCTGGGAATGGGATTCATCGTTAACTTTCCTTACAAGTTCCATTGCCCAATATAACAATCTCTTTTCAGGTGTCAAAGTAACGATACGATTATGAAAATCAGTACTCAAATTCCTTGCATACTTCAAGCAATCTCTTGCATGCTTCAGCCTTGTTGCTTGTAATTTTGTCTGCTCTGTATGGGAATATTTGCCCTCCCCGTCCATCAGCTCTTTTCCGTATGTATTTGAAGCTAATTGTTAGTATTTGAAGATAGTTGAAGCTTAATGAACACAATGAAGGAAAGGATTTAGTTGGGAAATGGTTGTAGAAAGCAAGGAGCTTTTTATCTCCTCTAATTTATTGAAGTAGTTGTGGTTTCTATTTTTCAAGTGATTCAAATTACAAACATTGAAGCCTATTTATAGGCTCTTTAGGAAGTGTTTGAATCTTCTAGAATCCTCTCTATAATTCTACATAATTAACTAATTGAAGTTTCTAGAAGCTACTACAACTTATTTTACACAATTGTTTTAGATTATGCTAGAATTGTCTAGAGCTTATGACCACCTTCTAGAATGTGCAGCATTCTAGAATGTGCATCACATATTTCATCACTCCTCCTTGATGCACATTCTGGTGACTCCTATCATGCTCCGAAGTAGTTCGAATCTTGCTTTCGGTAATGCCTTAGTGAAAATGTCAGCTAATTGTTCTTCAGTCCTGCAATACTCTAGCTCAATTTCTTTGTTTGCTTCAGCTTCTCTCAGGAAGTGATACTTGATTGCAATGTGCTTTGTTCGACTATGGAAGACGGGATTTTTGGCCATTGCAATTGCTGATTTGCTATCGCAAAGGATCTTTGTAGCTTGATTATATTTTTCTCCCATATCTTCGAATATTCTTCTCAACCATATAGCTTGACTAGCTGTAGTAGCCGCTGCGACGTATTCTGCTTCTGATGATGACTGTGCTACACTATCTTGTTTCTTGGATGTCCATGAGAATATTCCTGAGCCCAAAGAGAATGTATATCCTGAAGTACTCTTCATGTCATCCACCGATCCTGCCCAATCACTGTCGGTGTAGCCAATCAATGTAGACTTGTCTGTAGGTTTGAACCAAATGCCATAGTCTTTTGTGCCTTGCAAATATCTGAGTATCCGCTTTGCTGCCCCGTAGTGAACTTGAGTTGGATTCTGCATAAATCTTGAAAGTAGACTTGTAGCATACATAATGTCTGGTCTTGTGGCAGTCAGATACAACAGGCTTCCAATAAGACTTCTATAAAGTGACACCTCTGCCTTGTTTGACCCATCTTCCTTTTTGAATTTCTCATTAGTAACGAGAGGAGTTGCTACTGGCTTGCATTCACTCATTTTGAATTTCTTGAGTAGACTCTCTGTGTATTTCTTCTGAGACACGAAGATTCCAGATTTTTCTTGGTTTATCTCAATACCAAGAAAGTAGTGCATCAAACCCAAGTCTGTCATTTCGAAAGTCTTCATCATATCTTCTTTAAATTCTTTCATTATCTTCTCATTGTTTCCTGTATAGATGAGATCATCTACGTATAAAGAAACAATAAGAATATTGTTACCTTGGGTTTTGATGTATAGTGTTGGCTCACTTTTGCTCCTCCTGAATTCATGACTTGTAAAGTACTCATCAATTCTGCTGTACCAGGCTCTTGGTGCTTGCTTTAACCCGTACAACGCTTTCTTCAATTTGAGAACTTTGTCTTCTTTTCCTGGAATCACGAACCCTTGAGGTTGCTCTACATATATCTCTTCTTCAAGATACCCGTTTAGGAATGCTGACTTCACATCTAGTTGATGGATTTGCCATTTCTTTTGTGCAGCAAGGGCAACAAGAGCTCTAATCGTATCTAGGCGAGCAACAGGAGCAAAGGTTTCATTGTAGTCGACTCCATATTGTTGAGAGTATCCTTTTGCGACTAGCCTTGCTTTATGTTTTTGTATAGAACCATCGGAGTTGAGCTTCGTCTTGTAAACCCACTTGACTCCAATGATTTCTTTATCATTTGGATAGTCCACCAACTCCCAGATTTTGTTTTTCTCGATCATCTTTATCTCTTCCTGCATAGCTTTGACCCAAACTTCTTGTTTGGATGCTGCTTCATAATTTTCTGGTTCAAGAGTCACAAAATTGCAACTCTCATAAATTTCTGTTAAAGATCTTACTCTCCCTGGTGTTGTATCTGGAGAGGACACTTCGTGCTGGGTAGTTGTTGTTTGTGTTGGACTCTCCAATGCTTCCGGTTCAGCTGCTGTTTCTTCTTCTGGTTGTCGTGGTATTACTGATTGCAGATGAATCTTTTTCTTCTCAATCTTCTGTTCATCCCAATTCCATGCTGCATTTTCATCAAACTCCACGTCTCTGCTAATAATGATTTTATTAGATTTTAGATTGTAGATGCGGTAGCCTTTTGACTGAGAGCTGTATCCCACAAATATTCCTTTCTCAGTTTTGTCATCCAGCTTGCTCCTTTTTTCTTTTGGAATATGTACATAGCATATGCTTCCGAAAACTCTTAGATGCTTTGCAGATGGCTTTCTTCCGCTCCACGCTTCGACTGGAGTTTTATTCTGAACTGCCTTAGTCGGACACCTATTAAGTAAATATACTGCTGTGTAGACTGCTTCAGCCCAGAATGTATTTGGAAGACCCTTCTCTTTCAACATTGCTCTTGCCATCTCCATTACTGTCCGATTCTTCCTCTCGGAAACACCATTTTGTTCCGGTGCATAGCCGACAGTTAGTTGATGCTCTACGCCTTCATCCTCGCAGAACTTGTTGAATTCTTTTGAGTTGTATTCTTTGCCTCGATCACTTCTCAATACTTTTATGTGGTGACCACTTTGGTTTTCCACATAGTTCTTGAACTTCTTGAAAATTCCAAAGACTTGTGATCTTTCTCGAAGAAAATAGACCCAAGTCATTCTTGTATAGTCGTCGATGAAGAGGATGAAGTACCTGTTTTGGCTATGTGTAGGAGTTCTCATTGGACCGCAAACATCTGTATGCACCACCTCCAGCAACCTTTTGGCTCTTTGAGCTTTTCCTGTAGGGAATGCTTGGCGATGTTGTTTTCCGAGTAGACAACCTTCGCATACGTCATCTTTATCTTTGATGAAAGGTAAATCTTTCATCATCTTTTTCTGATAGAGTATCTTCAATCCTTGAAAGTTGAAGTGACCGAACCGCCGATGCCATAACCAAGAATCATCTAGCTGCGCCTTCATAGCTGCTTCTGTAGCATAGCTCCACCGAATAGGAAAATTCTGGTTCTCCATTTTTACTCGAGCTATCTCCTTGCTTTTATTGTTGTTGTCATAGATTGTGCAAGAATCTCCTTCAAAATGGAGAGAGTAGCCGTTCTGGATCATCTGTCCCACACTGAGCAAGTTTTGTTGCAACTTGGGTACTAGGAGAACATTTTTTATGAATCTTCTTCCCATCTTGGTCTCGACGGCAATAGTACCTTTTCCTTTTACCTCCACCAGTGCACCATTTCCAAGCCTCACTTGTGACTTGTTAGATGCATCAATATCGCAAAAGATGCTTGCATCACCTGTCATGTGATTACTGCAGCCGCTATCTATATACCACTTATCATTTTTCTCTTCACTTGCAGCTTGACAAGCATAGAAGAGAACTCCATCTTCATCTTTATTTTCAGAAAAATTAGCTTGATGATTTTGTTTTAAACGGCACACTTTTTCTACGTGTCCGAATTTTTTACAATTTCTACATTGAGGTTTCCCACGAAACCAACAATCTTTTTCTAGGTGGCTATTTTTCTTACAAATACCACAAGGTGGGTATTTTGTATTTTTATCTTGATTATCATAGTTTCTAGAATTTTCTCTTCTAAAATTGCTTTTAGATTTTTTCCACCCAGATCCAGATTTCTGAGACTGAATATTTAGTTTAGACTGAAAAGCACTCTCTACAGAGTCTTCATTTCTTTGACTAAGCCTATTTTCATAAGCTTCTAGAGAGCCCATTAATTCTGTCACTGAAAGTTTAGTTATATCTTTCGACTCTTCTATAGCCGTAATTATTGGATCATATTTTCCAGTGACACTAACTAATATTTTTTCTACAACTTTCTTATCAGAAACAGTTTCACCATAGGCTCTCATTTGATTAACTATTTCCTTTATTCTAGCATAATAATTTTTTGCAGTCTCAGAATCCTTCATTTTAATATTTTCTAACTCTCTTCTTAGAGTTTGTAGTTTTACGATGCGTACCTTCTCACTACCGTGGAACTCCTCCTTCAAGATATCCCACGCTTCCTTGGCACTTGTTGCTCCCATGATCCTCGGAAACATCTCATCTGCTAAAGCTTGTTGAAGAAAGAACAGTGCCTTGGAACCTTTTTTCTTTTCATCTTTTGAAGTTCCGCACCCATCTTCGACTATCTCCCAAAGATCTTGAGATTGAAAGAATGTCTTCATCTTGATGCTCCAGAAATCGTAGTTGTCGCCATTGAATATTGGAACCGACATCGAAACCGATGAATGACTTGATTCGGCCATGATGACAGCTTATGAATGAACGCCCAACAACGAATGCTAGACAACGATCGAACGCAGCTCTGATACCACTGTTAGTATTTGAAGATAGTTGAAGCTTAATGAACACAATGAAGGAAAGGATTTAGTTGGGAAATGGTTGTAGAAAGCAAGGAGCTTTTTATCTCCTCTAATTTATTGAAGTAGTTGTGGTTTCTATTTTTCAAGTGATTCAAATTACAAACATTGAAGCCTATTTATAGGCTCTTTAGGAAGTGTTTGAATCTTCTAGAATCCTCTCTATAATTCTACATAATTAACTAATTGAAGTTTCTAGAAGCTACTACAACTTATTTTACACAATTGTTTTAGATTATGCTAGAATTGTCTAGAGCTTATGACCACCTTCTAGAATGTGCAGCATTCTAGAATGTGCATCACATATTTCATCACTAATAATACGATCACTATCTACAAGTGATAACATAGAACGCCGCTCCATTAGAAGATACATCATGTATCTAGAAACTCTTTTGATCATTCTACATTTCTGACGAAACTGCTTTCGATCATCAGTCTGAAACTGCTCTTGATCTAAATAGTACCAAACTTCTGTAGCAATGTGCCAAGCAATAATACTGAACTCAAATTCCGTATTGATACCTACACCTGTTGAATATATTTCTATATATATATATATATATTTTCAGATTCATCTTGAACATTCACATCATGTCATTAAGCATGAATTCAGATATATATATATATATAGAAGTGTACCTCCACCATAATTATTGATCAGCTTTTTCACAATGCTGGGGGAAGGCAATTCAGCGAAAGGAGGTCTCCATTGGCTAGTCCCTCTTCTTGTTTCTGCATCCTCATCCTCAGCTTTCTGCTTGACATACATGAAGATTAGTTCTCTTAATTCTTCAGAGACTTCATAATGCCAGTATTTGCCCATCTCTATTCTTTTGTTTAGAATCTTGAAAGACATCTTTGGCTTTGCTTTGCTGCTGGTAAATCTTAGCAGACTGCATTGGGACATCTTATTGGACCACCTCCTAGTGCTGGTGCTGGTGCTGGGCTGCCTCTTCAGTAGTGGAAAACAGTTCAGTGTTTTTACGATGGAATCATGGCGGTGATCTATCAACCAACCAGCAAATATATCCGATAAAACCAGTAATAGTGCTGCATATATGTCATGAATAACAGCTACAATTATTAATAGGTATGTTATCGAAAGATCCACCTTTGAATACTTGTGTTTGTCAACACGAACAGTGAAGAACACCATAACTAAACAGGTGAGTAAGAAAGTGATCAGCCGCAGGACTAATCCCCGATGAGTATAGAATAAGCCCCGATGAGTATAGAGTAATGGTAACTTGGTGTAAAGCAAATCGTACATCATTCCAAGTTCTATTTCGATTAATTTGAAAGATTTGGACGACGTCATAGCTATGAACATCTTGGAGCTGCCTCTTCTAATATATTGATCCACTGTATCATCTAAGAAAGCACGATTACTTAGGGTTAACAGTGTTTTTTCAGCAAAATGCAATGCTTTTTCTTCAGAATCGATCACTGGAAGAGGATTGAACCAAATAGAAAATGATCTGGACTTGAAAGAGGAATCTCGACGTTGCTGGAGGGTGCTTGATCTGGAGGACTCTAGACGTTGCTGGTGGCTGCTTGATCTAAAAACCTACGTCCGTTCCCCATACTTGATTATCCCAGGAAGAAACATTACAAGGGACAAAATTGAAAGGCTAGAGGCTGTCCAAGACATGAGAAATTGATGTAGGACAGTTGGCGTTAGATTTTGAAGAAGAGATGGACAGAAAACTGTCCAAAAGGGGTGCTCTGAAGAAACGGGCATAACTTTTAGCTCGGTTGTCAGATTTCCTATTATAATATGTTTTCGGAAAGAATTTTCAGAGCTCCACAGCAGGGCAACCGGGGTTCCCCGGTTGACGTCATTTGCATCCTCAACGGAGCTGTTTAAGTTAGGTTGTCGGGCAGCCGAAGTTTTTAGTGTTTTTATTTGTTTTCCGTTTTGGTTTAGTTTGAGGATATTTTAGTCTTTTTGCTTATTTTAGGGTTTCCCGAGTCTATTTAAGGCTCTTTGTTATCAGTTTCGAGGCATTGAATAATATTATTATTTTGGTTTCAATTGAATTTGCTGGTGGATTCCAGATTGTGAGAACTTAGGCTTTACGCTGGTAAATCCTTTACTTCCGTTCTGCGTCAAGTGGTATCAGAGCATGAGGACTTGCCTTATACGATGGTCAACAACGAAGCCGGAAGAGTTAACCCTAGCGACGTTGGTCGTAGGGATGCCGATGTGTGGGCGGCGATTGATGAGCAGCGACAGTCGATGGAGAAGTTGGAGGCTATGGTTCGTCAACTGATGGAGCGACTGCCTACCCCCAACAACCCTACGGGCCAAGTTCTTGCTCCCGTTCCTGCCCCTGCCAACAGAGATGGAGTCGAGGGATTGGCCCTTGACCGCCCTAAAGGTAGACGTCCGCCTAAAGCCGCGAGACATGCGCAGCATGAAGATTTCAGTGATGAAGATTCTGAAGAGGATTTCGTGGGTTACCAAGGAGTTCGTCAACTGAATCGAAATCAACCTGATTATCGGATCCGCGCAGACATACCTCTATTCCATGGGAAACTATAGATTGAAGAGTTTCTGGACTGGATTTCAGAGGTTGAGAGATTCTTCGAGTTTACTGAGGTGACAGAAGAACGTCAAGTCAAATTGGTAGCGTACAAGTTGAGAAGCGGGGCTGCTGTTTGGTGGGAGAAATTACAGATGGATAGACGGCGACAAGGCAAGGTTCCTATACGATCCTGGAGGCGAATGAAACAGCTTATGATGAGCAGGTTTTTACCTCCTGACTATGAGCAATTTATTTTTCAGAGTTATCAGAATTGCGTGCAGGGTAACAAAACCGTTGCGGATTATACTGAGGAGTGGTCCAGACTTTCAGTTCGTAACAACCTTAATAAGACTGAGGGACAACAAGTTTCGAGATATTTAGGGGGTTTAAAGTCGACCATTCGAGACAAGATTGAGCTGCAAGTCGTGTGGACAGTAGATGAGACGCATAACATGGCTTTGAAAGTGGAGTTAATGGAGAAATCACCCAATCGTTATACTCAATACAAGAAGGACATGGGTGAGTCGTCCAACGCAGCTGTAAATAGGAGTAGATTTTCACCAAGTGATGAACATGGCCAAGCTAAAACTACTGCAGATCAGGTTCAAAGGGGTTCAGGTCCGAGTAATAATTTTGGTGGGTCTCGTCCGGCAGCAGCAACAGCAGTTACGAAAGAAATCCCACGAGTGGCGCCAAACCCGTATAGTAGACCAGGTAGTATGAAGTGTTACAGGTGCGGCCAACCGGGACACCGATCGAATGAATGCCCAGCCCGAAAACCGGTGAATTTCGTGGATGCTGAAGAGGAAGAGGAAGAGAATTTTGAAGATGATGGGAACATGGACGAGTTCTTGGAAGGAGCAGAAATTGCAGAGGAACAAGGGGAGCCGGTAAACTATGTGATTCAGCGAGTCATGTGTGCCACGAAATTGGAGGGCTTATCGCAACGAATCAGTATTTTCAAGACTTGTTGCAGTGTACAGGGAAAGGTTTGTGACGTGATTGTCGACAGTGGGAGTTGTGAGAATTTTGTGTCCAGAAAATTGGTAGAACATCTGAAACTGTGTGCAGAGAAGCATCCCAGGCCTTATGCGATTGGTTGGATTCAAAAGGGACCTAAGGCGAATGTGACAGAGGTGTGCAAAGTTCCTATTTCGATTGGGCAGTACTACCGGGAAGAGGTGGCATGCGATATAGTCGACATGGATGCTGGACACATACTACTGGGGCGTCCATGGCAGTTTGATGTGGATATAATCTACAGAGGTCGTGATAATATTTGTATTTTCAATTGGGGTGGCAGGAGGATCGCAATGGTTCCGAAACAGGTTTCAGTCGGAAGCTCAACTAAGGCCACGATAGATGAGCAGTCTTTGGTCACTTTAATCACGTCCGTAATTGAATTGGAAGCTGAGATTAAGGAGGCACAGGAGGTACATGTTGTAGTTGTGCGAGCTTTGGTGATTGAAAGCAAAGAAGAGCAGAGAGTTGCAGTACCCGAGAAGGTGCAGACCTTACTGACCAAATTCAGTGATTTGGTGTTAGAAGACTTACCAGATGACCTTCTACCATTGAGAGATATTCAGCACCAGATTGACTTAGTTCCAGGAGCAAGCTTACCGAATTGATCACACTATAGGATGAGTCCCAAAGAGAATCAAATTTTACAGGGAAAAGTGGATGAGTTAATGAAGAAGGGGTTTATTCGAGAGAGCATGAGTCCATGTGCAGTTCCCACATTACTTGTTCCGAAGAAAGATGGCAGTTGGAGGATGTGCGTTGATAGTCGCGCGATCAACAAGATAACTGTCAGGTATAGCTTCCCTATTCCGAGATTGGATGACATGCTAGATATGCTGGAGGGGTCGAAATTATTCTCCAAAATCGACCTGAGAAGTGGGTACCATCAGATTCGGGTCAAGCCTGGGGATGAATGGAAGACAGCCTTCAAAACTAAGGATGGACTGTACGAGTGGTTGGTGATGCCTTTCGGACTTTCCAATGTGCCAAGCACTTTTATGCGGCTTATGAACCAGGTATTACGGCCTTTCACTGGAAAATATGTAGTCGTTTACTTCGACGATATATTGATTTACAGCCGGAGTGAGGAAGACCACATGGAGCATCTACGAGCTGTGTTAGAGGTATTGTCCAAAAATCAATTGTTTATCAACTTTAAAAAATGCAGTTGGATGATGGAGCAGTTACTATTCCTTGGGTACCTGGTCAGTTCAGAAGGGATTTTGGTTGATGAAGAAAAGGTTAAAGCCATTCGAGATTGGCCTACACCGAAGACGGTTGGGGAAGTGAGGAGTTTTCATGGTTTGGCGACGTTTTATCGTCGATTTGTGAGGGATTTTAGCAGTATTGTGGCTCCCATCACAGAGTGTTTAAAAAAAGGGAAGTTTCAGTGGAGTGAGGCAGCCGAAACAGCCTTCGCAGTCATCAAAGAAAAACTGTGCACCACTCATGTTCTTGCTTTACCCAGTTTTGAGAAGTTATTCGAAGTGGAATGTGATGCTAGTGGGGTTGGGATTGGAGCAGTGCTGACACAAGAGAAGAAACCAGTGGTGTTTTTTAGTGAAAAGCTGAGTGATGCGCGATGAAAGTGGAATACCTATGATCAGGAATTCTACGCAATTATTCGTGCTTTAAAGAATTGGGAGCATTACTTAATTCAGCGCGAGTTTATTCTTTACACTGATCATCAAGCTCTAAAGTATCTGAACAGCCAGAGAAGCTTAAGTAATATGCATGCTCGGTGGGCAACTTACTTGCAGAAATTTCCGTTTGTTCTGAGGCACAAGTCTGGGGTTCTAAATAAGGTGGGCGACGTGCAAGCTTATTGGTTACTATGCAACAAGAGATTATTGGGTTTGAGTTTCTGAAAGAATTGTATTCTGATGATGAGGACTTCGGAGAGATATGGGAAAAGTGTTGGGGTTTTTGCCCTAAAGCTTGTAGTTTGTAAATGTGAATTGAACAAGAAATAAAAGAAGTAGTTTATTCATTCAAATTGTCTCATACATTTATAATAACATGTGTACTTAACATCCAAGATTGCCGGATGTAATTTCAAACTGAGTATATGAATGTCATATATAGATGGATTCAGTTTGAAAGGAGCAATCTAAAGAGTCCGTAGATAGCAAATAAAGCTGGGTACTTTATTTGTGGTCAATCTACAGCTGCTGTCCATTCCGTAATGTACGGTGATCTTATCCTAGATCATTCATATGGAGATATGAGAATGGAGGCACCTTATATGATTTGATCATATAGGACTGGGCCATGATCTATATGAATCTCTCACCAAGATCCGTTAAAAGATGAAATTCATATATATCAACAAATGATGGCTATATATGGGTGATCTTAATCCTGAGTGTCTTATCGATTCCTTCAGGTTAGATCGTGGTTTTTGATATACCATGGGTGAGATCGGAGTTGCATTCCCGGTCAATAACTTCGTATGTTGGAATCGCGGTTTGGCTTGTGGCTGGGAAGGTCTGCACACAATAGAGGAATCCACTCCTTCTTGTGAGAAGTAGATAGTAGTTCCCTTAAGGGTTGATTCGGAGCTTGAACAATATGAGCGCTCTCCTAATTCCGTAAGGAATGTAGGATTTATTGTTCATTAGAGAATCAATGGTACTTAATGGAAAGATATAATTAGAGGGGTATAACGGACATTATGACCTAGCTCTAATTATGAACTACCTGTGGAGGATTATACCATATGTAATAGCTATATCAATGGACATCAAGAGTTATTGGTTTGTGAAAAACGTCTACAGTTGAGAGAGTGCAACTTCGGGTTTTTAGTGGAATAACACCGAAGTTAATAATCATGAAATATTAATTAAAGAGTTTAATTATTTATTTCTAAGGATTATTGGAGCTCAAAATACTGTAGGTCCATTAGGTCCCCTTGCTAGCCCGATCGATTTAGGTAACAAGGGTCACGGTTAATTAATTGGATTGTCCAATTAATTGTGTTACGAAAGTGACACGTATCTATTCGGGAATTGATTGAATAATGAGATTATTTAATTAATGAATAATGGTGATTAAATAAATTAAATAATAAGATTATTTAATTATGTTGTTAATCACTAAATGGAGGGTGTTAGTTGATATTTGATTTTGAATAAAATAAGATAATATGATTATTTTATTTTATTAAATTAAATATTTGAAATTGAATTTAAAATGTTTAAATTCAAAAATAAATGTTTAATTATTTTTAAAAAGATATGAGATATCTTTATAAAGATTTTTATTTTTTATTTTTTTTAAATCAAATAGATTTGGTTTGTTTTTAAAGATATATGAGATATATTTTTAATTTAAAAATAACAACCGAATTATATGAGATCAACTTACACAAAAATTTAAGAGGCATCAGTTTTTTGTCTTTTAATGAGAGAAGTTTTAAAAGGCATCAGTTTTTTGTCTTTTAATAAGAGAAGTTTTAAAAGGCATCAGTTTTTTGTCTTTTAATAAAAGAAGTTTTAAAAGCAAGTAGGTTGCATAAAACAGGAGAGAAGAAAGAGAAACAAGTGTGCGGCTAGAGACAAAATAAAAGAATTATTTTTTTCTTTTAGACTTATTATTGCCGCACTTCACCAATAAAAGAACAAGAGTTGTCTTTTGTGTGCTCTTCTCTTCTACCTCCATTTTTGTTCCTGAGTACCGTGACGCGCCCACACGCCATTACCAATTCAGGGTCATAGCGAGGAAGATCAAGTGGTTCAAATCAGGAGCAGACCGTATTAAAGTGAAGGAGCCTCCTACGTAGGTATGAAATAGTTTTCATCTCCTTCTTATTGTTTTCGATTATTACTGTACAAATGGGTTTATTTGATGATTGCTTTTAAAAATTTTAAAACCTTTCCGCTGCGCAATCTGTAACCCCAGGTACCAACAAAAAGTGTGTTCTGAAACAGACTGACGTAGAGTTTCATATGAGCGAAGGCTATCTGTTATGTGGCAATCAGTTGTGCATCCCGCGGAGCTCCCTGAGAGAGAAACTGATTCGAGAGTTGCACGGGGGAGGTTTGGGTGGTCACTTAGGGTGTGACAAAACTATCAATGGGGTGGCCGAACGATATTACTGGCCTCAGTTGAAACGCGACGTCGGTAACTTTGTTCGCAAGTGTTACGTCTGTCAAACTTCTAAGGGACATGCTCAAAATACGGGCCTCTACATGCCACTACCTGTTTCGAATGCCATATGGGAGGATTTAGCAATGGACTTCGTTTTGGGTCTTCCACGAACTCAACATGGGGTCGACTCCGTGTCTGTTGTGGTTGACAGGTTCTTGAAGATGGGGCATTTTATACCTTGTCGAAAGACATCTGATGCATCACATGTGGCACAGCTGTTCTTTCGGGAGGTGGTTCGGTTGCATGGTGTTCCTCAGTCTATCACATCTGACAGGGACTCGAAATTTCTTAGCCATTTCTGGGTTACATTGTGGCGGCGGATGGATACTACTCTGAAATTCAGTAGCACTGCACATCCACAGACCGATGGACAGACGGAGAACTTAAACCGAACATTGGGCAATTTAATTCGGAGCATCTGTGGAGACAAGCCAAAATAGTGGGACGTGGCGCTGGCACAAGCTGAGTTTGCATACAACAATGCTGTTCACACTGCTACAGGTAAATCTCCTTTTGCTTTAGTGTATCGGCAACCTCCTAAGCATGCGTTGGACTTGGCAAAACTTCCCAAGGTCACCGGTATGAGTGTTGCTGCTGAGACTATGGCAGAGCAGGTTCGTGATGTTCAGGCTGAAGTGAAGGCGCGGTTGGAGGAGAAGAATGCGAAGTATAAGGCTGCAGCAGATGTTAAAAGGCGTGAGAAATTGTTTGCTGAGGGAGACCATGTTATGGTGTTCTTGCGCAAAGAGAGGTTTCCAGTTGGTACCTATAACAAGTTGAAACCAAGGAAGTATGGCCCGTACAAGGTGATCAAGAAGATCAACAATAATGCCTATGTGATTGACTTGCCTGCTGATATGAACATATCCCGAACTTTCAATGTAGCTGACCTGTATGAGTTTCGTGAGAATGTTCCGCTTTATCCAGATTATAACTCGAGGTCGAGTTCTTCACAGGTGGGAGGGACTGATGTAGGACAGTTGGCGTTAGATTTTGAAGAAGAGATGGACAGAAAACTGTCCAAAAGGGGTGCTCCAAAGAAACGGGCATAACTTTTAGCTCGGTTGTCAGATTTCCTATTATAATATGTTTTCGGAAAGGGTTTTCAGAGCTCCATAGCAGGGCAACCCAGGTTCCCCAGTTGATGTCATTTGCATCCTCAACGGAGCTGTTTAAGTTAGGTTGTCGGGCAGCCGAAGTTTTTAGTGTTTTTATTTGTTTTCTGTTTTGGTTTAGTTTAAGGATATTTTAGTCTTTTTGCTTATTTTAGGGTTTCCCGAGTCTATTTAAGGCTCTTTGTTATCAGTTTCGAGGCATTGAATAATATTATTATTTTGGTTTCAATTGAATTTGCTGGTGGATTCCAGATTGTGAGAACTTAGGCTTTACGCTGGTAAATCCTTTACTTCCGTTCTGCGTCAGAAATACATAAAGTACCATTCCTGTCTGGACAACTAGTCCAATCAAGTGTCTCAACCAAAGCTCATTATCTTCTACTGCATAAGCTGTTATGGTGTCGGGGCCACCCAAATGTAAGAGTAGAAACGGTGCCCAGAATGTAGATAGTTGAGTGTTTGCATCCAGTGATGACGGTGATCCATGATCCTTATCGTATACCTCTATGAGGTTATCTGAGAGTATACCGCCAAGTGCGAAAGTTGCTACAGAGTCTGCAGTTATGTAAGCAGATCAGACAACAATTCTGATCCATAACTTATTACTGTACTTTCGACGGTTACCCAGAAAGATGAGAAGTATTTGAAGGGTAAGACTGAATAGAACCATTACACGTAGATCCCATTCCATCCATAGTTCCCTTAACCATGAAGGAAATAACTTCATTATTGTCCTCCTTTTTCTTTGAATGCACCAAATGCTCACAACTGAATTTCAATCTACACATAATAAGTAGAAATAATAATTATTCTTTTTTTTTTTTCTTTTTGAATTTGGGGGAGGGTAGATTATGTAGTTACACATGGCTAATGCGACCGGCCACTAATAAAATAATCAAGATGGTGAAACAATTCCCAGGAAATGGCAAGGTCATAAACAACCATCACTTATCAAAGAGGTTATAAATATGAACAATTTAAGAAGACTCAGTAGACTTGTAAGGTTACAACACTTTTTACATTAATTTGATAAAAATAAAGTCGGTGCGAGATTTATAGGATACTAATTAAATATAAATAAATATTGACTAAATATATATAAGTTGATAAATGAGAAATTGATTTTATGATATCAATACGCTGGCTGCTGCGAGGAGAAAAAATATTTATATATAAAATCGAAAAGCAAATTTTTGTCAATGAATTATACATATAAATGACGGAAAAAGAAGAAAACCAGTAAAGACCACATACCTGGAGATATCATTAGTTATATTTCTGTCCCACAGACTTCAGCTGGTGAGTCTCAACTCTCGACTGTTGTTTGTTTTTATAACTAAAGGAGATTGACTGTTATTTTCAGAGCTGGCCTTGACGTTTTTTGGTGGCTAGGGTGAAAATGTAAAAAATTGGAAAAACGGGCCCCATGACGTGTCAAATGAGGAATAAGATAGTCACAAAATGGCCACAATTTTTTTAATATATTCTAAACATATAATTAAAAAAATAAAATGAATTAGGCCCTTCAGAGTAACAATTTTTTTTTTTAATATATTCTATATATATAATTAAAAAAATGAATTGGACCATTTAAACAATTATTTTTTCTATGGACTATAATAACTTACAATAGGTCCAAACTTATATATCCAAAACCCAATACTACATATTAGCTTTAATAATAATAATAAAAATTTTGGGCCCAGGGCAGTTGCACTTGGTGCACCACCCAGGCCGGCTCTGGTTGTTTTATATTCCTTTCCGTTTCTCAAAGTAACTCTTTTTTCTTAAAAAAAAATAAAATAAAATAAATAAATAAATAAATAAAATTTGACCGGTTAGAGGATATTAAACACTACACAGGATAAATATATATGTTTGTGAAATCCGTCATAAATCTTTTTTTTTTTTTGAATTTTATAGAAAGCCAAAAGAAGGCCAAACAGGAACAACAACAACAAAAAAAAAAAAAAAAAAAACGAGCAACCTTAAGAAGCAGAGGCAAAAGACTTAACAAAGAGGCCGGACAACAGCTCCTAGACGACAAAGAAAACAGAGGGAGACCCGCAAACCAAACAAAAACAAGAAAACCAACAGAGCAAAAGAAAACAGAGAAGAACAGCCAAGTCAGGCTCCCCACACAATTCTATCCGGACTACTATCAGATCCACTTTTAGCGACACCATCGACAAAGGAGTTAGTAGATCTCAAGCTGAACTTGACCACATAGCCAGGATTGAGCTGTAAGACGTTCTTGATATCGTATAAATCTATGAAAAAATTAAACCCAACCTTCTTGAGATTTTTGTTCTTTTTCGCTTGAAATCAACTTATTCAAACACTTACAATTTTTTATTTTTTTTTTGTTTTTTTTTTTTTATACTTATTTAATTAGTTTATAGCAAGTTAGGTCGAGTATTATGAAAAAAAAAAAAAGGTTAGGTTGAGTTGAAAATGATTTGGGGCATTATTTTGTTGGAATTATTATGATTTACTAATACGTGTGGGGTGGTTTTTCATAGTTGGAGTACATATTTGTGTCTTGTATATCATAAATGATAATGATAGGTCGTCAGTGAAGAGAGAAGAGAGGAAAAAAAAAAAGGCTCAACAGACCCTATTTCATGCTCGTGAAATAGATAAGCCGAACTTGAAAAACAAAAAAACAATAATAAAGAAAATATTAAGGTAGGACTATAATTTAATTCTTTAGTTATGGAGTGAAATGGAATTTTCATGTTTGATTGAAAACATAAGAAACAAGCTGGCAGGGGCGTAACTCAATTGGCAGATGGATGAGCTTGGAGCTTGGGTAAATGACTCCCAGGTCAGCGGTTTGAATCCTACCAATAGCGAAAACTTTAAAAAAAATACTTGATCCCAAATTAATAGGTATTGTAAAAAAAGAAAAGAAAAAAGAAAGAAACAATACATATGGTTAAAAATAAAAATTAATAATTTTACAAACATAATTTTGACAAAATTGTCATAAATTGATGATAATACTCTGAGAAAAGAAAAGAAAAGGAACCAGAGAGCTTCAATGATCTTTAATGGCCACCACATTACAATGAAGATCAAATTGAATAAGCCATAATGACACAAAAAAAGCCAGACATGAGTTAGTAATTCTCCCACCGCGTCTCAGCTGTTGAGCACGCTCGTTTCCCTTACAATTTCTTGCTGCATATCCCAACACATCCATTCAAGCGCTACAATTCTCACTAATGGCTGTGTAAAAATAACAGACAACATTAATAGTACACAATCACTAAATCCAAAAACTTAAACTTTTTCATTTGCAATTTGAATGATGGATAGACAGTAATTTAAGGTGCGTGAGTTTTGGGTCGTTAACATATATAGATATACATCGTACATTTAATTACATACCAGCCCCTCACGAAGAGGACTACATGACTCTATGACCTTATGCCTTTGATTTATATACCTTATTGTTAAACCCACTATGTACCATCAAAAGCTTTTATTCTTCCTCCTCATCAACAGTCTATTCTTCCTCCTCGTCACTTAGAAAAGAAAAGCAGTCATGAAAATAAGAAATCAGCTAAAATGAGTCAATTCATTCAGGATTACAATCACTAGGTTAAATTCAAGAAGCACGCAAATAAAAAAAAAGTTGGCATTCCAAGCTGTCAGGATATATAAGACCAAGAAATAGAATGCAATAAAAAAGTAACATGCAATACTAAATGAAAATGATTCTGCAGATGAAAACATCCAGAACAAATGACGAGTAACTAGACAGTAGTCCTGTCAGGTGATGCATTCATAGGAGGAAAACATCACTTTTTTAAGAAATAAAATATTGGAAAATGGATGAAATAATGAAAATATCTTTCCGACCATCAACTCTGACCAAATATGACTAACAAACACCTATGCCACTACTGTATCATAATAAGATCTTTATTTTTTTTGAACAGCACAATTTTAATGTTAGAGAAATAGGAGGCAGAAGCCCAACAACTCTCTTGCCAAGGTAAGACGCACACAACCAACAACCACAGCTGAACTAACAAGCGCTACTCAAAAAAAAAAAAAAAAAAAAAAAAGGCTCACAAACAAGGCCAAAAGCAAAGCTAAAACAGAGCCATGACCAGAATAGAGCAAACAAATAGATAATCATAATAAGATCTTTATAAACTTAGCATAGCATATATAGCTCAAACCAAAAAGATAATCCTAATCAGTATACCAGTCATCTTACACTTGCTCATAACGATCGATCGGATAGTGGTCGGTTAAGCCAAAATGACACAAGAGAAGCCAAACATGAGTTAATAACTCTCCACCACGTCTCAGCTGTTGAGCATGCTCATTTCCTTTACATTTTCTTGCTGCATATCCCAATATTTCCATCCATTGGTTCTTAATGAACTCCCATTTGTCCTCTATTAATGTCTGTGTCAATAGACATGAAAGAAATTTAATCACAATCAATAATGGACAATCACTAAATCCAAAAATGTAAACATTTTATTTAGCATTGAATGATAATATTTTAAGGTACATAAGTTTTGACTCGTTAACATACATGGTAGTTCTCACATACAAATGTGAAGACCAATGCAGATAATGAAGACACATATGTCACATGGTTTATATTCCTACCATATATATGCAATAAGAAATTGAGAACAAAGGGACATAGAGATCGACACAGAGACAGATATACTTACGATACATCATACATGCATGCAGGGAGGGAACTGGGAAGGGCACATCATGACTACCTTATGCCTCTTATTTTAGATAAGACATAACGAGTACTTTGAAAAAAAATATATACCTTTGATTTATTCACGTCGTTTACAAGTTTCACTGCAGGATCTATCCAGTTTGACTCTTCACCATGATAATGATGAGACCTATTGAGCAATCTCTTGCATGCTTGTGCCTTGAATCCGGATCTTCCTATAACCCATTCAATCGTTTTCCTTATGCGTTTGATGTTAATACGATCATTGTTTTCAGTGGATAACATAGAAGGCCGCTCCACTAGAAGATATATCATGTATCTAGAAATTCTTTTGATCATTTTACAATCCTTGCGAAATTTGCGAAATTGATCAGACACAAAATCATGTCGATCTGAATAGTACCAAACTTCTGTAGCAATGTGCCAAACTATAATACTCGACTCAAATTTTTGATTGATAGTTTTAGCTGTTTAAAAAAAAAAAAATGTATATTTATTTTTTGAGATTCATAGTTAACGTTCACATCATGTCATTAAGCATGAAATCATATATGTATATAATTGTTTTAAATGTACCTTTATCAAGCGGTGGCTCTCCAATGTATATGATGGAAGGAATTTCAGTGAAGGGAGGTCTCCATTGCATATTACTTCTATTTGTTTCTGCATCCTCAGCTTTCTCCTTGACATACATAAAGATTAGTTTTCTTAAATCATCTGAGACTTCACAATGCCAGTAATTTCCCATCACTCTAGTTGTGTCTAGAAACTTTAAAGTCTGCGTCTCGGTCTTTGCTTTGTTGGTGGTAAAGCTTAACAGAGTGTATTGGGACATGTTATTGGACCACCTCTTCTTGCTGGAGCACGACCCCTTAAATATTAGTTGTGGAATAGGATTAAGGGTTTTCAAGATGGGATGGTTTTTGTACTTTATCAACCAAACAGCAAATGAATCTGAAAAAACCATTAATAGTGCTGCATATATATCATGAATAACAGCTACAATTATTAATAGGTATGTTATCGAAAGATCCACCTTCGAATACTTGTGTTTGTCAACCAGAACAGGGAAGAGCACCATAACTGAACAGGTGAGAACGAAAGAGATCAACCGCAGGACTATTCCCCGACGAGTACAGAGTAATGGAGCCTTGGTGTAAAGCAAATCGTACATCATTCCAAGTTCTAATTCAATTACTTTGAAACCATATTTTTTGGTCCACGGAGTTTTGAAGTTTTCAAAGATGAATGTTCTAAGATCTTCTTCCATTGTATCATCTAAGAAAGCATGTTTACTTATGAATAGTATTTCTTCAGCAAAACGCAATGCATCTTCTTCAGAATTGATCCGGCGAGCAATATCTAGCTGTCCATTGATGAAGTCATTAGATAATGATCTGGAGGACTCTCGACGTTGCTGTATGCTTGCTGATCTAAGAACCCACGTCCTTTCCCCATACTTGATAATCCCAGGAAGAAACATTATAAGGGACAGAATTGAAACGCTAGAGGCTGTCCAAGACATGAGAAATACAGAAAGTGCCATTCCTGTCTGGACAAATAGTCCAATCAAGTGCCTCAACCAAAGCTCATTATCTTCTAACGCATAAGCTGTTATGGTATGGGGGCCACCCAAATGTAAGACCAGAAACGGTGCCCAGAATGCAGATAGTTGAGTGTTTGCATCTAGTGATGACGATGATCCAGCTGCAACATCAGGATCCTTATCGTATAGCTCTATGAGGTTACTTGAGAGTATACCAAGCGCAAAAGTTGCTATGGAGTCTGCAGTTATGTAAGCAGACCACACAACTATTCTGATCCATAACTTGTTACTGTACTTTCGACGGTTACCTAGAAAGTTGAGAAGTATTTGAAGGGTAAGACTGAACAGAACCATTACACGTAGATCCCATTCCTTCCATAGTTTCCTTAACCATGAAGGATATAACTCCATTATTGTCCTCCTTTTCTTTGAATACACCAAATGCCCACAACTGAATTGTTGCGGAAATACCCAGAAATTCGATAGAAAAATGCACACAACACACAAACACAGATATTTACGTGGTTCGGCAATTGCCTACGTCCACGGGAGGCAGCAAATTGATATTATTGGAGAAATTAATACAAATTTCAGAAAACAGAATTTCTCTCAACTCTCTCTGGAACTCTCTCTGACTTCAGGAAGCTTTGCTTCTTTTCTGATTGCTCTCCCTTGCTTTGCTGAGGGTCTTATTTATAAGGGGAAGGTAGAGACAATCTACCCCCATTTTTAGCAATGAAACAAGGGAAAGGTAGAGACAATCCACCCCTATTTTCAGCAATGAAACAAGGGAAAGGTAGAGACAATCCACCCCCATTTTCAGCAATGAAACAGGGGAAAAGTTGAGCCAATTGTCAACAATCTCCACCTTGGCGAGAATTCACCGATCAATGCTGCCTCCATTACACCCTTAGGCGATACGAGCTCGAGAGATATTGATCAAGTCCAAACAATGTTGGAACTTGATCCCTGTTACCACCTTTGTTAGCATATCTGCAGGATTGTCTGCAGTTCCGATTTTCTGGAGTAGAATGTTCCCTTCATCTACTATTTCTCGAACAAAGTGGTAACGGACATCTATATGCTTGGTGCGAGCATGATGGACCTGGTTCTTTGCCAAACAAATGGCACTCTGGCTGTCGCAGAAAATCTCCACATTTTCCTGAACAATGCCCAAATCCCTGATCAAACCACGAAACCAGATGGCTTCTTTGAAAGCTTCTGTTACAGCCATATACTCTGCCTCAGTAGTAGACAAAGCCACTGTTGACTGTAAAGTCGATCTCCAACTTACTGGTCCTCCTGCCATAGTGAACACATAACCAGTAGTAGATCGACGCTTGTCAAGATCACCAGCATAATCAGAATCAACATATCCTTTGATATGTTTGTCACCCGTCTGATCTCTCTCGAACTTCAAACCAACATTTACAGTACCCTGAATGTACCGTAGAATCCATTTCACTGCTTGCCAGTGGCCTTTGCCAGGATTGTGCATGTAACGGCTCACCATACTTACAGCATGTGAAATGTCAGGTCTAGTACACACCATCGCATACATCAAGGCACCAACAGCATTTGCATATGGAACATGATCCATTTGCCTCTTTTCATCATCAGTAGTCGGTGACATTAGTGCACTCAGTTTGAAATGTGGAGCCAACGGTGTACTTACAGGTTTAGACTTGCTATCAATGCCAAACCTCTGAAGTACAGTCTTCAAGTACTGAGTCTGTGTCAAACAGATGGTACCTTTTGCTCTGTCCCTTTTGATCTCCATACCAAGAATCTTCTTGGCCTCTCCAAGATCCTTCATGTCAAACTCTGAGCTCAATTGAGCCTTCAACCTGTTGATCTCCACCTTGCTCTTAGATGCTATCAGCATATCATCCACATATAAGAGCAAATAGACAAATGTACCATCTTGGAGTTTGCGGAAATATACACAGTGATCAAAATGGCTACGTGTGTACTTCTGAGTTATCATGAAGCTGTCAAACCGCTTGTACCACTGTCTCGGTGACTGCTTCAAACCATACAGGGACTTGTTCAGCTTGCAAGCCCAATTTTTACGTCCCGGGACTTTGAACCCTTCTGGCTGAGACATATAAATTTCTTCGTTCAAAGTACCATGGAGGAATGCGGTCTTCACGTCGAGTTGAGCTAACTCGAGATCAAATTTTGCAACCAAAGCTAATAGGATCCGAATAGACGAATGCTTGACAACGGGTGAAAATACCTCATTGTAGTCTATTCCTTCCTTCTGTGCGTAGCCTTTCGCTACTAATCTGGCTTTATATCTGATGTTGTCTTTACCAGGAGCACCTTCCTTCTTGGCATAGACCCATTTGCACCCTATAGCTCTCTTTCCCTTTGGAAGTTGTGTCAGCTTCCAAGTTTCATTCTGGTGAAGTGATTGCATTTCCTCATCCATCGCCTTCTTCCACTTGACATTGTCTGTACTGTCCATAGCTTCTCTATAGGTGTACGGGACATCATCATCAGTCACTGGAAGAGCGTATGCCACCATGTCTGTGTAACGGGCAGGCCTCCGTATGTCTCTTTTCGGTCTACTAGTGGCAATAGACTCTGGTTGTTGTCTGATCTCAGATAATGGTGCTGAATCCTCCACCTCAACTGATATCTCGTCCTGGTTATCAAAATCATCATCAGGACAATCAACTGTCGGAGAAGCCTTTTCTAACTTCTTGGGAGTTTCAAACTCCACCTGTTGCAGAGAGTTTGGATTCTCATTCTCTGTGCCTCGAGGTATTTGTTTCAGCATTGCAGATTCGTCAAAGGTAACATCTCGGCTTAAGATGATCTTCTTTGACTCGGAATTCCATAGTCTGAATCCCTTGACTCCTTCACTAAAGCCCACGAAAACAGCTTTCTTGGCTCTAGGATCCAGTTTGGATTCAGTAACATGAAAGTATGCTGGACATCCGAATATATGCAATCGATCATAATCAGAAACAGGTTGTCCAGACCATACCTCTTTGGGAGTTTTCCCATCAAGTGCAGAAGCGGGTAGTCTGTTGACTATATGAGAGGCATACATCAAAGCCTCTGCCCAGAATGCCTTCCTTAGGCCAGATTGAGAAAGCATACACCGAACTTTCTCCACCAACGTACGGTTCATCCGTTCTGCTATACCATTCTGCTGTGGCGTGCCAGGAACTGTAAAATGTCTGATTATCCCTTCATCCTGACAGTACTTCATGAAAGGATCTGATTTGTATTCCCCGCCATTATCTGATCTGAGTCTTTTAATCTTTTTGCCTGTCTGAGTTTCAATCATCTTCTTCCATTGAAGAAAGATATCCAGAACTTCATCCTTATGCTTCATGGTATATACCCAGACATACCTGGAGAAATCATCAATAAATGTTACAAAATAATGTTTACCTCCCAATGAAGCATTTTTGGAAGGCCCCCAAACATCAGTGTGAACATAATCCAGTGTTGCTTTTGTACGATGAATAGCGGTGCCAAACTTGACTCTTGTCTGCTTGCCCATGACACAATGCTCGCAGAAATCAAGTTTACCGGTCTTTGCACCTTTCAGGAGACCTTGCTTCACCAAACCTTGCAAAGTCTTCTCCCCGACATGCCCTAATCGCATGTGCCAGAGTCGGGAAGTATCAGATGCCTCATCATCGGAACTGCTAGAGACGGCTGCTCTTCCTGTGACTGTGTACCCGTCCAGAAAATATAAATTTCTCTGTCGAGTACCTTTCATTGCCAAGAATGCACCTCGTACAACCTTCAGGACTCCACCTTCCATGGTCACCTTGTAACCGCTGGAGTCTAAGACCCCTAGTGAAATGAGGTTCTTCTTCAGATCAGGGACATATCTAACGTCTGTCAGTCGTCTGATTGTACCGTCGTGCATCTTCAGGTGAACAGTTCCTATCCCTTTTGTCTGGCATGTGTTGTCATTGCCCATAAGTACAACTCCTCCGTCAAGCTCCTGGAAGCTTGAGAACCACTGCCTGTTGGGACACATATGATAGGAACAGCCGGAATTTAGAATCCATCTATCAGAATGGCTTTCTGATGATGAAACTGTAAAAGCCGAATCCTCTTCATTATCAGCTTTACTTGCAACATTCACATTAGATTTGTCCTTGTTTGGACAATCTTTCTTCCAGTGCCCTTTCTGGTGACAATAGGCACATTCATCCTTCGCAGGACGTCTGAATGATGATTCTCCTTTTGGCTTTGAGCGAGATGCTCCTCTTGATTTTGAGCGAGATTTACCACGCTCACTAGGCACTCCAGATCTTCTGTTGTTTGTCCTTCCTCGGGCAACAGTCAGTGCTTCTGATGTTGAGTCTCTGTGATCAAGCTGATCCTTCTTCCGATACTCATTATTCACCAGAGCATTAGAAACGTCTATGAATTTAACCTCATCCTTTCCATATAACAGAGTTGTGGTTAAGTGTTCATAGGTATCAGGCAAGGAATTTAACAACAGTAGTGCCTTATCTTCATCGCTAATTTCAACATCTAAATTTTGTAAATCAGCGAGAATTTTATTATAATTATCCAAATGCTCAATCATAGAAATACCTTTCTTGTACTGGAAACGAAAGAGCTTCTTCTTCAGGTAGAGACGGTTCTCTATGCTTTTCGTCATGTATTTGTCCTCCAGCTTTTTCCAGAGACTTGATGCCATAGTCTCCTTCATGACAAAGTACTTCTGGTCCTTAGCTAAACACAACCGAATTGTGCCACAGGCTTGACGATTTACATACTTCCAATCTTCATCAGACATATCCTTGGGTTTGGAACTCAAAGCAATATCAGATCCTTCCCGGAATAATAGATCCATAACTTCGCATTGCCACATACCGAAGTTGTTGCTGCCGTCAAACTTCTCAATATCAAACTTCGCGTTTGACATTGAGCTCCTTTGCCAAGAACTGCTGGTTGATGCTGATGGTTGAGCTTCAGTTGTTTTTTCCAAAAATTCTCCAGCTTTTGGATCTTCCATCGTGCCTATTAAAGCTTGTCTAAGTAAAAACAGTATTTAGAAGCGGATTTAGCAGAAACTGATGGCACGGTTGCGTCCGGAACGGTCGAAATAGTTGGAAACAGGTCCGACTCGGTTGAAAACGGGTGAAAATTGCACTGAGTTGGGCAAAAAACACTTCTGGACCGAGTTGACTCGGGAATATTCCGTTAGGATAACGGAATATTCTCTGACGGAATATTCTTTATGGACGGAATATTCCCTGACTGTGGGATGCTGACTTGTGCTGACGTGGCGCTGACTGGTGCTGACCAGGCACTGACGTGGCAATGACGTGGCGCTGACTGGGTGCTGACTGAGCGCTGACGTGGCGCTGATGTGGCGCTGACGTGGCGTTGACTGGGTGCTGACTGAGCGCTGATGTGGCGCTGACGTGGCGCTGACTGGGTGCTGACTGAGCGCTGACGTGGCGCTGATGTGGCGATGACTGGGTGCTGACTGAGCGCTGACGTGGCGCTGATGTGGTCGTCTTCTTCGTTGAGAAATTTGCAGAAAATTTCTGGAAAATTTTCCAGGTTTGACCAAACTTTGACCGGAGCTAGAGAGTTCGTTAGAGCTCCGATTGAGACGCGGTCAGGTGCGTTGGAATCGTATTTCCGAGAGGAACACAACGGTATCCTCCAAACAGAGATTCGAGCACTTCGAATTTTCTGGACTTGATCAAAACCAAAGCTTTGATACCAATTTGTTGCGGAAATACCCAGAAATTCGATAGAAAAATGCACACAACACACAAACACAGATATTTACGTGGTTCGGCAATTGCCTACGTCCACGGGAGGCAGCAAATTGATATTATTGGAGAAATTAATACAAATTTCAGAAAACAGAATTTCTCTCAACTCTCTCTGGAACTCTCTCTGACTTCAGGAAGCTTTGCTTCTTTTCTGATTGCTCTCCCTTGCTTTGCTGAGGGTCTTATTTATAAGGGGAAGGTAGAGACAATCTACCCCCATTTTTAGCAATGAAACAAGGGAAAGGTAGAGACAATCCACCCCTATTTTCAGCAATGAAACAAGGGAAAGGTAGAGACAATCCACCCCCATTTTCAGCAATGAAACAGGGGAAAAGTTGAGCCAATTGTCAACATGAATTTCAATCTACACATATGAAATAGAAAGAATAACCATGCAAATAATATTTTAAAATGCTAGACCAACAAAAATTTTCATGTCTAATAATTAGTAAGAAAGTACATAATTAATGATAATATATTTTCTCAAAATTTTGATGGCGTTTTCAAATTTCTAGTGGTTATGATATAAGAAATATTGTCAAAAATATATTATCCAAAACAAAAGTAAGGAGGGAGAAAGAAGAAGCATACCAGCGCAAGTGGATTTTCAGCTCTCGATCTGAATTTGCAATTTCAGTTCTAAAGTGTTCTACTTATCTAATAATTTTGAGAACAGTTAGAAAAAGTTGAGTTTTTGGATGTGAAGTTAGCTGCCATATACTTCAGTTTCTTATACTTGGAAAAAGTGAACACTTAATTACGTTGACTTGTTTAAATTAATCTAAAATTAGATATGCTGAGAAAATATAATTTGTGTATGTACGTTATCTCCTTGCCCAAATGGTGGGGGTGTGAGGTGAGCTGATAGAACCACTTTGGAGGACAAATATGAAGCCAAGCAAGCAATAACTTTGGAGGACAAATATGAACCTCACAATCATTTTCACCAGAGTTGCTATATGTGGTCAAGTTTATCTATGTAATTTCATTGCAATTTTAAAGTGTTGATTCTTTCTTTCTTTCTTATTTTTTTCAGAGAGAACTGTGGTGGTAATTGTTTGGGTAAAAAAAATGTGGGTTAATTGCAATAAAATACCCTGAGTTTTTCCGAAAAGGCATAAAATTCAACTGATTGAATTAAGGGCAAATTACATTGAACCCCTGGAGGTTTGGACAAGTTACACTTAACTGGAAAAGTTTTGTTATTATACACTAACACCCCCAAGACTTAAATTTAACTTTGAAAATACCTAAAATGCCCATAGTTATATTATTTTATACTTTATTTTTTTACCTTTTAACCAAAAACTTTATAAACTTTAATAAAATAAAAAATTTAAATAAAAAATATGATTCCTTAAATAAATAAATAAATAAATAATTTTAAAAATTTATATAAAAAAATAGTTTTTAAAAAATAAAATAAATAAATAGTTAATAAAATAAATAAATATTTTTTAAAAATAAAATAAATAAATAGTTTTAAAAAATAAAATAAATAAATAGTTTTAAAAAATTAATAAATAAATAGTTTAAATAAATAAACAAATAAATAGATGAAAAAATTAAAAACATTAATTTTTTTAAGGATATCCATTAATAGGGACAAGAAAAACTCTAAATATCTAAACTTTTACGGTAAGGATGATGGTGAGAGAAGTTTCAAGGTTCCCAACACTCCTTAGATATTTAGAGCTTTTCTTGTCCCTATTAATGGATATCCTTAAAAAAAAATTAATGTTTTTCATTTTTTTTCATTTATTTATTTAAACTATTTATTTATTTGATTTTTTAAAAAACTATTTATTTATTTAATTCTTTTATACTATTTATTTATTTTAATTTTTTAAACTATTTATTTATTTGATTTTTTAAAACTATTTTTTTATTTAATGAATCATATTTTTTATTTAATTTTTTTATTTTATTAAAGTTTATAAAGTTTTTGGTTAAAAGGTAAAAAAAAAAAAAAAAGTATAAAATAATAAAACTAGGGGCATTTTAGGTAATTTTAAAGTCAAATTTAAGTCTTGGGGGTGTTAGTGTATAATAAAGAAACTTTTCCAGCTAAGTGTAACTTGTCCAAACCTCAAGGGGTTCAGTGCAATTTGCCCTTGAATTAATTGCTGCAGCCCCCCATACCGTCAGTCAAATTTCGTTAGAGATAACGGTTGACTGGTTTGATAGGGGTGAAATTGTCATTGACAGCTCAGTTTTTTTAGGGCAGAAATATAATAATACAATAATGATTTAAACAAAAACTAAACAGTAAAAAATAAAAATAAAAATAAAAATGGAGGGGATCGAATTCGTCATCTCCTCTCCAATGGAGATTTGGTTCAGTTCTCATCCAAAATGGGATCCCGCCGATCTCCTTTAAAGATGATCGGTGACCCTATTTTGATCTGCCTCTTCTTCCATTTGGAATTCCCAACAAATCCTGGACTCCTCGAATACGATGAGATTCCAAACCAGGCGAATCTTTCGCTCTACAGGACTCAAATTTGTTGTTTTTGATCTGATATGGGGAAGGAGAACAAAGCTTTCGAAGAAACATTTGTGTGAAATAGAGATTGCTACAGATCTGGGAGGAGAACAAGATCTCTTACTCCAACAATGGAGATTTGGAGATATGGAGATCTGATTCTCTCCATTAAAGATCTGGTTTCCAAAATATCTCCTCCAATTTTTTGGAGATCTGGGAACCATATATATTTGTAAATTTATAAGAATTTGAAGGAGATGTGGGAGACAAATTATTATTATTATTTTTTTTTTTTGAGGCCATGCCATCAAAAGATTGCTAGTATTCTTAAAATAATAATAATAATAAGAGTAATGTTACATTGCCCAAATTTGGTGCCCAAATCTGATGCCCAAATGATGTGGCAATAATATAGACCATTCAATTAAATCATGCACATTTAATACAATTTAAATGAATGGTCAACATTGTTGCCACATCATTTGGGCACCAGATTTGGGAACCAAATTTGGGCAATGTAGCATTACTCTAATAATAATAGACCAACACAGGTTGGTTTTAGTGGTTCGGTACTCCTTCCCCTTAAGGTCTTGGGTTCAAGTCTTGTGAATGGAAAAAATCTGCATTGAGAGAGCTTTACCCCTTAATGGGCCGACCCGGCTCGAAACCGTATTAGTCGGGGTCAGTAGGCCTCCGGATACCGGTACGTTAAAGCAAAAAAATAAAATAAAAATAATAATAATAATAATAATAAGGGACTGCCAGCTAGTATATCAATGATTTCATACTTGTAAGTACTAAAACAGATGGATCACGTGATGTTGAAACTTGAAAGTTGAAACTAATACACACTTGTTGGAGTTGACAGAATTACTAAGAGCAGGGACACATCACCATTCTTTTTCGCCTATTAAATTTCTCCTCTCAACTTCAAGTTGTGTTTCTCATTGCTGAAGTTACTTCTCACACTCGCTCAATTCCTTTCCAATTGCTTCCAAACACTTGGAAGCCTTCTTGATTTCTGAAAAGATCTTCTCCTAATGCTAGCTCCCGTCCTTCTTTCTTATTTCTGATGTTGCCATCTTCTATGTTCAATTTCTTCAGTTTTATCCCTTCCTGGCGGCTGCTGTAATAACTGAGAAATTATCTGATAAATTTTTTTTTGTTTCATTTTTAAAGATCTTTCCAGAAAAAAAATCTCTACAATTTTTTTTTTTTTAATAAGTTTTACTATTACTTTTATTATTAATGGTTTAAAATTGATTAATTTAAGATTAAAGGGCATTAAGATTTTTCAAATAATGAGTAGGGGCATCTTCGATGTTTCTCACTCAAACCTCAGTAAACTGTTTTTCTTTCAAAAAAAAAAATAAAAAAAAAACCTCAGTAAACTGTTAAATAGGATGGAAGTCAACCAATGAAAGGGGGGTCTGCAGTAATTAAATCAATTAGTTGAATATTAAGCTTTTTTGAAAAAACTCAGGGTCGTTATTGCAATTAACCCAAAAAATGTTGTAATTGTTATGCACCAAATTCAGTTGTAGTTTATAAATCCACTGTTTGAATCAACAAATCATCGGTCTTCTATAGAATAGAAACCATGGAATCAAGAATTTTACACTATATACACACACACTAAAAAAAACTATTAATTTACAGACGCCTTTTTTTTTAATTATTATTTATTTATTTATTTATTTATTTTTTTATGGAGGATGAATCTAACAACAGACCCAGATCAAACTGATCTATCCATAGAAGAATTAATCATCATGACCGCCGGCGACTATGAAGTTCACTGGAAAGTTTGGATCTTTACCGGGAAAAAAGAGGCATAGATGATAACTCTTATTTTTACACGTTGTGTAGCCCCTTACTTTTATCTTTTAGGCTTGTTTCCCGAGTAAAACCGGGTATTTAACGGATTTAATAAGCGTTTCAGGATTCCTTCCAGAAGAGGGGCGTTTTTGCATAAAAGTGGAACTATTGGGGCAAAAGTGTAATTTTAAAAACTTAGAATTCTGCGCCCTATTTTGCGTTTAGGGGCCGCAGAATTCTTGGCAGAGCTTCACTTTTTTGCAGTTTTGCGCCCTAGGTCGCAGAATGGGGCGCATAAAGCACGGGTTAGGTTTGGCGAAAGCTTCCTGCAGAAGGCTCAACTTGCGGGGGCTATATCTCCCTCCTCCGAACGAATTGGATTTCGGTCTACATATGGTTGGAAAGATCCAGAAGTCTTCTTTCCAACGGTTCTTCAAGATCACGATTCCGATATTTGTGGAGGAAGTTATGCCCGTTTCCGTAACGGTGCGCGCTGCTGGAAACCCATCCGCGTGAGGCCCAATTTTCAGTTCCTTGGGCCCCCAAATTTCGGCAAACCAGGATCTTGTCTCTGACCATTGCCTTGGCTGAGAGAGGGGAGGTAATGATGAGGAATTCTTGGTGGGCCCTCTTCAATTATGAAGCATGATGGTGTTGGTTGTCATTGGGAGAAGGGAAAAAAGACTTTGGATACCCATTCTTCTTCTTTCCAGCAAGGAGGACGACCACACAGAACCCTCTCTGCATCCCAACTTCTCCTCTCTCTCTCTTCTGCCCAAAACACATCTTCTTCCATCTTCTCCACGAAATAAGGAGAGATCCAAGCTCCCATGGAGGTTTTTCCTCCATGGGAGCTCACCATACACCTCCACCACCCCTTTTACACTACATCCACCCATCTAGGAGTAGATTACAAGAAGAATGGAGTGGTCTTTGGACCAAATCCGAGCTAGGAAATCAAGGAGAGCTTGGAGGAGTTGTCTTCAAGGGTTGTCTCCTTTACACTCATTTCTTTTTGTATTTCTTATTTTCTTGGATGTAATCACCAATTTGGGAATTTTGTAAACCTACACTTATTGCAATATATGTATGATTGTTCTTAATTTTCTTTGAGTTTTGTTCTACTCTTTGCTTATTCATGATTAAATCTCTTGTTGTGATATTCATGTGTGTGATGGGTCTAAATTAATGTGTCCATGAATGGGATTAGGAGTAGTGTAATTTAATTTAGGAGTAGAGTAATTTAGCATCCCATAATTGTTGATTGATTGATGGATGATCCAAAATACCATGTTTAGAATGATTTGAGTGTTGAGTATTAGATCTAAAGAGTGGGAGAAGTTTGATTGATGCATGTACTTGCTAAATTAGACTTTGGTTCAATATTCTTGTACTTAATGGGTCTTTGTTTTCAAAGGCACAATTGCTCACCCATGGTTTGGGTTGGGTGATGGATTGATTTAGGGATAATTCCCAAATCAAAAGAATGAACCCCTAGCTTAAATTGAATGGTCTTAATGAATAACAATCAACTTGTTGCATGTAGTTGTTTGGTAAGCTTGTTTCCATTTTTAGCCATCCTAGGGAGATTGATAAAACCGAATCCGTATCTAGAGTAAAGACAAATTGAATTCCTCTTATTGCTCGTGTAATTATAGGGGTATTTCATTGCTTAATGCTTTCACTCGGTTGGCCACCTTGTGGATGATATTTAGGCTGTGTGTTATATATTGCGTGGTTCACATTAACATGTCCATCGTGATATCCTCTACATTTGACCAGTAAGTTGAGAGATCACTAGGCTGGCGTGTAGAGCTCGTGTGTGTGTCCCACAGTCCTTAATGAATCCAAGCATTTATGCATGGATGTAATCTCTAAAACATCGAGAGAGATTAGAGATTAATTAAGGGGACACGAGCATATAATATACGTGTTGTATGGGTATCTCGTATTCTTAATGCTTTCACTTGGTTGCCATCCCGTATTTGGTTAGCCATTGTGAATGAATTATTGGCTGTAGTATGGCCCACGCGGTTGCGCATTACATGCCCAACGAAATAACCACTGTATATGACCAGACAGTTGAGAGATCACTAGGCTGGCGTACAGAGCTTGTGTAGGTGTCCCAAAGTACTTAATGAATCCATGCATTGTGTGGATGTGATTTCTAAGACTCGAGAGAGATTAGAGATCAATTAAGGGGATACGAGCCTATGATATACTTGCACATTGAGGGACTAAGTGAGTCTAGAGCTTAATTTGGAGGATTGTTACGGTTGAATCATTTCTCTAGTGTAACCACATTTCATGCATCTCTCCATTCCATCCTATCCATGTATATATTATGGTAGTTAGTTTATTTATTTATATTATTACCTACTTTTCCGCACCCGCAACACACGAGTTCTCTCGGAGTGTTGTAATAATAGCTAGAACCGGTGACGGTCGGCGAATCCCACCTCCCTGCGGAACGATACCCTCACTTGCCGCTGTGCTAGTCCTTGTGACTCGCGCGCTAGCGAGGTCGAACTTAAATGTTCAATCTTTTGACCGACACCGCAACGACGTGTCGTCAATAGACAGAAAAACATATGGTGAAACATAGTAATAGTTCAGGGTGAAAAACACTTAGGAAAAGGACTCGAACCTGTCAGATCTTGTGACGTAGGTGTGAGGGGCTTTACCATTTAACCAACCTCATCTAAGCCCCAAAACTTAACTTTCAACAATGAAACACATAATTTATACATATTTATCACCCCTATAATTAGATTTATTAATTAGATTTTATATTAGTTATTTATTTATTTTTTAAATTAGATTCATTTTTGATGAAAGTGGGACCAAAAAGGGATGATTCTGGAATTTGAGTTAATTGAGATGTTTTACAAGTTGAATTCAATTGAATCAAGTGCAGAATTTTCAAACCCAAATGCAGACCAAAAATCAAAGCCGAGTCTAAGCAAAAAATAAAAACTAAAAGAAAAGAAAAGCTGGTCACGTAGAGAAGAATGGACCATAAATTTGAATCGTTGACCACAATTAAACTAAGTCAAAGCAAAGTAAAAAAAAAAAAAAAAATGAAAAAAAAAAAAGGTTTTTGAGGAAGAACATCTCCCACCCACCCTCTAAAATCATGTTTCCAAGAAAATTTAGTGGATTGGTTGCTCCCACTCACACTCTAAATTATTGTCTCCAAGAAATTTTGTAGAGATCCTCCACTTCATTCTCTAAATTTAGAAAGCCATTTCTCATTCTCTAAAACCACTTTTCAACTTTTTTTTTTATTCCATTTATATCCTTTTAACTTTTTCATTAAATTCAATTATTGTATAATAAATTTTAATTTATACATTTTATTAACATAAAAATTATACCATTAGAAATGTCTCATATAGATCTTTAAAATGAGTCCAATATTGAATATTAATTAATAATTTTTTATTTAGCATACTTTATCATTTGTTCTTCATTTTATTATTTTGTTATAATTCTCTCTAAAAAAATTATTTTATGTTATAAAAAAAATCTCTTATTACATGTATATATATATATATATTGACACTATCAGTTGGGCAATCTCTTATTACATATTGATAATTATAAGTTAGTAATAAAATAAAAACCGAAACATGGTATTAAAATAATAAATATTAATATTAAAAATTACAATAACATAAAAACATTAAAATAAGGATAGAAAAGAAAAAACAAAAAACTTAAATAATAACAACATAACATATGATAATGTATTATATGTATTTACATAGAAAAAAAGTTTGATACAGCAATATGTAGGTTGGATTAAAAAATTAGATTAAAAAAAGTTGATTGAAAAAGTTAGAAAAGAAATAAGTAGGTTGGAAAAATTAGTTGATAAATGTTATAAAAGAAATAAGTAGGTTAAGAAAATTAGTTGAAAAATGTTTTAGAACCTAAAAATTAGTTATTATAAATTCATGCGTTAATAAAACATTATATTTATAAAAAAAAGTAAAAAAAATAAATTACAAATGGGTTATAATAAAATAAAAAAAGACAAATAATATAATAGAAAATGAGATGAAGAAGAGACGAGGGAATAATATTAAAAGGGGAGAAGAGTTACTATTGTCTTTTCGTTTGATTTCAAGTGAGAGTATTAGTTGAATAACCAACGGCCATCAAACTTACAATGAAAGCCATATATATAGGCAATAAAGAGAGAGGGATAGTTGTAATTTTCACATAATTAACTTAACCATGAAGTAAAAGCAAACCAAGCTTCCACGTGCATCAGAAAATCACCACATAGTTTATTTGATACATGCACGGTGACAGGTGGAAATCCACCACTATACAACACTTCCCTTTGGATTTCCACCACTTGTATTTTAATTTACTAGGAAAAACCTAGTGGGACAAAAACCTTAGCAAAATATATACAATGATCTTCTGGATCAAGTGGTATGGATGTATTCAGAACTGCCTAATTAAAACCTTTCCAATAAAACCTAGTGGGACAAAATCCGGTAGAATGAAAAAGAGTACAGTACACATATATCCATTCAAAATTTTGCTCCCCCTGAATGAAACATCAATATCAATCCTGTAATTTACAAAGCCGACGCATGCCAATTCAATATACCAGTTTCTTAAAAGTTGATGTAGGTAATGTTTTGGTAAACAGATCTGCAAGATTATCTGTAGACCGTATTTGTTTAATATCAATCTGTCGGCTCTGTTGAAGTTCATGAGTATAGAATAATTTAGGAGAAATATGTTTGGTTCTATCTCCTTTGATATATCCCCCTCTAACTTGAGCAATACAAGCCGCATTATCTTCAAATATCGGTGTCTGCATTTCTGTAGATAATGAAAATCCACATGTATTTTGAATATGATAAATAACTAACCTTAGCCACACGCATTCTCGGCTTGCTTCATGAAGTGCAAGAATCTTAGAATGATTAGAAAATGTAGCAATAAGAGTTTGCTTTGTGGAGCGCTAGGAGATTATTGTGCCATTATAGATAAAAACATATCTAGTTTGTGACGAGCTTTGTGGGGATCAGATAGATACCCGGCATCAGCATAACCAAGTAAACCTGAAAAATTGTTAGATTTTGAAAAATATAACCCTGAAACAAATAACTCGGTGTGTTCAAATATTAATCTAGGGGGGGTGAATAGATTTTAATGATTTTACCCAATTTTCGCGTTAAGTCAATATTACGAAAATGCCCTAATCTAGTCAATAATAATAACAAGTGTAATATGGTGCGGAATTTAAATACACTTGATATTTACGTGGAAACCCTCACGGGAAAAACCACGGGCTAATAAGTGCGCCACACTCGAACCTCGAATCCACTAAATGTGAAATGATTACAACCTAATCCCGATCAATAATCATCACACCTACCTAATCCCGGTATAAGTGAACCTAGTTCAATTGCTTGTGTGGTCACCTAATCCCGGTGTCCGACCTAATCCCGGTCTATCACACAAGACTTCAATTGCTTGTGATTTACACAACCTAATCCCGGAAGCTACACAAGTCTTACTTCTCAATGAAGAGATAAGAGCCTATGTGAATCTATGATGATATTCAATGAGCAAATAAAGCTAGGTAACCTTAGATGCTTATCTAGGATGATTAGATAACAATAAATACAATCCTAGATATTAATAGCTAAATGACATATCATAAAGCTTAGCTAATCAAGATTAAGCAAAACCTAGATAGCTATCACAATACAACACTCAATCATATTCATCACAAACAATCTCTATCTTGTATCTAGCATGTGAACATAAAGCATACAATAAGATAAAGAGATAACTTGACAAGAAAGAAACTAAAATTAGATGAAGTTAGTCAAAATCTTACCAAGGGAGATGTGATGATGCAAAACCATACATGGATGAATCCTAAATGGTCATGAATGATCCTAGATGAACTTTGATGATCAAAGGAAATGGTTTGAGTGTTTAAGGTGAGTTCTTGATGATTTTTCTCTTGAAATATTTTCTAAGTGAAAAATATGATATTTGGAACTCTTGAAAACGACCTAGAAATGAAAGAGGCATATATATAGTATGCCAAAGTGAAGTGGTGCCGTTTTGTAAATTTTGCAAATGACCGTCGATTCTGAGCCCTTGATTTTGCGGCCACGGACCGCAGAACACAGGGTGCAGAAATGCACCTGACAGTTTTGCGGCCCCTAAATGCAAAAACCAAGGGCGCAAAAAAGAGACCAGAGAATATGAATTCTGGTCTTGATTCAACGGCCTAATTTATGCGGCCTTGACCGCAGAACAGGGCGCAGAAATGCACCTGATGTAGCATCCTAAAATGAAAAGTATGATGTGCAATTCCAAGTAAGATGCAACCATATGGACAAGAATGAAGAGAGATTAAATAAGCAATAATGCATACACAAAATAAAGACACAACACATTCAAGAATGAGAATTATGCAAGTGTTGTGTGTGTGTGTGCATCTACTTCTCTTCATTGCAAGAAACACTAAGAATTATACCTTTGGAGTGCTTCTTCTCTTGAGGTCTTGAAAATGGCATTTGAGCATGATCTTCAATCACCTAACTACCCTTACAATTCAAACCCCCAATATGTGGTTTGTCCACGAAATAAGCCAATCAATAATGGGAATCCTTACAATCTCCCCCTTTGGCTATTTCGTGACAAAACCACCACTCACATTGAACCTCACAACAAAATTGAAGCTACGGGATATTCTACATTACAAAGAGATAAGAAAATAAAACTTCAAGTCTTCAATCTCTTATAGAATTACCAAACCTTCAAAACAATTAGATTACACTTCCAAAGCAAGTGTATGTGAGATGATCAAGTGAAAATAAAACAAGCATTTGCATATTAAGACTTTTAAGCACAACATCATGCAATGTATGTGAATGCAATGCTCCCCCTCAATGGGTTACTCCCCCTCAATGTAAACTCCCCAATATGTACAATTGCTACAACAATAAGCAACTCCCCTTACCAACTTTCACCAACATCCTACTCCCCCTTTTTGTCATGATATAGGCAAAGGAGTAGTCCCCAACCGGGTCACTTTAGCAAAGAGAGATATAAGCATACAAGATATTTGCATAATTAAATAAGCCACTTTATGCACTCAATTAATTGGAGAGAAAAACAAGGAGATTTATTTTATTGAAAATGTGTGAATTAAAAATGCTTTACAAACAAGACATGTTGCATTCAAGCCTAAAATACAATGGTATTTGGCAAAGCAAATGACAAAGGTTTCCAATAGAATTCAAACCAATTTTACCATTTGTCATGAGAGAAGCAAGGATATAGAGATTTCATTGATTTCAATTTTAATAGCAACTATATCCAACTTTATAAGCGAAACATGGCATGAGTGACTTTGCACCCTATTTGATTTTTCCGGGTTAGAAACCCGTATGATAGTAGCCATGTTCAACAAATAAAGAAAGAGAGACATTTGAATGGAAACATCCTTTGAATGGATACAAGATCCTTTTTCATTTAAGTCTCATAAGCTTTTCACACACAAGTTTTGCATTTAAGAGTTGCAATCATCAATTCATGCTTTTTCATGTGAGCATGTTATATGAATTTCATGCTTTTCATTTGGCATTTAGCATGTTATTGAAAAATCATCATATCATGGAAATAACTATAGGTCATTCAAATCATACTTCCTATGTAAATTTCCTAGTCCAAAGATGCATGTTTGAACATAAATATGACATAGATTGTAAACAAAGCAAGGTTTACACTTATTAAGATAAAAGCATATATACATATGTCCAACCAAGCTTACTCAAGCAATCAAAAAAGAAGCATAAGATCTTTCAAATTTTTGCATGCATCAAGTATACAAAAGCTCTCTTTGCTTGAGTTTCCCATATGGGGTCAATACCACACCGCTTCAAAGAAAGGCATAAGGTCATAAAGACCTACTAAGTCCATTGGACTAAGTTGAACCTATTTGAGACTTGTTAGTCTCGTAGCAAGCGGGTTCATCTTTTCTAATCCACTTAGGTGAAATACTTTTCTTCCTATGGTCAAAGGTTCTAGAGCTTTAGAAGATAAAGGATCATGCAAATGAGTTTCTTCCTTTTTAGAGACATACATTTTAGCTCTAGCCTTTTTCTTTTCGATCATGCTTTTAACTCTACACATATTAATGTAATGAAAGCAACTTGGTCTAATGTGACCATCAATACCACAAAAATGACAAGTGGGAATAAAGTTAGGAATCATACCATTCCCGTGTGCATGCTTTGGTGCTTTCCATTGTCGTTGTGGTTGTCTTGGTTGTTGAATTGGATCTCTCCATCTTTGTTGATGACCAAGACAATGTTGCTTGCTCGGTTGAGCTTGCATGATCAGTCTCTTCCCTTGATAGATTTGAGCTTGAGAGAAGTTAGTCTGAGGAACTTTTTGAGCTTGAGGTTGTCTTCTTGAAGCTACCTTCACTTGTGCACTATGAGAGCATTGTCCTAAGTCAATCTTCTTCCTAGGAGTTTGCACGGGTGAAGTCTTTTTGTTACCTAAGCTCTTGAAAATACGGTCTTGTTAGGAGTGGAGGTCTCATCACTATCTTCAAATCCAAGACCTCTTTTGTCACAAGGGCTCTTTCCAACACCAAGCATGTGGTCAAAATTCTTGGTGCTTGAAGCCATCCTAGTCAATGACTTTTTAGCTTCATCAAGCTCCCTCTTCAAACCCTCTTCATTCCTCTTAGACAAAGCTAGCTCATCTCTTAGCTTGTCTTTAATCTTCTTGGATCTTTCCACTTGTTCACTTAAGTGGTCAATATGAGCTAAAAGGTCTAGATTCTCTTCTCTTAATCTTTGAGTCTTTTCATTGGTCTTATTTTCTATGTTTTTAAACTCAATGAGAAATTCATCTAGAACCTTTTTCTCCACATATCCATATGTGGAGTTAGATGAAGAGTCATCTTCACTAGAGTCATTTGCTTCTTGACTCTCATTCTCTTCTTCATTGTAGGAGATTGGAAAGGCAAAATAATTATTCTCACAATCATTCAAGCTCGTGGGACTTTCTTCAACTATTTTCACTTTGTTGTCCTGCTTGTGAGAGCTAGCAAGCGCTAAAAATTTAGCCACAACCTCTTCATCACTTGAAGAGTCATTTGAAGTGGCGGCCATTTCCTTTCCTTCTCTTCCATCCCTCAAGTTAGCACATTCGAGGGAGATATGCCCGAATCCTCCACATTCGTAGCATTGAATCTTCTCTCTTGAAGATATCTCATGGTTTGGCTTGACATTCTTGATAGTGGTCTTCTTCTTCTTGAAGTCATCCCCATTTGAGCCATAACCACTCTTTTGTAGATTCAAGAACTTCTTGAATCCCTTGGCAATGAGTGCCATGTCTTCATTTGAGTCATCCTCCTCCTTTTCCACCTTGGAAGTTTTCAAGGCTAGATTCTTTTTCTTCTTATGAGGTGAAGTGATAACCTTTCTTGATTCATAGGCTAGAAGTCTTCCAATGACTTCACTCGGCTTCATATCCTTGTAGGAGTCATTTTCTTCTAAAGCCGTCACTTTTGATTCAAACCTTTCGGGAAGAGATCTCATAATCTTCTGCTTGATTCTCTTATCCGAATACGAGTCTCCAAGTTGATGGCTTTGATTTACAATATCCATTAGCCTAACTTGGAAGTCATTGAAGTGCTCATGCTCTTCCATCTGAATGGTCTCAAAACTAGTTTGAAGAACTTGTAGTTTTGAATATTTGACCACATCAGTTCCTTCATGAGCCGTCTCTAGGATATCCCATGCCTCTTTGGCAATCCTAGTAATTTGAATCAACTTATATTGATTCTCATCCATGGCACATAGGATGGCATGCATCGCCTTCCTATTCCACTTTGAAGTCTCAAACTCTTCATTAGTCCATTGTGCCTTAGGCTTGAGTACTTCTTCTCCTCCACCCGTGGGAGTCATCATAGGAGGAGCGTATCCGTCTTCAACCGCCATCCATGCCCTATCATGGATTTGGCATAAGTACGCTTCCATCTTCCCCTTCAATGTGGAGTAATTATCGCCAGTGAGCAACGGTGGCCTCACGCTCGATGCTCCCTCTTTGCTCATCCCAATATCACTCATAGTGTTTGGATGAATGCAAAATGTATGAATAAATCAAAAATCACACACAATGCAAAACACACCAAAAATGAGCTAGGATCACCTAAGTATATCTAGGAACCTGCTCTGATACCAATTGAAACAAATAACTTGGTGTGTTCAAATATTAATGTAGAGGGGGGGGGGGGGGGAGAATAGATTTTAATGATTTTACCCAATTTTCGCGTTAAGTCAATATTACAAAAATGCCCCAATCTAGTCAATAATAATAACAAGTGTAATATGGTGCGTAATTTAAATACACTTGATATTTACGTGGAAACACTCATAAGAAAAACCACGGGCTAATAAGTACGCCACACTCGAACCTCGAATCCACTAAATGTGAAATGATTACAACCTAATCCCGATCAATAATCATCACACCTACCTAATCCCGGTATAAGTGAACCTAGTCCAATTGCTTGTGTGATCACTTAATCCCGGTGTCCGACTTAATCCCGGTCTATCACACAAGACTTCAATTGCTTGTGATTTACGCAACCTAATGCCGGAAGCTACACAAGTCTTACTTCTCAATGAAGAGATAAGAGCCTATGTGAATATATGATGATATTCAATGAGCAAATAAAGCTAGGTAACCTTAGATGCTTATCTAGGATGATTAAATAACAATAAATGCAATCCTAGATATTAATAGCTAAATGACATATCATAAAGCTTAGCTAATCAAGATTAAGCAAAACCTAGATAGCTATCACAATACAACACTCAATCATATTCATCACAAACAATCTCTATCTTGTATCTAGCATGTGAACATAAAGCATACAATAAGATAAAGAGATAACTTGACAAGAAAGAAACTAAAATTAGATGAAGTTAGTCAAAATCTTACCAAGGGAGATGTGATGATGCAAAACCATACATGGATGAATCCTAAATGGTCATGAATGATCCTAGATGAACTTTGATGATCAAAGGAAATGGTTTGAGTGTTTAAATGTGAGTTCTTGATGATTTTTCTCTTGAAATATTTTCTAAGTGAAAAATATGATATTTGGAACTCTTGAAAACGACCTAGAAATGAAAGAGGCATATATATAGTATGCCAAAGTGAAGTGGTGCCGTTTTGTAAATTTTGCAAAAGACCGCCGATTTTGCGCCCTTGATTCTGCGGCCACGGACCGTAGAACACAGGGCGCAGAAATGCACCTGACAGTTTTGCGGCCCTTAAACGCAAAAACCAAGGGCGCAAAAAAGAGACCAGAGAATATGAATTCTGGTCTTGATTCTGCGGCCTAATTTATGCGGCCTTGACCGCAGAACAGGGTGCAGAAATGTACCTGATGTAGCATCCTAAAATGAAAAGTATGATGTGCAATTCCAAGCAAGATGCAACCATATGGACAAGAATGAAGAGAGATTAAATAAGCAATAGTGCATACACAAAATAAAGGCACAACACATTCAAGAATGAGAATTATGCAAGTGTTGTGTGTGTGTGCATCTACTTCTCTTCATTGCAAGAAACACTAAGAATTATACCTTTGGAGTCCTTCTTCTCTTGAGGTCTTGAAAAGGGCCTTTAAGCATGATCTTTAATCACCTAACTACCCTTACAATTCAAACCCCCAATATGTGATTTGTCCACGAAATAAGCCAATCAATAATGGGAATCCTTACAAACCCTAAATATTTCGTTCCACGAAGATAACGAAAAAGATGTTTAATCTCATTCCAATGTCTTCGAGTTGGTGCTGAACTGAATCTAGCAAACAAATTTACTGAAAATGCGAAATCTGGTCTAGTACATTGAGCCAGATATAATAAGGCACAAATTGCATTGAGATATGGTACTTCAGGACCAAGTATCTTTTCACCATCTTCAATTGGTCGGAATGGATCTTTCATAGGAGTACTTAATGGGTGAGCATTGTCCATATTAAATCTTTTTAGAATCTTTTCAATATACGCTGATTGATGGATAAGTATTCCGTCTGATTTATGCTCAATTTCCAGGTCGAGACAATATTTTATCTTTCCCAGATCTTTCATTTCAAATTCTCTTTTTAATTATTCAACAGTTTTCAGGAGCTCTCCAGTAGTTTCAATCAAATTCATATCATCGACGTAAACTGCTATAATAGCAAATTCAGATTCAGATTCAGATTTCTTTATGAAAACACATGGGCATATATGATCATTAATATATCCTTCTTTAACCAAATATTCACTTAGGCGGTTGTACCACATGCGCCCATATTGCTTTAATCCATACAAGGACCTTTGTAATTTAATTGAATATAAATTGCGAGGTCTCGAGTTGTATGCTTCTGGCACTCTAAATCCTTCAGGGATTTTCATATAAATATCTGAATCGAGTGAGCCATATAGACAGTTACTACATCCATAAGATGGATTTCAAGTCTTTTTGAGACAACCAAACTTATCAAAAATCGAAACGTAATTGTATCCATCATTGGTGAATACGTCTCATCAAAATCAATACCAGGTCTCTGTGAGAAACCTTGTGCTACAAGTCGTGCTTTATATCACACCACCTCGTTTTTCTCATCACGTTTCCGTACAAAAACCCATTTGTATACAACAGGTTTTATGTCTTCAGGCGTCTGGACTATTGGTCCAAATACTTTACGTTTGGTTAATGAAGCCAATTCTGCTTGAATTGCTTCTTTCCATTTAGGCCAATAAGACCTTTGCCTACAATCATTGAGGTAATGAGGCTCATAATCATCATTTAAAATTTCAGTAGCCACTGTGTATGAAAATATATCATTAATGATTGTTTCTTCACGATTCCACATTCCTCCTGTATAATTTATAGAAATTTCTTTATTTCTATGTTCTTGTACATTAACAACTGGGATGTATGATTTTGTTACCTTAGTAGCATTTGCAAATGCATCTGGTAACTGATTTGCTATTGTTTGAAGATGAACTATCTTGCGTACTTCATTCTCACATTGAGATGTGTATGGGTCAAGATAAGTTAGATCAGGAACTTTCCAAGAAAATTTACGCTTCTCTTCAGGAGAAGTTTTTCCTTTCCCTAATGATTGGAAATTTCTCTCATCGTGAAAATCTTAAGAAAAGTATACTAAACATAAAAGAGAAACAGAGTAGAAGAGTATTTTGACTCTCAAACTCGAGAGCATTTTTGATTCTTTTTCTTGATATCTGGATAATTACATTCACACACATAAAGTGTGTTTATATACAAAGTTGAATATTCTTAATTCTGATTCTAACGACTTCTGTGATTTACGGAGAGAGCATCTGATGTGGCTGATCTGATAGACTATATTAAAGCTTTCATATTGCTGACTTCAGCTGAACCAAGTCAGTTAGAAATGGCGCTAACTTTCTACCTGTTTTGGTACCAACATTCCATCAGAAGAAGTGAGAGCAATCAGTTGTGATGTGGGGTGTGTGCTGTTAATTGTGGTCTTGTCATTAGACATAGCTGATTGCTTCTGATATGGTTCAACATCCACATACAAACGAAGCCCGAATTTATCCGAGACGAGTTTGTCCTTCAGAAAATTGAACCTGCTAATGCCTAGAGCCTTAGTAAGAATATCTGCTGGTTGGTCCTCAGTTGGAATGTATCTAACATCCAATTCATTCGCCTGAATCATATCTCGAATGAAATGAAGATCAATCTCAATATGTTTGGTTCTTGAGTGAAACACTGGGTTTTTAGCCAATGATCCAACTCCAGTATTATAACACCATAGAATGGGAGGCGATAACAGAGGCAATCCAATCTCAGAAAGAAGAGCTTTAATCCAAACAACCTCAGCAGCAGCTTGAGCCAGGGCCCTATACTCGGCCTCACAGCTTGATCTAGCTACTATTTTCTGTTTTTGTGAGCTCCAGGATACTAAATTTCCACCAAGGAACATGCACCACCCACTTGTGGACTTTCTATCATCAAGAATACTGGCCCAATCTGCATCTGAAAATCCTTTAAGAGCTAGATTTGTGGTAGCTGATGAAGTCTTGAAGATAAGACCAGTGTTCAGAGTTCCTTTTATGTATCTGAGAACACGTTTGCAAGCTTGCCAGTGGACAACAGTTGGTGCAGCTAAATATTGGCTCAGCCTATTTACAGTATACGAAAGATCAGGCCTAGTCAATGTAAGGTACTACAGAGCACCCGCAGTGCTTCGATAGAGAGTTGGATCTGTAAAAGGTTCCCCATCCTCTTTAGATAGCTTGGTACCAGTTGACATAGGATTTGGACACACTGTGCAATCAATCATCTTGGTTTTCTACAGCAAGTCAGATGCATATTTGCTCTGTGTCAAACGAATCCCATGATCAGTCCTATAGGCTTCAAAGCCAAGAAAGTAACTCAAGTCACCTAAATCCTTCAATGCAAAGTATTTGTTTAAGTCATGTACTACCTTAGATAGCAATGTAGGATCATTGCCAATCAAGAGTATGTCATCGACATATACTAAGAGAAGAATCACACAACTTTGTCTCCTGAACACAAAGAGAGATGTGTTAGCCTTAGAATTCTTGAATCCCTAACTCTCTAAAGCCGACTTCAGCTTATCATACCACGCTCTTGGTGCCTATTTGAGGCCATAGAGAGACTTTACCAACCTGCACACATAACCTGGAATCTCTTTGTCAACATAACCCTTTGGTTGTTCCATGAACACAGACTCTTTCAGCTCTCCATTTAAGAAGGCGTTATTAATGTCTAACTGCCTGATTGTCCAGCTATGAAGAACAGCAAGGGAGAGCACCACTCTTATGATAGAGGACTTGACAACTGGACTAAAAGTTTCTAAGAAATCAACTCCTGCTGTTTGGTGAAAGCCTTTTGCAGCAAGGCGTGCTTTGTACCGCTAAACAGAGCCATCCTTGTTGTGTTTAACTCTAAACACCCATTTGTTCCCAACTACATTCATATCATCATGCCTTGGTGTAAGAATCCAGGTTTGATTCCTTATAAGTGCATTATACTCATCAGTCATTGCTGATTTCCAGTTAGGATCAGCCAAGGCATCAACAACTTTTATTGGTTCGTTCATGGTGGGAGGGACAGCTGATAAAAATGCATTTGGAATGGAAGTACCAGACTTCGATCTAGTAACCATAGGATGACTAGAGATATTTGGTGTTTGAAGGGAATGAGTGACAGTGTTTGGAGTGCTGTGTATTGGTGAGTAAGGCAATTGAACTGTGAGAGGTATTGCAGGTAGAGAAAAAGAAAGATGCTCAGTAGAACTAGGACATTTATCATGACTGATATTAGACAAGATAGAGATTGGTAAACTAGATTTAGTAAACACACTTTGAGTAATATTTTTGTCTCCTGGAAACAAAGACTTGTAAGGAAAATCTAGCTCATTAAAGGTAACATGTCTAGAGATATAGAATCGACCACTAGGGTATAGACATCGAAAACCTTTGTGACAATCACTATACCCAATAAAGATGCACTTATCTAAATGAAAATCGAACTTATGTCTATTGTATGGCCTGAGAAGAGGAAAACAAGCACTGCCAAACACTTTTACGGAGTGATAGTTGGGAGACACTTTGTACAACTTCTGGAGAGGAGAAACGTGACCAAGAACTGGAGTAGGAAGCCTATTTATAAGATGAACAGCAGTGTGAAAAGCATCCCACCAGAAAGTGAGAGGAAGTTGAAGGTGAGACCAATTTCTACAATGTGTCTATGCTTACGTTCAGCTGTACCATTTTGTTGATGTATGTGAGGGCATGAGTGTCTAAAATGAACTCCTAATTGACTAAGATGTTGAGCCAAAGGCCTATATTCCCCTCCCCAATCACTTTGAACACACTTTATTTTTCGATTGAAAGCAAGCTCAACATGTTTTTGGAACTTAATAAAGACTGCTGTTACTTGAGATTTGGATTCAAGGGGATAAATCCAAGTGAATCTAGAGAAAACATCTATAAAGTGAACATAATACTTGTAGCCAAGCTGAGATACATGAGGAGAAGGCCCCCATACATCAGTGAAAATTAGTTCAAGAGGTGCATTGTAAACAGTTTGTGAGGATGGAAAAGGCAACTGGTGGAGTTTACCACATTGGCAAGCTTCACAGAAATCTAATGAAGTTGATGCAGTACAAGGTAGACTTAAGCCTCTCAAAATTTGTTTTAAAACAGGAAAAGAATGATGACCAAGTTTTGCATGCCATAGAAACAAGATAGAGTTTTTGTCATTAGGATTGAAAATGTTACAAGGTTTTATTGTATTTACATTGTAACAAGAGCTTGTAGACGAAAGCTTTGAAGTATCAATATTACTTGACTAGAACATATCATTCTTTGTACAGACACATGACGAATTTGACAAACATTTGGGACACACATTGTTTCTGTTTGACACAAATAGTGCATAAGCTTTAGCAGCTGCAGACTTGTCACTAATTGACGAAAGGTCCAGCTGGTAAAGGCCATTTTTCAACCCCCCTTACAGCAGAACCTTCTTCGTATTCTTGTCCTTAATCAAACAAAAATCAGCATTAAACTCCACTACAACATTATTGTCTCTAGTGAATTGAGAAATGCTTAACAGATTTTTTGTTATTGCAGGGACATGCAAGATGTTATTCAAGAGCAGAGGTATATGAGGTGGTGTGTGTGAGTTTAATGAAGAGAAACCAATATGAGAGATTTCAAGTTCAGCCCCATTACCTACTGAGAGCTTCTCTAGACCTTTGTAGTCAGCTTTGTATGAGAGATTTTGCACATCTGCAGTGATATGGTTTATGGCTCCGCTATCCACATACCAAGTTGGATCCATTACTGAAGCCGGTGAGGCAATATAGGCACTTGCATTTGAGAAGTTGCCATAATTCTGTATTGGCATTTGACTTGCATTTGAGAAGTTGCCAAAATTCTACATTGGCATTTGACTTTGACCATTTAATGTATTTGCATTGTACTGGCTCACGTGTGCTTGGAAACCAGAATGATTGCCTTGATTTTTTTGACTCACACCTTGTTGTATAGTTTGTATATTTAAACCCTGAAAAGCCTGATCAAATCGCTTGTAGCACGAAGATACAACATGACCAGTTTTCCCACACAATTGACAGATGAATCTTGAGCCAGGTCTACCTCCATTTCTTCCTTTTCCTCTTCCTTTTGATCAACCACCTCTATAATTGTTTCCTCTAAAATTTCCATTAAAGGCATACTGAGCAAAGACATTGCTCATGTCAAGTGATGCAGCAGTGTTGTGTTTTGCTAGTCTACTCTCATAACTCATCAGTTGATATTGAACTTCTTGAAGACTAATCTCTCCCTGTCTTCCAGTTACACTGACAACTACAACATCATATTCTAAACCTAATCCTCCTAAAATCTATGAGATCAACTCAGCCTCTGACAAAGGTTGACCAGCTGCAGCAAGGTTTTCACTTAGAGTTTTCATTTAAAGAACAAAGTCACTTACTAATAAGCTACCTTTCTTGGTGTTTTGTATCTCATCTCTTAGTTGTAGAACTCTAGCCTTTGATTGTTGAGCAAAGAGGTTCTCAAGAGTTTTTCACACTTCATGTGAAGTAACACAATGAGTTACATGACCGAAAACCGTCGCACTCAAAGTTGAGAATAGCCAACACATAATTAATTGATCTGCTTTCTTCCAATTTATGAAATCATCACTTAGAACTTTATCAGATTTACCTAACCGACCTGATTTCCCTGATTGTGCATACTTAGGTGGACAAATACCAGATCCTAACACAAAATTTTCCAGATCAAATGCTCTAATAGTAGGCAACACTTGCGATTTCCAAAAAAAATAGTTACTCTGATCTAGCTTTATAGGAAGCTTAAAATTGAGGTTAGAAGAAAGTGATTAAACCTGAGATTTTAACCTTCGAGAGCTGGATTTCCTCTTGCTTGAAGAATCTGAACTCGAGCTTGAATCTCCATCTGATCCTGAGTCTGAAGACGCCATGACTATTAGTCTTGAGTCTCTGATACAATGAAAATCTTAAGAAAACTATACTAAACATAAAAGAGAAACATAGTAGAAGAGTATTTTGACTCTCAAACTCGAGAGCATTTTTGATTCTTTTTCTTGATATCTGGATAATTACATTCACACACATAAAGTGTGTTTATATACAAAGTTGAATATTCTTAATTCTGATTCTAATGACTTCCGTGATTTACGGAGAGAGCATCTGATGTGGCTGATCTGATGGCCTATATTAAAGCTTTCATATTGCTGACTTCAGCTGAACCAAGTCAGTTATAAATGGCGCTAACTTTCTACCTGTTTTGGTGCCAACATTCCATCAGAAGAAGTGAGAGCAATCAGCTGTGATGTGGGTGTATGCTGCTAATTGTGGTCCTGTCATTAGACATAGCTCATTGCTTCTGATATGGTTCAACAAAATGACAATCAGCAAATCGTGCAGTAAAAAGATCACCAGTTAAAGGTTCGAGATATCTAATAATTGATGGTGAATCTAAACCAACATATATTCCTAAGCGCCGTTGGGGTCCCATTTAAGTTCTATGTGTAGGTGCAATTGGGACATATATTGCACAACCAAAAATACGTAGATGAGAATTATCTGGTTGATGGCCAAATACAAGTTGCACAAGAGAATATTGATGATAAGCAATGGGACGAAGACGAATTAATGCAGCAGCATGTAAAATAGCATGTCTCTAAACAGAAATTGGTAATTGTGTTCGTAATAATAAAGTTTTTGCAATTACCTGAAGACGCTTGATAAATGACTATGCTAATCCATTCTGAGTATGAACATGTGGAACTGGATGCTCAACATCAATCCCAACTGATTTGCAATATTCATCAAATGTCTTGGAAGTAAATTCACCAGCATTATCAAGGCGGATTGACTTAATCAGATGATCGAGAAAATGTGCCCGAAGCCTAATAATTTGTGCGAGTAATCTTGCAAAAACAACATTGCATTTTAATAATAAGCACACGTGTGACCATCTGATGGATGCATCAACTAGGACCATAAAATAGCGGAACGGTCCACTTGGTGGATGAATAGGTCCACATATGTCCCCTTGAATCCTTTATAGAAATGATGGGGATTCAAAGCCAACTTTAGAATGAGATGGTTTTATTACCAATTTCCCTTGTAAACATGCAGTACATAAATTTTTATGTGATAAAAGAATCTTATGGTTATGTAATGGATGCCCATGAGAATTTTCAATGATTCTACGCATCATTGTAGATCCCGGGTGACCAAGACGGTCATGCCAAAGCATAAATATTTTTGGATTTGAGAACTTCTAGTTCATAACTGCATAAACTTCTACACCTCTTATAAGAGTGTAATATAATCCAGATGATAAAACACGCAGCTTTTCCATAATAAGTTTTTGGCTTGAATCATGAGAAGTAATGCACAGATACTCAATATTCTCATCATTTATAGTTTCTATGTGATATCCATTACACCGTATATCTTTGAAACTAAGTAGATTTCTTCTAGATCTACTTGAATATAGAGCATCACTGATACATATTTTTTTGGTAACAATATCATGGCTCTACCGGAGCCTTCTATCAGATCTGTTGGAGCTGATATTATATTAACTTTTGCTCTAAGCAAGGTTAAATTCAGAAAGTATTTCTGATTTTCCAGAATCGTATGTGTCGTAGTACTGTCGGCCAAACATATATCTCCTGTATCTTGCTTTTCAATATCACTAAACTTATCGTTTAAAGACATATCTATTCACAAAATAAAAAATAAATAAAAGTGCATATTAGATAGAGTGATTAAAAGTATATATTATATAAGGAATATTTACATAAATATTTCACATGATAACAAAAAAATATTACAAGCAGTACTTAATTGGTACGGATATTTCCATCACTAGTTGAAGTGATCACTTTTTCATTCGGATCATTTAGGAAATCAGAAACATTAAATTGGGTGATATCCATAAAATCTGAATCCTCCATGAAATTGGTTTCAGGATCCTTTCCTTTTTCGTTTTTCCTTTTCTTTGATCGAAGCTTGATAAAGCTCAACCAAATGTTTAGGTGTGCGGCATGTATGTGACCAATGATTATGACAGCCACACCTGAAACAGATGCTATCATCTTTCTTAGGCCCCTTTTGAATACTCTTCCCATTATCTGATCTGGCTTTATAAACATTCCACTTCTGGGGAGTGTTTTCATTATATTGATTATAACCACCTGGACCAAAATAACCATATGTTCTTCCACAACCCTGACCACGGCTAGGACCACGACCACGGTAGGGACCGGGACTGGGACCGCGACCGCGAGTATTTCCTCCAATAGTGTTAGCATTCACTTCTAGGAACGCTATAGAGCCAGTCGGGCGTGATTCATGATTTTTTATTAAGAGCTCATTATTTTTCTCTGCAACCAAGAGACATGAGATTAGCTTTGAATATTTTGAGAATCGACGTTCTCGATATTGTTTCTGTAATATCATATTAGAGGCATGAAAGGTTGTAAATGTTTTTTCCAGCATATCGTTTTCTGTAACATCCTGACCACACAATTTCAGCTGTGTAGTGATTTTGAATAAATCAGAATTATACTCAGAGACTGATTAAAGTCTTGAAAGCGTAAATGTTGCCACTGGTACCTAGCATTTGGTAATGCAACATCGGCTTGGTTATCAAATCGATCTTTCAACTCTGCCATAGAACTTCTGGTTTTGTGACAGTTAGGTATTGGGCTTTTAGATCCTCATGCAAATGGCGATGGATAATAACCATGGCAGCAGATTTATCTTGCTCATTTGCCTTAGCCCTATTTTCAATAGTGTAATACATGCCTTCTGATTTTAGTAGTAATCTGGCATCAATAACCCAGGACATGTAATTTTTCCCAGACACTTCCAGTGCAGCAAATTTCAAACTTGCAAGCTTTGCCATTATTACATCTTCTGGTTATCTGAAAATCACAATCGGAGTCAGAACTTCTGGTCTGATAAAAATCCGAGGAATTTAAATCTTCAGATATATAAAGGAATAAATCAAGAAATTTCAGATTCCGACAATGATACATAAATCCATGAAATTCAGGTTCTGGATGGGTGACCAAATTGTTTAAATAAAAATTGCAAACTAAAATGCGTAATAATAAATGCGAAAAAAATAAATCCAGAACTGTTGGTTCTGGTAGGTTGGCATAGCCAATCTTATAAAAGCATATAAATAAATAAATGCGGGAAAGTAAATCGCGTAGGAGTACATAAAATGCAGGAAAGTAAATTGCGTAAAAGTAAAATTCGAGAAAGTAAATTTAGAACTATAGGTTCTGGTATTAATAAATAGAAATCTAGAAGCTTCAGGTTCTAGTAATAATAAATTCAGAACTTCGGGTTCTGGTAATAAATCTAGGAACTTTAGGTTTTAGTAGTAATGAATTTAGAATTTCAGGTTCTGGAAATAATATCATCGTGCTGATAACGTGTTATAATAAAATATAAAAAGACAAATAATATAATAGAAAAGGAGATGAAGAAGAAACAAGGGAATAATATGAAAAGGGGAGAAGAGTTACTATTGTTTTTTGTTTGATTTCAAGTGAGAGTATTAGTTGAATAACCAATAGCCAACAAATTTACAATGAAAGCCATATACATATATGCAATAAAGAGAGACGGATAGTTGTTGTAATTTTCACATAATTAACTTAACCATGAAGTAAAAACAAACCAAGCTTCTACGTGCATAAGAGAATCACTACATAGTTTCTTTGATACATGCATGGTGACAGGTGGAAATCCACCACTATACAACAAAATGTTATTATAAAACAAAAGTCTCTTGAAGAGTGATGTAAAGAACAAAAGAAAAAATCGTATCGGTTCGAAGAACGGAGGAAAGGCGTGAATTTGGTGTTGCTTTGGCTTGGATTCGTACCAAAGATTGCAGCATAACTTTGTTGTCATGTCAGGTTCGAATTTATTGTTTATTCTAGTTTTCACCAATCACCATGTGTTTCTATTATCATTTATAATGAAATCTTGTTAAATGTGCAGAGAAAAATTATTAATAAATTAATAATTTATTAATTTATAAAGTCCATTTATGATTCAATATATATATATATAAACAATAATGCTAAACATCCCATTTAAAATCCCACTTTTTTCATCCCACTGCATGTGGCATGTGAGGTGTCAAATTGTGAGTGGATATATAAATAACCAACTAACAATTCAACTAAGACAATATGAGATTGACTCAATAGTAAACCTCTCAAACCTACGTTCTCAAACCTACGTTTAAGAAGTTGTGGGTTTGAGTCATTCTTCTCCTCCAATCTTGAGACATTGTAATAGTTCGATCAGAAAAAAAAAAAAAAAAAAAAAAAAAAAAAAAAAAAACTAACAATTCAACTAATCTAATTAATTAAATATTATTAATAAACTAAAGATATATTAAGTCAATAAAAAACTAATTTCATTGTACTTATCGATTCAAATAATCTAAATAATTAAATGTTCATTAACTAAAAATATATGAAATTAATCAAAAAACTAAATCTATTGTACATATCAATTTAATTAAATAAAATTCATTATAGTTGTACTCATTAATTAAATATGATAGTAAATTATATTTGTAATTTTAGAAAATTATTAATTTATGATAAGAATGATAACCACATATTTATATAGGGGTTTTCAGAAAAATTTTATTTTATCAATTTATCGAAATTATTAATTTATCCCATTGGCCTAATTCGGGACTGAAACAAAATTACTATATTATATAGATTATTAATTTATTGAGTATTAATTTGTGGAGGTTCTTTTATACACACACATATACATATATATATATATATATCATTTCAAATATTACACTGAGTTAACTTCATTATCATTACATTATACCATTTGAAAAGTAGCAGAAGGTTGGGATTATCATTCATTTTCAGCTTATAATGGTCGAAAGAGAAGTAAGACCAAACACATAACAATATATATATATATATCATTTCAAATATAACATTGAATTAAATTCATTATCATTATATTATACCATTTGAAAAGTAGCAGGATGCTGGAATTGTTAGTCATTTTTAGTTTTTAATGGTCGAAAGAGAAGTAAGACCAAAAACAGAACAAATATGTATATATATATATATCACATTGAATTAAATTCATTATCATTATATTATACCATTTGAAAAGTAGCAGGATACTGGAATTGTCGGTCATTTTTAGCTTTTAATGGTCGAAAGAGAAATAAGACCAAGAGGTTGCGGGTTCGAGTCATTCCCCTCCTCCAATCTTGAGACATTGTAATATTTTAGAAAGAAAAAAAAAACTAACAATTCAACTAATCTAATTAATTAAATGTTATTAATAAACTAAAAATATATTAAGCCAATAAAAAACTAATTCCATTGTACTAATCCATTCAAATAATCTAATTAATTAAATGTTCATTAACTAAAAATATATGAAATTAATCAAAAATAAATAAATTAAATCTATTGTACCTATCAATTTAATTAAATGGTTCATTTTCGTCAATAATTTTTGCATGTCTTCTCCTAGGGTTTTTCTCTCAAAACCCTAGTGTGGAAGTAGTTAGGTTTCGTCGCTGTGTTTGTGGTGCGTTTAGTTAAACTGGTGGTTCTGCTGTGTTTTGTTCCGCTGTGCTTGTCTTGCTCTTGTCATTATGGATCCAGAAGAGATCTCGAAACTGTGTGCAGCCCTTACTATTCGAAGTAGGGAGGAGAAACTTTGGACTGTTCAGGACTCTTTGAAGGAATTAGCGAGTAGAAAGCTTGATCTCTGTTTAGTTGGGAAAGTGCTTTCGAACAAACATATTAATAGGGAAGCCTTTCGAGCAGTAATACCAAGGGTATGGCAATCGAAACTAGAGATTGAAGTGGTGCAGGACAATACCTTTATTTTTTATTTTCGTAATCCGGGGGATCGGTTCAGAATCCTTGCAGGAGGCCCTTGGGTTTTGATAATAGTCTCTTGGTTCTTGAAAAACCGGTGGGTGCAGGTGATATTGCGAAGTTAGGTTTTAATCGAGTTACCTTTTGGATTCAGATCATCAACGCACCTTTGCTTTGTATGACGAAGGAGATGGGAGAGTTTCTGGGACAGCTGATTGGTGATATGATTGATATAGATGTAGGGGTTACCGGTGAATGTTTTGGGAAGTATATGCGAGTAAAGGTTGTAGTAGATATCTCGAAACCCCTGAAAAGATTCTTGCGTGTAGAGTTGGTTGAAGGAGAGGAAACCTTACTTCTTTTGAGATATGAAAAGCTTCCTGAATATTGTTTTCATTGTGGTTTTATTGGGCATTCTCATCCGGAATGTCACAAAAAGGGAGTAGGGGTTGAACAAGGGGATAGTTTGAACTTTGAGTTTGGACTGTGGCTTAGGGCCTCCAGTCCGCCGGGGGGGAACAAACTTGGTGGTCAGACTCGTTTTCCAAGAGAGGGTGGTCGTGATAGGGATGCGCTTTCAAAAAATCAGTATTCTAATGTTGGGCAGCAGGGTCGTAGTGACGATATAGGGAGGACTATGTTTGGTGGGGATAGAGGTTTGGGGATGGAAAATGTAGTCAAAAAGGCTTTGGTGGTTGAGGATGTGCAGCGTGGAAAGGGAGTTGGTGAGTCCATTTTGGTGGACGTCCCAATCATCGGGGGAACAGATGAGGTGTATTGGCAAGGTGGGGTGGGGGACATGGGGGTTTTTGACCAACATAAGGTGTCGGGTGGTGAGGGTGTTTTGAACGTGGGGGGTGATGGGATGGGGGTTGTTGTCCAAAATAATATAGAAGGTGTGCCAAGCGTGGAATTTGTTGGGGTGAGGGAGCTTGTAGGGGTGCATAATCAGGTTGGTAAGAAAGATGTGCATGGGGGCAATATTTCTACGTATTCTGGTTTGCATGCAACTGTGGAGTGTGTGGGTAGCGAGGCAAGGGAGATACACACTGGTGGTATGTCTGTTAGTAAGAAAAAGGGGAAGTGGAAACGGTGGGCGAGAGAGGGAGGGCTTCATGCTTCGGTTCCTTCAGATGATGTCAGAATTGATAATAAGAGATTAGAATTTTCTGGGGCTTTGGAAGTTGTTACGGATTCAAAGAAACAAAGGAGGGATGGTGCTTTTGACTCTGTGTCAATTGAGATATCGGCGATTCGGGAAGGATCCCCGGCTTGCCGGACGCAATGAAAATTTTCTTTTGGAAAGCTCGGGGTTTAGGGGGAGACTGAGCGTTTCGTGTCCTGCATTCGTTAATGCGGGAGTATCGCCCTGACATAGTTTTCCTTATGGAAACTATTTGTGATTATACGGCAATGGAGGTTATGAGAGTGAAGTTGGGTTTTGATGCAAAATTGGTGGTGGATCGTGTGGGTAATAGTGGTGGTCTTTGCTTGTTTTGGAGAGCGGAGATTGATGTGTCCCTTCTATCGTATTCTCGTTTTCACATCGATACGGTTGTTACTTCTCATATTAATAAAAAATGGAGGTTAACGGGCTTTTATGGTAATCCGGTTTCGTCTCAAAGATGTCATGGTTGGACGTTATTACGAAGGTTGGCTGCGATGTCTTCTTTGCCCTGGATTGTGGGAGGGGATTTTAATGAGATTTTATTCGTTCAGGAAAAATTAGGGGGGAGTACTAGAAATGAGCGGCTTATGGATAGTTTTCGGAGTGTTTTGAATGATTGTGATCTTAAGGATTTGGGTTTTAGCGGACCAAAATTTACGTGGTCTAATAGGCGGGAGTCTCGGTTTTTAATTCAAGAGCGTCTTGACAGGTGTGTTGGCAATTCTGATTGGTATGCTATGTTTCCGGTCTACTCTATTAAACATTTGGATTTCTGGAAGTCCGACCATCGACCTATTGTTTTGGAGATTTCTGATGGGGTGGACAGGTTTGTTGGTGGAAGGAGATTCCATTATGAGAGTGCATGGGCAAATAAAGAGGGGTTTTCTGAATTGATTAAATCTATTTGGACGGTGGCACCTGATTGTAATTCTTTGCATGGGGTGGTTTCCAAGCTAAATAGGTGTGCTAGCCAACTTAAGAAATGGAATTTTGTGAATAAGAAACTGTCTGCAGCGGGTATATTGGAAAAGAAGAAAGAATTGGTGGAATGTGTTAATAATACTTCGAATTGTGACTAGAGGAGGTGTCAAAGAGTGGAATCCGAGCTTGATTCTTTGCTTAAAGAGGAGGAAATTTTTTGGCGGCAACGGTCTAGAGTCGCTTGGCTCAAAGAGGGTGATCGTAATTCAAAAATTTTTCATGTGAAGGCTTCGTCTAGAAGGAAACGTAACTCTATTTCTGGGCTGTTTGATGTGGGGGGAGTGTGGAGAACGTCGGAAGACCAACTGGAAGGTATTATTGGCCGGTATTTTGCTGATATTTTTGAGAGTTCTCGGCCATTCGAGAGTCACTTGGCTGCTGTGCTGAATACGGTGGAGGCTAAGTTACCGCCTAATATGAAAGCCTCTCTTGATGTTGCTTTTACTGCAGAGGAGATTCGTTGTGCTATGTTCCAGATGGGTCCGTCCAAGGCCCCGGGTGAGGAAGGTTTTCCTGCCGAATTTTTTCAAAAGTTCTGGCATGTTGTTGGTGAGGATGTTACAAGGTTATGCTTGGAATGTCTTAATGATGGGCGATCAGTGGAGGCGATAAATCATACTTTATTGTGCTTGATTCCGAAGGTTAGAATTGTGGTTCGTATGAGTGAGTTGCGACCTATAAGTTTATGTAATGTGATTTAAAAATGTGTTTCTAAGGTGCTAGCAAATCGGCTCAAATCAGTTCTCAGTTGTGTTATTCCTGGAAGGTTAATCTCAGATAATGCGGTGGTGGGGTTTGAGTGTATGCATGCTCTGAGAAGGAAGGTTAATGGAAAAAAGAAGGGGTTTATGACACTTAAGCTAGACATGTTCAAGGCTTATGATAGAGTAGAGTGGGTTTTTGTTGAGGGTATGATGAGGCGATTGGGTTTCTCTGAGGCTTGGATCGCAAAAGTTATGAATTGTATTACTTCGGTTTCATACTCTTTTATTTTAAATGGTTATGTAAGGGGTTTCATTAAGCCCTCCAGGGGTCTGAGACAGGGAGATCCTTTATCTCCTTATCTTTTTCTTTTATGTGCCGAGGGCCTTTCGAGTTTGATTGCTGTTTCAGCGAGGCGTGGTGAGTATTCTGGTTTTCAGTGTAGTAGGTCTGGCCCGAAAGTGACCCACCTATTTTTTGCAGATGACAGTCTCCTGTTTTCTAGGGCGACGATGGTGGAATGCATTAATATTAAGAAAATTTTGGATCGGTATTCTTTGGCGTCAGGTCAAAGTATTAATTTTCAAAAATCGGCTGTTTGTTTCAGTAAGCAAATTACGGGTTCTAATAAGGTTTCCCTGGCTAATGCTTTGGAGATGTCTGTGGTTGATTATCATGATAAATACTTGGGACTCCCGTGTGTCACTAACAGAAATAAACGGTTTTTGTTTGATAGTATTAAGGAGAGAATTCGGAAGAAGCTTCAGGTTGGAGTTCTAGGTTTTTCTCTAGTGGGGGTCGTGAGATTCTTCTCAATGCTGTGGTTCAGTCGATTTCGGTGTACACTATGAAATTGTTCAAGCTTCCCTCCTTTTTTGTGTCGGACCTTCATCGGTTGTGTGCTATATTTTGGTGGAGTGGGGGAGGTTATAAGCGGAAGTTACATTGGTGTTCGTGGGAAGCTTTATGTAAGGCCCGTTGCGACGGTGGTCTTGGCTTTCGAGATTTTGGGGCTTTCAATCAAGCGTTGCTTGCGAAACAGGGTTGGCGCATTATTAATAATCCGAATTCGTTGATGGCTAAGGTTCTGAAGGGGTGTTATTTTTCGGATTCCTCTTTTTTGAATGCTAAGGCTCCAAGAATGGGTCTTTTCTCTGGAAGAGTCTGCTTTGGGGAAGAGAGCTTCTTGATAAAGGTTTGAGGAGGAGAATTGGTAACGGTAGGTCCACTTTTATTTACAGAGATAGGTGGATTCGGAGGGTGTCCACGCTGAAAATTATTTCCCCTTCTCTCTTGGGCGATGGTTCCACTGTTGACTCTCTTATGTTGGGTTGCGGGTCTTGGAATCAAAATCTTGTGCGGGAAAGCTTCTTGGAGGAGGATGCTGAGGCGATTTTGAGTCTCCCTCTTAGTAAGTTTGACATTGATGATAGCTTTCTTTGGCACTATAGCAAGACTGGTGATTATTCTGTTAAAAGTGGGTATTGGTTGGCCATGTCTCCCTTTAATAATCCTAGTTCCTCTGGTTTGGACCCTGCAGTTTCTTGGTGGAAGTTTTTCTGGAATCTCTCTTTACCCTCTAAGATCAAGATTTTCTTGTGGAGGGCTTGTAATGAGTGGATTTCCACTAAAGTCAAGCTGGCTGCGCGAGGGATTCAGGTTGATGGGTGGTGTCTGTTCTGTTTGCAGCAAAATGAAATAGTGTTCCATGCCCTTTGGCAGTGCTTTGCACTGAAGCTGGTCAGACAAAACGCTGGTTTTTCTGGGTTGGGGAAGAGTAGAGAAGTTGTGTCTTTTTTCAGTTTTGTTCAGATTTGTAAGGACTATGTTAGTATGGCTGATTTCGAGTTCCTTTGTGTTCTTTGGTGGAGGATTTGGTATAGGCGTAATCAGCTGATTTTTTCTTCGATTACTTTGCCTGCTGCTGATGTGGTCGAGTGGGTGAGGGGGTATCTTAATGAGTTCAGATTTGCTAATCAGGTTGGCTCCTCTTTGCCGGGTGGTCAGTCCCCTATTGTTTCTTGGAAAGCTCCGCCTGAAGGTTTTTTCAAAATCAATACAGACGCAGCTTTGTGTGTGCAGAACAAGACTTCAGGAATTGGTGTGGTCATTCGTGATTCCGCGGGGAACGTGATGGCCTCTCTTTGTTTGAATCTGGGTGTTGCTTACAAGCCGGAGGTTGCTGAGGCTATTGGCATTCTGCGTGGAGTGCAGCTTGCGGGTGAAACGGGTCTGGTCCCTGCCTTGGTGGAGTCCGATGCCCTGGGCGTGGTGAATGTGATTAATTCTCCGCTGCCTCTGTTTTCTGAGCTTGGGGTGGTTATTCATGATATTGGTTTATTTTTAAGAAATTCTTATTTTGTTTCTGTTACTTTTGTCCCTAGAATTGCTAATAGGGTTGCCCATAGTTTGGCTAAACTTAGTCTTGGTTTTCTTGGTGAATTGGTCTGGCTAGAAGATTGTCCACTCGCTGTGGAAAGTCTGGTGTTGGGAGATTGTCCCACTACTATGTAATCCTTTTCTGTCGTTTATGAATTCCTTTTTCAAAAAAAAAAAATAAATCAATTTAATTAAATAAAATTCATTATAATTGTATTCATTAATTAAGTATAATGGTAAATTATTTTTGTAATTTCGGTAAATTATTAATATATGATGAGAATGAGACCACACATTTATATAGGGGTTTTCTGAAAAGTATTATCTTATCAATTTATCGAAATTATTAATTTATTCCATTGACCTAAGTTGGAACCAGAACAAATTACTATATTATAGAGATTATTAATTTATGGTAGTTCTACTATATATATATATCATTTCAAATATTACATTGAATGAAATTCATTATCATTATATTATAACAATTGAAAGGTAGGATGATGGAATTGTTGGTCATTGAATTAAATTCATTATCATTATATTATAACAATTGAAAAATATTATCATTATATTTCAGCTTTTAATGGTTGAAAGAGAAGTAAGACCAACGTACCAAACATAGAACTATATATATAGAGAGACGTTCTCTCATAAGAGAAGTAAGGACCTTGATGGAATCATGACGATTTCAATAAATTTTGATTTGATTTTTTTTTATGGATGATAAGTTCAATCAAATCTACCAATCAAAAAAATTTAAGAATTTTTCAAGCATTGCAACTATTTATCCTGATTTTGTTAAATATGAAGGCATCAAAAAATTGGCGAAATATAAGAAAATTTAAGAAAAATCGAGAATTTTTATTCATAGATAGATTTCATCAAACATATAATCCATACAAAAAAAAAATAAAAATAAAAAAAAAATCAGATCAAAATTCATAAAAATGGATATGGTTTCATCAAAGTTCTTACTGAAATTAAAATAAAAAATCCCTTTTGAGAGAACCTATATATATATAGTGGTATTACATTGAATCAAATTCATTATTATCTTAAACCATTTGAAAAGTAGCAGGATGTTGGAATTGTTAATCATTTTCAGCTTTTAATAGTGCAAAGAGAAGTAAGACCAAACACAGAACAATAAATATACATTGAATTAAATTCACTTCATTATATATTATACCATTTGAAAAGTAGCATGATGGCGGAATTGTCAGTCATTTTCAGCTTTTAATGGTCCAAAGAAAAGTAAGACCAAACACAACAAAAACAAGGGCCATCAATAACGTCGAATAGCAAGTCCAAGTTAACATCTCGTAGTAATACATTTCTGAAAAAGTTGAGATTTCAAATTCAAATTTGTCTTCCCAAATAATAATAATAATAATAATAATAATAATAAGGGTCAGTGATTTCTAGAACCATTGATTAAGTGAGGCGGTTCCTAAATGACCATTAATTTTTTAAAATAGCTCAAATTAGCCACTTCATAGAAAGAAAATATCAATTATTGTCACTTTATCCATTAATTATTAGAAATCCGTTTGCTTATGTCATAACCTGTCAGAATAGATGTCAAAATAGTAAAACAAGAAAGGACAATATTGCAAAATCATTAAAAGGGCTCAAACATGTAGGTTTTGAAAACAAAATAGGCGTAGCAGAAGGGTGTGCCCAGATTAATGACGCAGCGAAAATAATAAAAGAATACGACCAACGTCAATATTCTTGATAAACTCTGGAATCCACTAGAAAACGAGAGAAACTCTCAAAGAAAACCCTGAAATATTATTGAATAATTGAATCCTTCAGCCAAAAGGCTTACAAGCATATTTAAAACGAAAACCCTAACCCTAATCCTTGTTGGACAAGAAATAGGACTAAATACTAAAAATTACCAAAAATAGCAAAATTGAGATAATTACGGAAATAAAAACTGCTAGAAATCCTAAGCAAGCTAGAATTGACGGAAGTTGATTTGGACTTGGAAAACAAAAGTTATGGCTAAAACGAAACTTTTCTAAAATAGTAAAAACGGCAATTTCGGGGCCTAAATGACGGAATTCGGCTAAAAAAAGGTATGCTACAATAGCAAAGCTATTGATTTACTCCTCCCACGCCGAAACGCACCAACTGTGCGAGTTTCGCGTCATTCCGACTTCGACGCCCGGACTACTGGAATTCGATTGCCCTTGAATTTAGGATGTTCCCTCTTCATCATGTACGCATCAGCCACGTGTTCTACATCAATCCCCTCCACTTGGAAAGAACTCGACCTCGAGTTAGGTTCAGGGTAGAGGGACTCTTCTGCATGGTATTGGAATAGGTTTGCCACATTGAAAGTCTTGGAAATCCCCATGGTCTCAGGTAGGTCGATCACATAGGCATTATCATTTATCTTCTTCAAAATTTGATACGGACCATATTTCTTAGGCTTCAATTTGTTGTAAGTTCCCACTGGGAACCTTTCTTTGCGCAAGAAAACCATCATTGAATCTCCCTCCTCAAACACCTTGCGACGCTTGTGCTTGTCTGCAGCTGCTTTATACTTTGCATTTGTCTCTTCCAGCTTCTGTCGCACTTCTTCATGCATAGCTTGGGCCTGTGTAGCCATATTTTCTGCAGCAACACTAAATCCCAGACCCTTAGGTAAACGAACTAAGTCCACAGTATACCTTGGTGGCGACATATATATCGTGGCGACATATATATCATAGCGAAAGGAGTTTTCCCTGTGGCACTATGAACAGCACTGTTATATGCGAACTCAGCTTGTGGCAATGCATGATCCCACTGTTTCTGTTTGTCTCCATAAATGCTACGAACCAGATTTCCCAAGGTCCTGTTCGTCATCTTTGTTTGCCCATCAGTTTGTGGGTGTTCAGTAGTACTATGGTTCAGCGAGGTCTTAAACATCTTCCACAAGGTCACCCAAAAATGGCTAAGGAACTTCGTGTCACGATCAGAGGTAATTGACTGTGGCACCCCATGAAGTCGGACCACCTCTCTGAAAAATAGCCGGGCTATGTGAGAAGCATCTAATGTCTTTCGGAAAAGGATGAAGTAAGCCATTTTTGAAAACCTGTCAACCACCACGAAAATAGAATCTACTCCTCGCTGGGTACGAGGTAGTCCCAACACAAAATCCATAGACAAATCTTCCCAAATATTGTTAGGGATAGGTAAAGGCGTATAAAGACCAGTATTTTGTGACTGACCTTTGGACACTTGACAGATATAACACCTCTGCACAAAATTCCCCACATCTCTTTTCAGTTACGGCCAGAAATACCGCTCCTCCAAGCTAGCCACTGTCTTGTCTCGACCCAAGTGTCCACTCAATCCTCCTCCATGTAGGTCACAAATTAATTTCTCCCGCAGAGACATCCTATGGATACACAAACGGTTACCACGAAACAAATATCCATCTTTTTCATGGAAATCACTGACAGGTTGTTTCTCAATACACTTGGCCCAGATTTCTTTAAAGTCTTCATCCTCCTCATACAACTCCTTTAGACATTTGAAACCCACGATATCATGAGTCAGTGTCACTAGCAGGTTGGTACGACGGCTTAATGCATCAGCAACTCGGTTCAAAACACCTGACTTGTGTCGAATAGCAAAAGGGAATTTTTGAAGGAAAGTGGCCCACCTGACATGCATGTTGTCCAAGTGTTTTTGACTATTGATGAACTTCAAAGCTTAATGATCGGTGTACAATACGAACTCCCTCTGTACTAGGTAGTGCTCCCAGTGCTTCAAGGCTCGGACCACTACAAAGAATTCCTGATTATAAGTACTCCACTTCTAGCGAGCTTCACTCAATTTTTCGCTAAAGAAGGCTACTGGACGTTTTTCTTGGGATAACACAGCTCCAATCCCTATGCCACTAGCATCACATTCAACTTCAAAAAATTTCTCAAAGCTCAGTAAGGCCAATACTGGTGCGGTGCATAACTTTTCCTTGATCAAAGCAAAGCTCGTCTCTGTCTCCTCTCCCCACTGAAATCTGCCCTTTTTCATGCATTCTGTTATTGGAGCCATGACAGTGCTAAAATTCCAAATAAATCGGCGATAGAAGGTGGCTAATCCATGGAAACTCCGTACTTCACTCACAGTTTTCAGCGCTGGCCATTCTCGAATTGCTCGGACCTTCTCTTCATCTACATGAATCCCTTCTGAACTCACCACATAACCCAGGAATAGTAAACTGTTCGTCATAAAACTGCACTTCTTCAGGTTAAGAAACAGCTGATTTTCCTGTAGAACTGACAACACTTCTCGTCGCTGCTCCACATGCTTTTCCTCAGTCCTACTATAGATAAGAATATCGTCAAAATAAACAACAACGAATTTTCCCACAAAAGGCCTCAATACCTGATTCATCACTCGCATAAAAGTACTGGGTGCGTTTGACAATCCGAACGGCATGACTAGCCACTCATACAAGCCATCCTTGCTCTTGAATGCTGTTTTCCACTCATCTCCAGGTCTGACCCGAATCTGATGATACCCACTACGAAGATGAATTTTCGAAAACAGCTTTGAACCCTCAAGTTGATCCAAAATGTCATCTAGGTGGGGAATTGGGAATCGATACTTGACGGTTATTTTGTTGATGGCTCGACTGTCCACACACATAAGCCAACTCCCATCTTTCTTTGGCGTCAACAATGCAAGAACCGCACACGGACTCATGCTCTCACGAATGAAACCCTTCTGTAACAGCTATTCAATTTTCTCCCGTAGAATTTCGTTATCCTTCGGACTCATCCGGTAATGCGGCAGGTTCGGTAAATTCGCCCTTGGTATAAGGTCTATATGGTGCTGAATGTCTCTCAGGGGGGGTAAGTTGTTCGGCAAATCCTCTGAAGTGATGTCCCTGAATTGTTCTATCAGCGACTTTATTTTCTCAGGAACTACTACTGCTGGTGCCTCTTCCTCCTCTACCACAAGCGCTTTAACCACCAAAGCATAAACCTCCTGTGCACCCTTGACATCGGTCACGAATTCTGTGTCGGATCTGGTCACGGTTAGAAAAGACTGCTTCTCCACTTCAGAAGGCTTGTTAGGCACTGTTTTTTGCTTGGAAGGAACCATAACAACTTTATGTGACCCCCAGGTAAATAGATAAGTGTTATCACGACCCTTATAAATAATATCAACATCATATTTCCATGGTCGACCCAACAACACATGACTAGCATCCATATCAACCACATCACATATTACTTCATCCTTATATATCTTACCAATGGAAATAGGAACACGACAAATTTCAGTTACCTTTACTGTTGGTCCCTTCTTGATCCAGCCAATAGTATACGGATTTGGGTGCTTCTCGGTTGGTAATTTCAGGTGTTCCACCAATCTCCTTGCAACGAAGTTCTCACAACTCCCACTGTCCACGATCAAATCACAAACTTTCTGACTGACTGTACAGCAAGACCGAAATATATTATTACGCTGACCGGAGTCCTCTTGCTTTGGGGCGTACAGTACACGTTGCACCACACAATTAACCCGCTCTCCATCCTCTTCTGCGAATTCTGCTCCTTCATACAAATCATCCTCATCTTCTACATTCTGAGCATCCAGATCTTCTTCACCTTCTTCCACCCAATTCACTGGCTTAGGGCGATCAGGACATGCATTTGAATGGTGACCAGGTTTTCTACATCTGTAACAAGTCCCTGGTGTAGGTCTAGCATAAGGGTTTGGGTTCGGATTTCTGGGTACATTCTTGTTGATTGGGACTGTTGCTTGATTGCTGCTGCTACCCTTTTCTCCCGTAGCACCTCTAGGCTGACTGGACGGACCTGATGATTGAACACCCTTATTCCTGTTAGCAAACGATGATTCTGGACTGTTTCTCCAAAACCCCAAAGTTCCACTCCCGCGCTCCAACAATTCGGCCTTTAATGCTAGGTTATGAGCTTCTTCCACGGTCTAAATTACTTGCAACCCGATCTTATCTCGAAGTGACGGTTTTAACCCATTCATATACCTGGCTACGCGCTGCCCCTCTGTTTCATTCAGATTATTTTACTCTAAAAGCCTAGAAAATTCTGATGTGTAATCAAACACCGATTTGGTGCCCTACGAACAATTCTGAAACAACTGGAACAAATATTGTTCATAATCTGGTGGCAGAAACCTACCCATCATAAGTTGCTTCATTCTACGCCACGTTCTCACAAGTGCCTTTCCTTGGCGCTGTCGATTCTTCTGCAATTGATCCCACCATACCGCAGCCCCTCCTTTCAATCTAAAGGCCACGAATCTCACCATCTTTTCTTCAGGTATCTCCATCATCTCAAAGAACCGCTCCACTTCTGTAACCCAATCAAGAAAATCCTCTATAAGCAGATTTCCATTGAAACTTGGAAGTTCTGCTTTCAACCGATAGTCATCATGCTCCCTTTGTCGCCTAGCTGGTTGTACTGCACCGTACCCCTCATCATCATTGTCTTCCGACTCATCATCGCTCTCAGGTTGATTACGAGGTGGCTGGTTACGTCTCCTGTCAGCAGGTTGGCCTCGGGCAAATCCCTCAGCGCATGTCCTATTAACTGGTGGCCTGTTGTTAGCGTTGAGGTTCGTCCCAGCAAGCATGTCACGAATCTGCGCCACCTGTTGCCGCGTTTCCTCCACCACCGCCCACAAGGCCTCTACCCCACGGTCACCGCCAATAGGGTTTCCGTCTCCTGCTCCGTTAGTTGTCATCGAGATCGGTAAATCCGTGCTCTGATACCAATTGACGCAGCGGAAATAATAAAAGAATACGACCAATGTCAATATTCTTGATAAACTCTGGAATCCACCAGAAAACGAGAGAAACTCTCAAAGAAAACTCTGAAATATTATTGAATAATTGAATCCTTTGGCCAAAAAGCTTATAAGCATATGTAAAGCGAAAACCCTAACCCTAATCCTTGTTGGACAAGAAATAGGACTAAATACTAAAAATTACCAAAAATAGCAAAATTGAGATAATTGCAGAAATAAAAACTGCTAGGAATCCTAAGCAAGCCAGAATTGACGGAAGTCGATTTGGACTTGGAAAACAAAAGTTATGGCTAAAACGAAACTTTCCTAAAATAGTAAAAACGGCAATTTCGGGGCCTAAACGACGAAATTCGGCTAAAAAAGGGTATGCTTCAATAGCAAAGCTATTGACTAAGTCCTCCCACGCCGAAACGCATCAATTGTGCGAGTTTTGCGTCATTCCAACTTCGACGCCCGGACTACTGGAATTCGATTGCCCTTGAATTTAGGATGTTCCCTCTTCATCATGTATGCATCAACCATGTGTTCTACATCAATTAATTTTCTATAAAAACAAAGTATTGGATCATTGTGATCATATTGATTCTAATATTAAATTTAAATGAAGTAAATAATGAAATTGTTATTTTTGCTTTTAAAAGAATAGGCGAATAGCAAGTTGAGAGAAAGATAAGTTAGAGATGGAAGTAATAATTAACATCAATAATTCATTTAAAATAAAAAATTAATCAAATTATTACTTTATATATATAATTAAATAATCATATAATATAAAAATAATAAATTAATCAAATCATTACTTTATATATATAATTAAATAATCAAAAGGCATAAAATATTGTCTACAAAATTCTTTATGGGTTCTATATCATAGATAAGGACAGCTTCTATGCAGCTTTCTGTTAGATTTTAACAGAATGGCTGTTAATGAACTACGTTTTGTCAAAATGGTGATTTTGGAACAATTTAAATAGTGAATAGCCTTTTTAGGACTCCATCTACCAATTAATGGTGTCTAGTACTATTTTCTCTAATAATAATAATAATAATAACAAGCAATACTATAGTGGCACATATAGAGTTTTGTTATTACTACCAAGATCAAACACTATTACATTAGTATAATATAGTCATTTTTACTACTAAAAAGAGATGTCTCTCTACTCCTTTATTTTTACAGATCAAGATGAGAATATAAGATTTGAAATTTATCATAAATATTTTTTTTTTTGAAAATGGATTTCATTGCTGAAAAGAGATTACAAAATAGTTGGACAATCGTCCAACACCAGATTTTCCACAGAAAGCGGACAATCCTCCAGCCAAACAGACTCACCAACAAAACTAAGACCAAGCTTAGCAAGACAATGGGCAACCTTATTGGCACCTCTAGGTAAAAACTGAATAGAAGAAAACAAAGAAGACCTAAAAGCAATCTTAATATCATGAATAATGACCCCAATCTCAGAACCAGGAACCGAATTGGACGCAATCAGGTCAACCACAACCTTAGCATCGGAATCTAAGGAAGCAGGGACAAGACCAGTTTCTGCAGCTAACTGAAGCCCTCTGCGAATCGCCATAGCTTCAGCTATTTGAGGACTTAACATCGTCCCAACATGAAGACACAAGGAAGCCATAACAAAGCCCTGGCTGTCACGAATCACAACCCCAATGCCAGAAGAAGAACCACTGCTGCTAATAGCAGCATCAGTATTAATTTTGAAAGAACCAGGCAAAGGAGCCTGCCAAACAGGATCAGCCCGATGGACAGGAGGCCTGAAAACTTGCAACTCATTAGCCAGACGAAAATCCTTTAAGAAACCATCAGCCCAAGCAATAAGATCAGCAACGTTAATCGTCGTAGAAGAATGGACCAGCTGGTTCCTACGAAACCAAATCCTCCACCAAATAACACAAAGAAGCTCAAAATCAAGCTTAGAAACTCTATCTTTACAGAAATAAGCAAAGTCGACAAAAGGAGAAGAATCTAAGCCATTACCAAAGCCAAACAACACCGAGTCCTTACGAACAAGCTTCAAGGAAGGACAGCTCCAAAGAGCATGCATAACAATCTCCACATTCTGAGAACAAAACGGACAGCACACATCCATCTGCATCCCACGGGCAGCAAGCACCGATCTCGTAGGAATCCGATTAGCACAAGCCCTCCAAACAAAATGTTTTACCTTTGATGGAAGATGAAGCTTCCAAAAAAATTTCCACCAAGAAATAGAAGAACTCAAACCGGAACCACCAGGAGTGGCAGAAGAAGACATAGCTAACCGATAGCCACTCTTCACCGAATACGAACCTAACCCATCGAAATGCCAAAAAACACTATCATCCAAGACTGAACAACTTAAAGGAATGCTCAGAATAATATCGGCGTCCTCCTTAAAAAAAGATTGACGAATCAAACCCTCATTCCAACAGCCAGGAGAGCGCATCAGATCTGAAACCGAAGCCCATTCGCCCAAAATCGGAGGAGAAAAAACCTTCAAGGTATTCAACCTAGGAATCCACCGATCCTTATAGATAAGAGTCGATCGACCATCACCTATTCTTATCCTAGAACCCCTCTCAATCAGCTCCTTGCCCCAACAAAGACTATTCCATAAATAAGAGCCATTCTTAGCCTTCTCAGCATGAAGAAAATCTGTATCCGGAAAATAACAATGCTTTAAAACTCTAGCAGCCAAAGAAGACGGATTCAGAAAAATACGCCACCCCTGCTTAGCAAGCAACGCCTGATTAAACGCCCCAAAGTCTCTAAACCCCAGGCCTCCCTCCTCCCTAGACTTACACAGCGACTCCCAGGAACACCAGTGCATTTTACGCTTAACACCACTACCACTCCACCAAAAATTGGCACACATACGATGCAAATCCGCAATGAAAAAAGCAGGAAGCTTAAAAAGATTCATCGAGTACACCGGAATAGATTGAATAACAGCCTTTAGAAGCACCTCCCTACCGCCACTAGAAAAGAAGCGGTTGGCCCAACTCTGCAGCTTATTCCAAATCCTCTCCTTTAAGTTATCAAACAGAGCGCGCTTATTCTTGCTAGTAACACACGGAAAACCAAGGTACTTATCATGATGATCCACCACCACCATCCCTAGAGCTTCAGCCAAAACACGCCTTACAGACCCAATAATCTGCTTACTGAAACAGACCGCTGACTTCTGAAAAATAATACACTGACCCGAAGCCACAGAGTAGACATGCAGCAACTTCTTAATGTGAACACATTCCTCAAGAGTAGCTCTAGTGAAGAGAAGACTATCATCCGCAAAAAATAAATGCGTAATCTTCGGACCCAACCTACTACACCGAAAACTAGAATAAATACCCTGTCTCTCAGAAGCAGAAATCAGACAAGACAGACCTTCAGCACAAATAAGAAATAAGTACGACGAAAGGGGATCTCCCTGCCGAAGGCCCCTAGTTGGCCTAATAAAACCTCTAACCTTGCCATTAAGAATAAAAGAATAAGTCACCGAAGAAACACAGTCCATAATCTTCCCAATCCAAGACTCAGAAAACCCCAAACGTCTCATCATTCCCTCCACAAAACTCCACTCCACACGATCATAAGCTTTTGACATGTCCAATTTGAGAGACATAAAACCCTTCTTCTTACCATTAACCTTCCGCTTAATAGCATGCGAACACTCAAACCCCACCATCGCGTTATCCGTAATGGACCTACCTGGGATAAACGCACTCTGAGTATCAGCGATAACACTATCAAGCACAACCCGAAGACGATTCGCCAAGGACTTAGAAACACACTTGTAAACCACATTACATAAACTAATAGGTCTCAATTCAGACATACGAACCACATTCTTCACCTTCGGAATCAAACATAACAAGGAATGATTCATAGCTCCCACAGAACGACCGTTGTTCAAACAATCAAGACACATATTAGTAACATCCTCTCCCACCACATTCCAAAATTTTTGGAAAAAACCGGCAGGAAAACCATCCACACCAGGGGCCTTCGAGGGACTCATTTGGAACAAAGCATTTTTAACCTCCTCCCGAGTAAAACGAACATCAAGAAAATCTTTCAGGTTTGACGGAAGTCTAGCTTCCACTGAATTCAACACAACATTTAACTGCGAGACAGAAGGAACCGAACTAGCATAAATAGCAGAAAAATAATTACTAATAATACCTTCAATATCATCATCAGCCGTCGCCCAATGGCCTCTGTCATCAAAAAGACCGAAAATCTGGTTACGCTTCCGTCTCGCGGAAGCCTTAGCGTGAAAATATTTGGTATTCCTATCGCCTTCCTTGAGCCAACTAACACGAGACCTCTGACGCCAAAAGATCTCCTCGTCCTTTAGCAACACATCAAGTTCCTCCTCAACCCTCCTTCTTCTCGCCCCCACACAGCCATCACAAGACGCAAGCTCCTTCTTCTTATCACCAATATTCTGGACTGCATGTTTCCTACTAAGAGAATTCCATTTTTGAAAAACTCCTGCACAGTTGGACAGTCGGTTGACGACCTTAAGCAAAGCAGTCCCACCATTAGCCACCGCCCAAGACTTCTTGACTAACTCCTGAAAATCCCTCTTCTCGACCCACACATTCTCAAAATGAAAACGACGACCCCCTTTAACCACATGAAGCCTGTCCGAAAATTCCAACACTATAGGTCTATGATCCGACTTCCAATAATTTAGATGTGTAACCGAATAAGAAGGAAACAGAGAATACCATGACCCATTTCCCACACAACGATCTAAACGCTCTTGAATCAACTGAGACGAAACCCTCCGATTAGTCCAAGTAAATTTAGGGCCCAAAAAACCTAAATCCCTTAGACCACAATCAGCTAAAGCAGTTCTGAAATTTTCCATAAGAGAATCTGGCCTACAAACGCCACCCAACTTCTCATCCAACAATAAGATCTCATTAAAATCCCCTCCTACCAGCCAAGGTAGAGAAGATAAACCCGCCAATCTACGTAATAAGGTCCAACCGTGATTCCTCTGACTAGTAACCGGATTACCGTAAAACCCCGTTAATCTCCAAACTTTATTACTGTGAGACGTAACTACCGTATCAATGTGAAAACGGGAATATGACAAAAGAGAAATATCAACATCCACTCTCCACAAAAGACACAATCCACCGCTATTCCCCTCTCTATCCACAACTAATTTTGCATCAAAACCCAACCTAACACGAATAATCTCCATAGCTTTATGATCACAAATAGTCTCCATAAGAAAGACTATGTCCGGGCGATGATCCTGCATAAGCGAATGTAGGACCCGGAACGCTCGGCCACCCCCAAGGCCCCGAGCGTTCCAGAATAAAGTTTTCATTGAGTCAGGTAAGCCGGGGACCCGTCACGACTCGCCGATATCTCAATTGACTCAGAGTCAAAAGCATTCAACATCTTCAGTTTCTTAACCTCAGCAATAGAACTTGACCCCACATCAACGTTGGATCTCTTGCAAGAAACAACAGACTCATCACCCTGAATAGGAACACGAACACCACCTTCCCTAGCCCATCTCTTCCACTTTCCTTTCTTCTTTATAACCCCCTGATCTTGCACTGAAACCTCAGAACTCTTATCGGCAACACCACTGTAATCCAAACTACCACCAGCAACAAACCCATCAGAACGATCCATACCATGCAAATTTTCGAAACCCCTATCGCCAACAAAAGTAAAAACAGGGTGATCTGGCGTGGAAGTTAAGTCATTCTTAACAAAACCACCAACATTCATCAAACGACACTCCTCGGAATCACTACAAACCTTTTCAGTAGGAGTCTTGATCGTCACGGCATTGCCATGCACCAACCCATCCGTAACACAAACATCCGGCTGAATCCCAATATGCTGATCACCCACCAATCCCGCAGAAACCACATGACCTTTGGATCCCTCCCCAGCGGGCTTAGATCTCCACAAGCCATCAATATTACGCTGCACCCCCCGTCCCTGTACAGAAAACGGAACTCCTCCATTCTTCTCAGGTATCTTCTCCCCATGCAAACGTTGCTGCCCCGTATTTTTATGAAGACCAGGCGGACCAGAGGCTCTAAGCCACGGGCCAAAATCAAACTCCAGACTAGAGACACATGCATCAGGAGTCTTCCTATGATGACATTCTTGATACGAGTGGCCAATAAGACCACAATGGAAACAGTATTCAGGCAGCTTTTCATACCGAAGGAGAAGCAAGGATTCCTCGCCCTCTACCAACTCTAATCGGAGAAACCGTTTCAGAGGCTTAGAGACATCAATAGCCACTCGAAGACGCATATACTTCCCGAAACACTCACCCGTCACCCCCACATCAATGTCAACCAATTCACCGATAAGGTTACCCACAAACTCACCCATCTCCCGTGTCATACAAAGCAACGGCGCATTTGGTATCTGAACCCAGAACACCACCCTATTGAACCCTACTTTAGCAATATCCCCTGAACCAGAGAGTTTGTCCAGAACCAGAAGGCTATTATCAAAACTCCAAGGGCCCCCTGCTAGAACTCTAAACCTGTCCCCCGGATTACGAAAATAAAAAAGAAAAATATTGTCCTGCACCACTTCAATCTCTAACTTCATCTGCCAAATCCTCGGAATAACCGTTCGGAAGGCATCCCTATTAACATGTTTATAAGACAAAATCTTCCCCACCAGACACAAGTCAAGTTTCTTACCTGCCGAATCCTTCAAGGACTCACGAACACTCCACAACTTCTCATCTTTGCTATGTAAAGAAAGAGAAGCACAAAGCTTTGAAATCTCCTCTTGATCCATAACTCGTGAATGACAGGAACGAAGGAATCCAGAAAAGGATATAAACCCTAGCCGAAAAACCCTACCAAAACCCAACTACTCCTACGCTAGGTTTAGAGAGAAAAACCTAGGAGAGAGAAAAAAAGATAAATTTATCATAAATATGAAAATGATGTATATAACCATTAACCAGTAACCACTTAACATATAGCGGAGGCCATTACCATAAAATCAATGGGACCATCGATATTGATGAAGGGTCATATATATATATATATATATATATTTATGATTCAATATCATAAATATCGATATTGATATCGGTATTTATGATTCAATGTATATACAAATAACCAACTAACAATTCATCTAAGATAATATGACGTTGGCTCAATAGTAAACCCTTCAAACCTACATCCAAGAGGTTGTGGGTTAATTTGAGTCTTGAGACATTGTAATAGTTTAGAAAATAAAAAAAACTAACAATTCAAATATTACATTGAATTAAATTAATTATCATTATATTATACAATTTGAAAAGTAGCAGGATGCTGGAATTGTCGGTCATTTTCAGCTTTTAATTGTCGAAACTCGAAAGGGTATATCATTTCAAATATTACATTGAATTAAATTCATTATCATTATATTATACCATTTGAAAAGTAGCAGGATGCTGGAATTGCTAGTCATTTTCAGCTTTTAATGGTCGAAAGAGAAGTAATACCAAACACAGAACAAAAACAAGGGCCATCAATAATGTCTAATAGCAAGTCAAGTTAACATCTTGGTAGTAACACATTTCTAAAAAAATTGAGATTTCAAATTCAAAATTTTCTTCCCAAATAATAATAATAACAATAACAATAATAATAATAAATATAATATTACGTTGAATTCAGTTAATCTCGAGTCACGAGTTGCAATAATATCCTAAAACTGAAAGTGCCTTTTAGTAAGTTCACTTATTTAATTATAATTTTGAAGAACATAATTGTAATTACACCCCATTTTATACAAAAAAAAAAAAAAAAAAAAAAAAAAAAAAAGTACTATATTTAATTTTATTATAGTAAAAAGATAACAGAAGTTAACGTAATGGGAAAAACTGCCATTAATGAAACTAGAGGGTGAAAAATGACTAACATTTTCCAATCGATATTGATGAAGGGTAGTTGATGCACCGTCCCAGCCAACATGGGAAGCGCAGTATTACCAGCGGTGGATATTCATTTGGGTTGCTCTATTTCCACATATAAAAGCAATTTTAAATTTGTTTGTTTGCATGTTTTCTGAAAATTGTTGTTGAAAAAAAAAAAAAAAAAAAACCAGCATTTTAAAAGTTATAACTAAAAACTTGAGACCCATCTTAGCTTGGTGCTTCCTTTCGTGTCTGTTGTTCAAATTTGGAAACCACATAAATATATATATATATATATAGAAAAGCAAAAAAAAAAAAAAAAAGGAAGTGAGAAAGCAAATATATTCAACAATATGCTTTTCAATTCTTTCCAATTTATTATAATAGCATTAACGTATATTGTAGGGTATCGACCTACAATCGATATGGATCGGGTAGTATGTTGTTAGGCCCAATGCAACTTGGGTTGAATCTTGCGAATCCTGTTGTCGTCTGCTGAATTGACCTGCAAAAGAACCTGGTCGACCGACCTAATAACCTGCAAAAATTGAAGAACGGACAAACAATGAAAGAAATAAACTAAAGAGGTGATTAAGATCGTTAGCCTTAGGTATGCTTGGGCTGAGCAACGGTTATGATGACTGCGAATATTGAACTCCGGTGATCGTGATTGCTGAATTATGGTGATCGTGATTCTCACAAACAGAGTTTTGGTACGCTTTAGTAAGCTTGAATTTGTCTCCCCTTTTCAATGAAAAATGCTTCTCCATTTATAGGTAAAACCTGGTTACCGTTTGAAACAGATAGGTAGGATCATGGGTGGATTGTGGGCGAGATTCTCGGAGAGATTTCCTCTCCAGAATCTCGCTTTTTGAAATACTTCGGCTGACTTGGTCTTCAGACGACCAAGTTATGCTGTTATTAATCTAGTTGGGCTCCTTAAACTTGGGCTAAAGCAAAATAAGCCTGGGTTTTGCACTTTCGGGCTTCACAGCTATATTTGGGCCTGTGAGCCATTTTTGGCTACCACATATATCAGCTTATAAGGAATGACAAATATATAATTTAGGCATTAACAATTTTTTTTTATTTTTTTATTTTTTTTTATTTTTAACGGCAAACTTTATTCATAAAGCCAAAGAGGGCCAAAACGAAAGATACAAGCGAAGCCAAATACCAAGCTCAAATGAAGACCCAAAAAAAACCACTTGTAACCCACCACAACCACAACCCAACAACAACAAACCCAATGCCACGAAACAAGCAGCACATCATACCAAACAAATAAAACAGCTAAAGGCACACAACGCTGCAAGCTATAAAGAATAAATCTTCACTGCTATATTACTATCAGTCTGTGTAAAAATATAAATACATGAAGTATCAGTTGTAGAAGTAAACTACGTATCTTAAATGTATGAGAGATTTAAAAGACTAAAAGATAACCTATGATATCTCTAAGTACTTGGCTGATAATAGCAAAGCCAAATGAATACTAAATTCAAACTATCAAACTAGATTATCTAGATTATACAAAATTCAAACTATCAAACTGGATTATCTGGATTATCCTTAATACATCCCCGCAAGATGGTGGGTATGTCAGAAACACCAATCTTAAACTGTAATAGAGAGAACCGTGTTCTGGATAATGGTTTGGTAAGGGAATCAACCAGCTGATTTGAAGAGGCCACATGAGACACCCGGATTTGACCTCGTTGAACTCTTTCATGAACAAAATGGAAGTCAATGGCTATATACTTCATCAGTGAGTGGAAGACGGGATTAGAACAGAGATAAGTTGCACTGACATTGTCATAGCAGATTGTTGGTGGAGATGCAGGATGAATTTCTAGCTCACGCAAAAAAGAAGAGAGCCAAAGTACATTATACGCAGCAAGAGCAATAGCTCTATATTCCACCTCAATAGTGGTGTCAAAACAAGCCGGCCGGCCCATTAGGCCCGGGTTCGTTGGCCTAATGAGCCATGCCAGGCACGACCTGTTAAGGAGACCGGCTGTGCTGGGCTTGCTTGTTTGAGGGGAGGTGGGCCCAGCCTAGGCACGTGGCCTGTGTGGGGGCGTGCTAGGGCGGGGCGGCTAGTTAAGGCCTTAACGAGCCGGGCCCAACGGGTTTTGAAATATTTTTTTTCAAAAATAAATTGAAAATTTGAATTCTGGCGTGGCAGAATTCATTTTTTCAAAAATTAATAATTAGGCCAATAGGTTTGGCGAGCCGTGCTGGGCTGGCTTGCAGGCCGGGCCACCTGGGCCCAGCATGGCATGCCGGCTTAACAGGCTTGGGCCTAGCCTGTTAAGATGGTGTGCTGGGGCGGCCCGGGCCCGCGACCGATACAAGCCAAGCCGTTCAACCCGCTAGGGCCTGACCCGTTTTACTAGCACTACATCTCAGTGGAGGATCGCTACTTGTGATAACACCAAGAGATGGCATTAAAAAAAAAAAAAAAAAAAAAAAAAAAACAGCTTCCTATATATATATAATGTGTAAAAAAATAATAATAATAATAATAATAAATTTGTTTGTTTGCATGTTTTCTAAAAATTGTTGTTGAATAAAAAACCAACATTTTAAAAGTTATAACTAAAAACTTGAGATTGTTCAAATTTGGAAACACATAAAAACAAAGATATGGAAATCATAAAAAACAAATATGGAGAGGAAAAAAAAAAAGCATATTCAACCTGCCTTTTCAATTCTTAATTTCCAATTTATTCTAACAGCATTAACATATATGAGCTTATAAGCAATGAAATTTGCATTATGATCATGACAGAAAAAGATCGCATACCTGGGAATCTGAATATCTTTGGTAATGACATGTTTTCTTTTTTGGGTAGTGCATGTCACAACAGACTCTATTTCAATGTGATCCTTTTCTCGTTGGGCTCTTGAAATTGATAGGCCCAACGTGAAAAAAAAAAAAATCTCAAGGTCTGGAAATATTATTGTAATTCTTTGGTTATATGGTAACTAGACAGTAGTTCTGTCAGGTGATGCATTCCTAGGAGGACTAAGTGTCTTCCAACGGTTCGAATAGAATCACTTTTTTTCAGAAAAAAAATATTGGAAAATGGATGAAATGATGACAATATCCTTCCGACCATCTCGTCTCTCAGCTTGGTTGGGGTTCTCAGTCTCGTCTCTCAGCTTAGTTTGGGTTGCTTTGCTTGCTTTTGTGGTGGTGGGCTGTGGTGTTTGTGAGCTGTCTGTTTTGTTTTTTCTTGGAGTTTCGGTTGGCTGCTCTTTGTTGAGAGCTGTTGGGCTTGGCCTTAGCTAGTATGGGGGGTTGTTCTTTCGTGTGCTCACGGCTTTGGGCTGCTTCTTGTTTTTCGTTTTGGGGCGTCTTGGTTTTCTGCTGCTTGTGTTTTGTAGTTTTGTTTTAGGGGTTGTGCTCTGTGTCTTTGGGTGAGCTGCTGGGTGTGTTTTGTTGTCCTTCATCTTGTTTGTTGCTCCTTGTGGCTTTCATGGACTCTTTGAATAAAATTTTCGCCGTTAAAAAAAAAAATATCATTCCGACCATCAACTCTGACCAAATATGATGAACAAACACCTATGTCACTAATGTATCAAAATAAGATCTTTTTTTTTTTTTTTTTGAACAGCATAATTTTAGTATCAAAAGGAGGCAAGAAGCCCACAACCCTCTTGCCAAAGCAAGACGCACACAACCAATAACCACAGCTGAACTAACAAGCGCTACTCACAAACAAAAACGCTCACAAACATGGCTAAAAGCAAAGCTAAAACAGAGCAAGGACCAGAACAGAGTAAACAAATAGATAATCATAATAAGATCTAAATGCAATTATTCTTCCTCATCACTTTCGATCTCATCATAACGTTTGATCGTATAGTGGTCGGTTAAGCCAAAATGACACAAGAGCAGCCACACATGAGTTAGTAACTCTCTACTACGTCTCAGCTGTTGAGCATGCTCGTTTCCTTTACATTTTCTTGCTGAATATCCCAACATTTCCATCCATCGGTTCTTAATGACCTCCCATTTGTCTTCTAATGTCTGTGTCATTAGACATGAAAGAAATTTAATCACAATCAATAGACGACAATCACTAAATCCATAAATGTAAACATTTTATTTAGCATTGAATGATAGTATAAGGTACATGAGTTTTGACTCGTTAACATACAAACGTTAATTTGACACCATATGCCTCTGATACCATATTGTTAAACCCGTTACTGTCAAAAGCTTAAGTTGTTAATTTGATAAGAAATAAATATATACCTGGGATTTATGGTTCACTTTCCTTACAAGTTTCATTGCAAAATATATCAATAACTCTTCACGATTGTTATAAGAGATATGTGGATACTTTTCAAGCAATCTCTTGCATGCTTCAGCCTTGTTGCTTGTCATTTTGTCTCCTCTGGATGGTAATAGTATTCTCTCTTCAACCATATTCCTTATGTCTCTGTAGCTAATACGATCAGTACTATCATCGGCTGATAACATAGAAGGCTGCTCCACTAGAAGATACATCATGTATCTAGAAACTCTTTTGATCATTTTACAATTCTGAAGAAAGTCAGTCTGAAACTGCTGTTGATCTAAATAGTACCAAACTTCTGTAGCAATGTGCCAAACAATAATACTCAACTCAAACTCAAATTCTTCATAGATACTTTCACCTGTTGACAGGAGCGGACCAAGGCCAACAGGGGCCATGGCCACTGCAATGGTCTCTGCAATGGGCCCTGCAATGATTTAAAAAAAATAAATTATAAGTCATTATTTTTATTATTAGAAAAAACAATTAGGTTCATAGATATATAATATAAAGAAGTGTACTTCGATTTAGATAATTTAGGCTTTTGATTAGCTGTTGCACAATGCTTCTGTGGGAAGGCAATTCAGCGAAGGGAGGTCTCCATTGGCTAGTCCCTCTACTTGTTTCTGCATCCTCAGCTTTCTGCTTGACATACATGAAGATTAGTTCTCTTAATTCTTTAGAGACTTCACAATGCCAAAATTTGCCCATCTCTATTCTTTTGTTTAGAAACTTGAAAGACATCTTTGGCTTTGCTTTGCTGCTGGTAAATCTTAGCAGACTACATTGGGACAACTTATTGGACCACCTCCCGGTGCTGGTGCTGGTGCTGGGCTGCCTCTTCAGTAGTGGAAAACAATTCAGTGTTTTTACGATGGGATCGTTGCGGTGCTCTATCAACCAAAAGGCAAATGTATCCGATAAAACCATTAATAGTGCTGCATATATATCATGAATAACAGCTACAATTATTAATAGGTATGTTATCGAAAGATCCACCTTTGAATACTTGTGTTTGTCAACCAGAACAGAAAAGAGCACCATAACTGAACAGGTGAGGACGAAAGTGATCATCCGCAGAACTATGCCCCGACCAGTAAAGAGTAATGGTAACTTGGTGTAAAGCAAATCGTACATCATTCCAAGTTCTAATTCGATTACTTTGAAACCATATTCTTCGGGCGACATAGTTTTGAAGGTATCGAAGCTGTATCTTCTAATACTTTGTACCATTTTATCATCTAAGAAAGCAAGTTTACTTATGAATAGTATTTCTTCAGCAAAACGCAATGCATCTTCTTCAGAATTGATCTGGCGAGCGATATGTAGCCGTCGATAGATGAAGTTAATAGATAATGATCTAGAGGACTCTCGACGTTGCTGGATGCTTGCTGATCTAAGAACCCACGTCCGTTCCCCATACTTGATAATCCCAGGAAGAAACATTACAAGGGACAGAATTGAAACGCTAGAGGCTGTCCAAGACATGAGAAATACAGAAAGTGCCATTCCTGCCTGGACAAACAGTCCAATCAAGTGTCTCAACCAAAGCTCATTATCTTCTAAAGCATAAGCTGTTATGGTGTCGGGGCTGCCCAAATGTAAGAGCAGAAACGGTGCCCAGAATGCAGATAGTTGAGTGTTTGTATCCAGTGATGACGATGATCTAGCAACATCATGATCCTTATCGTATAGCTCTATGAGGTTACTTGAGAGTATACCAAGTGCGAAATTTGCTACAGAGTCTGCAGTTATGTAAGCAGACCACACAACAATTCTGATCCATAACTTGTTACTATACTTTCGATGGTTATCCAGAAAGATGAGAAATATTTGAAGGGCAAGACTGAACAGAACCATTACTCGTAGATCACATTCCTTCCATAGTTTCCTTAACCATGAAGGATATAACTCAATCATTTTCCTCCTTTTTCTTTGAATACGCCAAATGCTCACAACTGAATTTCAATCTACACATAATAAGTAGAAATAATAATTTTTTTTTTTTTTTTTTTTTTTCTTTTGAATTTGGATGTGGCAAAGTCATAAACAACCATCACTTATCAAAGATGTTATAAATATGAACAAAATTAGTAGACTTGTAAGGTAACAACACTTTTTACATTAATTTGACAAAAATAAAGTTGGTGCGAGATTTACAGGCTACTAATTAAATATAACTAAATATTAAATAAAAATATATAAGTTGATAAATGAGAAATTGATTTTATGATATCAATACGCAGCGAAGAGAAAAACAATATATATATATTATATTAATGGAAAAGCAAAATTTTATCAATGAAGAAGAATATATTATACATATAATGATATAAATGACAGAAAAAGAAGCAAACCAGTAAGGATCGGACCACATACCTGGAGATATCATCAGTTATAAACCCTCTGTACAGCCCCCGGATGCCCTCGCTTTTCACAATGGAAAAGCGCCGTGCCGGAGAAAAGCGCCGCTCCGTGAATGAAAAACTTCCACTTGTTCAACATTTGCCACTCTATCTCGCCCGGCACGTCGATTTCTAGGCCCGAAACCGACGCCGATTCGTCTTCCTCCGCCGTCCTCAAATTCATCTCTCAAAAATCCAAAATTTTACACTGCATATATGCACACTAAAAAAAAACTATTAATTTACGGACTTTTTTTTACTTTTGTTTATGAAGGATGAATCTAACAACAGACCTAGATCAAACTGATCTAACCATGGAAGAATTAATCATCATGGCCGCCGGCGACCCGGAAGTTCGCCGGAAAGTTTGGATCTTTACCGGGAAAAAAGAGGCGTAGACAGAAAAAAACAAAAAAAAATTCGATAAACAGAGAAAAAGTTATATATATACGGTGAGAGAAGTGTTTTTTAGAGTTGGTTATGTGTAGGTGACCGGAAAAGGAGGTGGATTTGGGTGACGTGGACAAGTGTGATACCGACACGTGGTGATTTTAGTTGGATTAGCTTTTTTCGAATTTTTAAATTAATTTAATATATATATATATATATTTTAATGTTCGGTTGTCAGGTAGTTTGTCTGCGGGAGGTGAGTTATTTGGTGCGGTTGGGTGTAGGGGAGATGGAGAAGGGAGAGCAGTTGATTATTGCGTGAGTTGGGAGGTTTGGACGGTTGGGATTTGTGCGCGAGACTTGGGGATGTTAGATGACGTGTAAATTCTTATCCATGAATGTGGTAAGTTAGGTTTTGGTGTAGTGAAGCTTAGATATGAGAATATTCTGCTTCCAATGAGTGTTTGCCACGTCGGCTACTTGATAATTTCTTTTTTATTATGAAAAAAAAAAAAAAAAAGGGTTAGGTTGAGATGAAAATGATTTGGGGCATTATTTTGTTGGAATTATTATGATTTACTAGTATGTGTGGGGTGGTTTTTCATTGTTGGAGTATATATTTCGGTCTTGCATATCGTAAATGATAATGATAGGTCGACGGTGAAGAGAGAAGAGAGAGAGAGAGAGAAAAAAAAAAAAAAGGTCCAACAAACCATATTTCACGTTAGGCTCGTTAAATAGATAAGCCAAATTCAAAAAAAATAAATAAATAAATAAATAAAAATCTTAAGGTAGGACTATTAATTTAATTCTTTAGTTATGAAGTGAAATGAAATTTTCATATTTGATCGAAAACATAAGAACCAATATATATGGTTAAAAACAAAAATTAATAATTTTACAAAGTTAATTTTGACAAAATTGTCATAAATTGATGATAGAATATTGTATTCACAAACATTGAAAAACGAAATAATGTGTAGATATTTGTTTAAAGAGTTGCGTGAATGGTATAGTATATATATTGAACACTATAACATGCATTGTCATTTGGAAGAAACTAGCACTTAAGAGGGATCAAAGAAGTGTAACAATACTCAAGAGGAAAGAAAAAAAAAAAAAAAAAAGGGAACCAGAGAGCTTCAATGCTCTTTAATGGCCACCACATTACAATGAAGATCAAATTGAATAAGCCAAAATAATATAAGAGAGTCGGTAACTCTCCGACCATGTCGACTCTTAGATGTATAGATATATAGATATATATAGAGAGAGGCTCGGCTCGTTAACATATATAGGTATACTTGCCAGCCCCTATCATACATGCCAAAATGACACAAGACAGGTAGCTAGATAGTAGTCCTGCCAGGTGGTGCATTCATAAAAAATGAGGACTACGTTCGTTTTTATAGTGGTCGGTTAAGCCAAAATGACACACGAGTAGCCACACATGAGTTAGTAACTCTCCACCACGTCTCAGTTGTTGAGCATACTCGTTTCCTTTACATTTTCTTGCTGCATATCCCAACATTTCCATCCATTGGTTCTTAATGACCTCCCATTTGTCCTCTAATGTCTGTGTCAATAGACATGAAAGAAATTTAATCACAATCAATAGTCGACAATCACTAAATCCAAAAATGTAAACATTTTATTTAGCATTGAATGATAGTATTTTAAGGTACATGAGTTTTGACTCGTTAATATACATGGTAGTTCTCACATACAAACGTGAAGACCAAGACAGATAATGAAGACATATATGTCACATGGTTTATATTCCTACCATATATATGCAATAAGAAATTGAGAACAAATGGACATAGAGACACAGAGACAGATATACTTACGATACATCATACATGCATGCAGGGAGGGAACTGGGAAGGGCACATCATGACTATAGGACCTTATGCCTCTTATTTTAGATAAGACATAACGAGTACTTTGAAAAAAAATATATACCTGTGAATGTTTACCATTCACTTCATTTACAAGTTTCAGTGCAGGATATATCCAATTTGACTCTTCACCATAATAATCAGACCTTTCGAGCAATCTCTTGCATGCTTGTGCCTTGAACTTATTATCATATCTGTCATTGGTTACTCTGAATCTGGATGGTCTTATACTCCATTCAACCATTTTCCTTATGTGTCTGATGTTAATACGATCATTGTTTTCAGTGGATAACATAGAAGGCCGCTCCACTAGAAGATACATCATGTATCTAGAAATTCTTTTGATCATTTTACAATCCTTGCGAAATTGAACAGACACAAAATCATCTCGATCTGAATAGTACCAAACTTCTGTAGCAATGTGCCAAACCATAATACTCCACTCAAAATTTTCATCGATATTTTTAGCTGTTTAAAAAAAATATATGTATATTTATTTTTTCAGATTCATAGTTAACGTTCACATCATGTCATTAAGAATGAAATCATATATGTATATGATTGTTTTAATTGTACCTTTTTTATGCTGTGGCTCTTCAATGTCCATGATGGAAGGAAATTCAGTGAAGGGAGGTCTCCATTGCATATTACTTCTATTTGTTTCTGCATCCTCAGCTTTCTCCTTGACATACATAAAGATTAGTTTTCTTAAATCATCTGAGACTTCACAATGCCAGTAATTTCCCATCACTCTAGTTGTGTCTAGAAACTTTGAAGTCTGCATCTCGGTCTTTGCTTTGTTGGCGGTTAAGCTTACCAGAGTGTATTGGGACATGTTATTGGACCACCTCTTCTTGCTGGAGCACGACCCCTTAAATATTAGTTGTGGAATAGGATTAAGGGTTTTCAAGATGGGATGGTTTTTGTTCTTTATCAACCAAACAACAAATGAATCTGAAAAAACCATTAATAGTGCTGCATATATGTCATGGACAACAGCTACAATTATTAATAGGTATGTTATCGAAAGATCCACCTTCGAATACTTGTGTTTGTCAACCAGAACAGGGAAGAGCACCATAACTGAACAGGAGAGAGCGAAAGTGATCAACCGCAGGACTAATCGCCGACAAGTATAGAGTAATGGTGCCTTGGTGTAAAGCAAATCGTACATCATTCCAAGTTCTATTTCGATTACTTTGAAACCATATTCTCCGGTCAACATAGTTTTGAAGGTATCAAAGCTCGATCTTCTAATAAATTCTTCCATTGGATCATCTAAGAAAGCAAGTTTACTTATGAATAGTGATTCTTCAGCAAAACGCAATGCTGATTCTTCAGAATTGATCTCTTCAGAATCGAGATCATAAAATGATCTGGAGAACTCTCGACGTTTCTGGCTGGTTGCTGATCTAAGAACCCACGTCCGTTCCCCATACTTGATAATCCCAGGAAGAAACATTACAAGGGACAGAATTGAAACGCTAGAGGCTGTCCAAGACATGAGAAATACAGAAAGTGCCATTCCTGTGTGGACAAATAGTCCAATCAAGTGCCTCAACCAAAGCTCATTATCTTCTAACGCATAAGCTGTTATGGTATCGGGGCCACCCAAATGTAAGACTAGAAACGGTGCCCAGAATGCAGATAGTTGAGTGTTTGCATCCAATGATGACGATGATCCAGCAACATCATGATCCTTATCGTATAGCTCTATGAGGTTACTTGAGAGTATACCAAGCGCGAAAGTTGCTATAGAGTCTGTAGTTATGTAAGCAGACCAGACAACAATTCTGATCCATAACTTGTTATTGTACTTTCGACGGTTACCCAGAAAGTTGATAAGTATTTGAAGGATAAGACTGAACAGAACTATTACACGTAGATCCCATTCCTTCCATAGTTTCCTCAACCATGAAGGATATAACTCCATTAATTTCCCATTTCTTCGAATACACAACTAGATTTCAAGCCACACCTAAGATATAGAAAGAATAATCATTCTTCGGTGCATAGTACAGATAGTCCTATATATAAAATGCTAGACCGACGGAACTTTCATACTAATAATTAGTAAGAAAATAAATAACAATAATATTTTCAAAATTTCGATGGCATATTCAAATTTCTATTGGTTATGATATAAGAAATATTGTCAAAATATCATATCTAAAACAGAAGCAAGGAGAAGAAAGAAGGAACAAACCTTCTTCTTAAGTACAAGATCGAGGATTTTCAGCTCTCTGAATTTGCAATTTCAGCTTTGAACTGTTCCCCCCAAAAATTTTGAGAGATGGTAATAACAGTAAGAAAAAGTTGAGTTTTTGGATGTGAAGTTTCTGTCATATATATATAAATATACTTCAGCTTCTTATACTTGGAAAAAGTGAAAACTTACTTCGACTTGTTCAAATTAATCTAAAATTAGATATGAAGTATATTTTGTTGATAAAATATACTTTACAGCTCAAGTAGCGCGATAAAATCCATGCTATAAAGTATATTTTATTGTATAGATTTTATTGTATAGATTTTATACAATACAAATTGTTTAAATATCTATTGCATAATTATAAAATAAAAATATAATAATTTATCCAACTTGAAAAGGTTCCATCTAAGTCTCCAATCCATTTTACAATTATAATTACTTCGTCGAATATCTCATGGTTGGATAATCTATTATTTATTTCAACCAATATAATAGTTTGAGTTTATATACAATTATTAGACTTTTTTCTATTAAATTCTTAATCAAACCCTAAGAAAGAAAAAAATATTTTAAAGTATAATCAAGGATGTGCCAATTAATACAAAAGATAAAAACACTATAAGTGCATATGTTTAATAAATGTATTATATATTTATGGTATAAAAATATTTAAAATTATGTATTTATATTTGTCATTTATAATATTATAAATGATGCACAAGTAAAAATTTTAAATAGTAAGAAAAAAAAGATTTCATAATAAATAAAATTATTTAATTTATTTTTTATTTTTATGTTGGGTTATCAAGTTGGGTTGAGTTATATTTTATTAACCCAACCTAATTCAATCTTAAAAGCAATCCAACCCAATCTAATCAGGTCGGGTTAGATTGGGTTGGCGGGTTGGTGCCCGCCTCTATGTAGGAGTGTAGCATTGTGCTCTAAAAATGATATAATGAATTGACAGAAAAAGTCGTGTAGGCATGTGAAAAGTTAAAAAAAACATTAAAAAAAAATAAAAAAATAAAAACAAAATCGTTTTTTATTCGGTGTAGGAGTGTAGCATTTTGCTCTAAAAATGATATAATGTAGGCATGTGAAAAGTTAAAAAAACATTAAAAAAAGAAACAAAATTGTTTTTGCTTTGCCTACAGGTGTGTAGGCGTGTAGCATTGTCGCCCTTGTGTTATGTGTTATATTGAGCACAGTATATATCAGTGTTCGAAAAATTGGTTTGGGCGGCCGCCTAGACGCTGTGCGGCCTTTTACTGTACCGAATCTAGAAATTTCAGCCATAAAAATCAGTTAACGAAAGTCAACGACAGTCAACCATGGTCAACGGAAAATTGGCCAAGTTGAACTGATTTTTAAGAGATTAATCGGTCTAGGCAAGGTCAAAATCGTTGACCCGCCTAGCCCGTTTTTTTTTTTAAAAAAAAGGTTCACCAAAACATGAAAACAGTGAAAATAAAACCTAAAATCCATCACAGATCGTGAAAATCAAAACCATAGACCAAAACCCAAAATAAAACCCAAATCAAACCTCTTCCAATCGCCGATAACAACAGAGATCCACCAAAACGGCACCGAGATTTAATGGTGTTCTTACAAATTGAATCAATGGAGAAAATATGTGCAAAATCAACACACAAATTAGATTTGAGTGTTGTTGACAAACAAAATCCACGAGATTTAGTGAAAAATAATTCAAAAACAAGCTTCAATGGAGGAGTGAGAAAGCTTGAAATGAGAGAAAATGGTGGAAGAAATTTTGGCTATAGGTGTGAAAGTGAAAGTGAAAGAGAGAGAGAGAGAGAAGGAGGCGTGAATCTGTGAAAGAAGGAAAGAAAAAAAAAAAGATTTGTTGACTTTTAAAAAGCATATTTATAAAATAACAAAAGATACCCTCTCTCAATGTAAAAATTTAAAATATACAACAAGAAGTACAAACTATATTAAAAAGGTACAAGACATAAAAACAAAAAGGGAATTATGTTCATAATTTTATTTGAATTTCGTCATAATATGAGTTTTATTATTTGTTTTATAGGTAGGAAAAAATATTAAAAAATAATAAATAATTAAAAAAAATCGCCGGCCTAGAAATCTGCCTAGGCGCTAGGCGCTGGTCCACCACCCGACTAACGCCTAGCATTTACTAGAACACTGGTATATATATATATATATATAAGATTCGGATTCGGATTCGGATTTTTTTGGACTTGGATTATCTGAATACACACAATACTTTTATACATGCTGTATTCGATTTTTGGATACGGACTTTTGCCAGGTGGCGGTAATGGTATGAAGATTGCCGATACGTGCACACCTGTTATTTCATTTTTTTTATTTATTGTTTTTTCTTTGCTCGTGGACAACCCATCATTGGCATTTTTATAGATAAATAGAAATCTATTCAATTTTACTGTTCAAGTGAACAATTAAATTTTAGAGTTGTTTTAGTATATATAATAATAGTATTTTTATTTTTATTTTTATTAACGTCTATTATTGATACTTGATTTTTGTAACTGTCACCGAATTAATCTTGAGTTTTTTTTTTTTCAACACTTGCAACTAAAATACCGTTACTTCTTTCCATAAGACAAACTTTCTTTAATTAAAAACAAAAAACAAAAAAGAAGGAGAGAAGGTAAATTTGGAAATCAATAAGCTGAGACTTATTTAATAAGTTTTGGCTTTGGTCAACAATAACGTTGTTCAATCGAAACTTAAAATTTCATTCTTTTTAACATACGATCGGAGTCTCGATAATAATGTGATGTTACAAAATTTTCGATTTTTAATCCACCAAAATTGAATGCTACCAGAACACATAAAAATTGTTGATTTTAGTGTTTCTTTTTAATGCTTGTCAAAATGAGAGTGTTCTACTAATAAAGTAGTGTTTTTTAATGCCTTAACTAAGATTTCAAACGTGTCTTTTGAAATTTAGAATCAAATGAATTTTTTATAAAAAGAGTGAATAATACCGGTGGGAGTAAGAAAAATAAAGCAAGAAAGTGGGTGGGGACATCTTTGTAAGTTCATTTTTGTTTTGTGCCAAAAAAAATTTCAAGTTATTAATGTAGTGATAAATACGAAAATCAAGGTCCATTCGATGCTAATTATTCTCACTATTTTAAAATACTATTTAAAGATCATCAACAAGATGAAACCTTACAAATATTAGGTTGTTTTTTTTTCCTTTCAATTCCTTGAAGATTTAACAAATAATTTTCTTTGAACAAAGTTTTAGTGGTTGTTTGGATGTATTAATTTCAAAACAATAATATTTCATTGTCTAAAATTTTGTTCAATTTTTGTGTGAAGTAATATGACAATCTAATTTGAAACAACCATATTGATAGATTATATGATGATATGATAGTTATAGATAAGTTCACCAATTTATTTGGACAATATAACATTATTCAATTAAAAAAAATTCGACGAGATGAGATTGGTCCGGTGGTAAACCCCTCACACCTGCACCACGAGATTGCAAGTTTGAGTACTCCCTTCTCCCCCAAAAATCCTGAATTTATATAATACTGTAATACTTAATAAATAAAAAAATAAATAAAAAAAAAACTTAAAAAAAGTTTCATGCCTTTAGTGTGTAGTAATTCGGGGTCTTGCCTTTAGGAATAGTTTAATTTAGCTCAAGAGTAGTAGGGATGGCAATAGGGCAAGTTCGGGGCGGGGTGGCCCTCCTCGTATCCCGCCCCATTTATTTTTTGAGATCCTATCCCCACATAAAACCCCATAATATATGGAGCGGGGCAGGTATGCTTTACCTATCCTCACCCATTTACCCCATTTGCCCAATTTATTCAATTTATTTATTAAAATAATAAATATATAACCTAATGAATAAGATATAATATATAAAGTAATTCTAAAAAATTATTAAAAATAATCTCATATACATTAAATGTAAATATAAATCTCACAACTAAACAAATAAATCGTTATGGCTGCCGACGATCGGGAAGTTCACCGAAAAGTTTGGATCTTAACCAGGAAAAAAGAGGCTTATACAGAAATAATAATAATAATAATAATAATAATAATAATAATGTGTTTGTGTCGGTAACAAAAGGTAAGTGTTTGACTATAGATTGCATATTAATTACTTTGAGCTGTATCCCTGGCCTCTCAATCACATGCATAACTCATAACCGGAAGACTTGATGTCCAGTGGGACCAACTTTAGGAGCAAGAATTCAACGACTCTTGGGACAATATAAGTTCCAGTGTATTATTACAATCACGAATTGAAAAAAGAAGAAGTTTGTTTTAGATTTAAATTTGAATAAGTTGTAATTATATAGGATTTTTATACTATCTAATCTTTATTGCATTTCTCTTATATTTATGACCTTGCTGTCAATAATAAAACGATAAATTAATTTGCTATAAGTTATGTGTTAGTCACTTCTAACATTTTGGGAGGTCAATCAAAAGTTCTTGTATCATGCAATGTATCTTCTTCAGACATTCTGTTGCAGCTGAAATAATTTTTTTTGTTAACAATAAAGATCTACCTTTTGGTAGGACTCTCGACCTTTTGTTGATCTAAGAACCCACGTATATTACTTGATAATCCCAAGAATAAACATTAGAAGCGATAGAATTGAAAGGCTAGCTGAGGCTGTCCAAGCATGAGAAAGAAAAGAGATTGCCATTCCTGTCTGGACGAATAGTCCAAGCTAGTTTCTCAAACAAAGTTCATTATCTCAGAGCCAGCCCTGAGGCAGGGCACAAGGGGAGCCCGCCCAGGGCCGAAGAAAATTTTGCTCAAATAAGGGCCCATTTTATTTTATTTATTTTTATTTTGTGTGTGTTCTGTGTTAAATGGTTCAGAGAAAAAGGGCCAAATATTTGTTTTTTTTTTTTTTTTTGATAGAAAAGGGAAAACATTACACACACAGACTAAAAGAAGGGCTGGGATTCAGCCAGAAAAACTCCTTCACAGAGGAGAAGGCAGACATAGCTAGCTTGTATGCCAAGGAATTTCCGGATTTGGAAATCGCACGGCAATTACAGCAACCGACATCTAACAAGAGAGCCTTAATATCATTAATAATGAATTTTGATTCCCCAAACAGGGGGGTTTGGTCAGAAAGGATAGACTCTATCCAAGGGGAAGCAGCTTCAACTGAATCAATCTTGAGACTGTAAAAGCTTGCTAGAGAGGCACCTTCGTGGATCGCCAGGCACCCTCCCATAGCAGTGCTGAAAGTACCCCTTAGGGTAAAAGCCCGAGCAATGAGGATTTGACCTTTATCATCACGGATAGTGGCACCTATACCAATTGAGTTCGCATTCTTTTGGAAGGCCACAGCAGTGTTAAGCTGTGAGCGGTGGAGGCCGACTGGACTGGATGAGGGAGGAAGAAGAAGTAGGTGAAAAAAAAAATGTTTTATTAAAATAATATATATTTAATTATATGTGACCCATTTCATTTGGAAAACAAAAACAAAATCAAGAAAAACAACTTTTTTTTTTGTTTTTCAAAATTTCCACTTTTAACACATGTGTGTGTTTTTCATTTTGTTTTTGTATTTTGAAAATAAAATGAAAAACGGTTACCGGACGCGAATTCGAAATCATTTTTGAAAAATAAAAACAAAAATAGGCTGAAAACAAGCTGGACAGGCCCTAAACTTTTTCATTAGCAATTTGAATGATATATAGACAATAATTTAAGGTGTGTGAGTTTTGGCTCGTTAACATATATAGATATACATCATACATTTAATTACATGCCAGCCCCTCAGGAAGAGGACGACATGACTCTAGGACCTTATGCCTTTGATTTATATACCTTATTGTTAAACCCACTATGTACCATCAAAAGCTTTTATTCTTCCTCATGCCTTCCGATTTGTTCCTCAAATGTCCATCCTTCCACGAGCCTTCTGATTTGTTCCGATATGTTCCTTAGAAAAGAAAAGCAGTCATCAAATTAAGAAATCAGCTCAAATGAGTCAAATCATTCAGGATTACAATCACTAGGTTAAATTCAAGAAGTACGCAAATAAAATAAAAAGTTGGCATTCCAAGATGTCAGGATATATAAGACTAAATGAAATAGAATGGAATAAAAAAGTAATATGCAATACTAAATGAAAATGATTCTGCAGATGAAAACATCTAGAACAAATGACGAGTAACTAGACAGTAGTACTGTCAGGTGATGCATCCATAGGAGGAAAACATCACTTTTTTAAGAAATAAAATATTGGAAAATGGATGAAATAATGAAAATATCCTTACGACCATCAACCCTGACCAAATATGACTAACAAACACCTATGCCACTACTGTATCATAATAAGATCTTTATTTTTTTTGAACAGCACAATTTTAATGTTAGAGAAAAAGGAGGCAGAAGCCCAACAACTCTCTTGCCAAGGCAAGACGCACACAACCAACAACCACAGCTGAACTAACAAGCGCTACTCACAAAAAAAAAAAAAAAAAAAAGCTCACAAACAAGGCTAAAAGCAAAGCTAAAACAGAGCAATGACCAGAACAGAGCAAACAAATAGATAATCATAATAAGATCTTTATAAACTTAGCAAAGCATATATAGCTCAAACCAAATAGATAATCCTAATCGGTATACTAGTCATCTTACACTTGCTCACAACGTTCGTTCGGATAGTGGTCGGTTAAGCCAAAATGACACAGGAGCAGCCACACATGAGTTAGTAACTCTCCACCACGTCTCAATTGTTGAGCATGCTCTTTTCCTTTACATTTTCTTGCTGCATATCCCAGCATTTCCATCCATTTGTTCTTAATAGACTCCCATTTGACTTCTAATGTCTGTGTCAATAGACATGAAACAAATTTAATCACAATCAATAGTCGACAATCACTAAATCCAAAAATGTATACATTTTAGTTAGCATTGAATGATAGGATTTTAAGATACATGAGTTTTGACTCATTAACATTCATGGTAGTTCTCACATACAAACGTGAAGACCAAGATATATAACGAAGACACATATGTTATATTCCTACCATATATATGCAAAAAGAAATTGAGAACAAAGGGACATAGAGACACAGAGACAGATATACTTACGATACATCATACATGCATGCAGGGAGGGAACTGGGAACGGCACATCATGACTATAGGACCTTATGCCTCTTATTTTAGATAAGACATAACGAGTACTTTGAAAAAAAATATATACCTGTGATTCATTCACTTCATTTACAAGTATCAGTACAGGATCTAGATAAATTGACTCCCCACCATGACTATAAGGCCTTTCGAGCAAGCTCTTGCATGCTTGTGCCTTGAACTTATTATCAAATCTGTCATTGGTTACTCTGAATCTGGATGGTCCATTCATGACTGCCCATTCAACCATTTTCCTTATGCCTCTGATGTTAATACGATCATTGTTTTCAGTGGATAACATAGAAGGCCGCTCCACTAGAAGATACATCATGTGTCTAGAAATTCTTTTGATCATTTTACAATCCTTGCGAAATTGATCAGACACAAAATCATCTCGATCTGAATAGTACCAAACTTCTGTAGCCATGTGCCAAACCATAATACTCCACTCAAATTTTTCATTTTGAAACTGTTTAAAAAAAAATATATGTATATTTATTTTTTCAGATTCATAGTTAACGTTCATATCATGTCATTAAGCATGAAATCATTTATGTATATGATTGTTTTAAACGTACCTCTATAAAGGATTCCCGTTGGCTCTTCAATGTCTAAGAGGGAAGGAGATTCAGTGAAGGGAGGTCTCCATTGCATAATACTTCTATTTGTTTCTGCATCCTCAGCTTTCTCCTTGACATACATAAAGATAAGTTTTCTTAAATCATCTGAGACTTCACAATGCCAGTAATTTCCCATCACTCTAGTTGTGTCTAGAAACTTTGAAGTCTGCATCTCGGTCTTTGCTTTGTTGGCGGTAAAGCTTGCCAGAGTGTATTGGGACATGTTATTGGACCACCTCTTCTTGCTGGAGCCCGCGGAATTAAGGGTTTTCAAGATGGGATGGTTTTTGTACTTTATCAACCAAACAGCAAATGAATCTGAAAAAACCATTAATAGTGCTGCATATATATCATGAATAACAGCTACAATTATTAATAGGTATGTTATCGAAAGATCCACCTTTGAATACTTGTGTTTGTCAACCAGAACAGGGAAGAGCACCATAACTGAACAGGTGAGAACGAAAGTGATCAACCGCAGGACTAATCCCCGACGAGTACAGAGTAATGGTGCCTTGGTGTAAAGCAAATCGTACATCATTCCAATTTCTATTTCAATTACTTCGAAAGCATATTCGAACAACATAGCTCTGAACCAATTGAAGCCGTTTCTTCTAATAAATACTTCCATTGTATCATCTAAGAAAGCATGTTTACTTATGTATAGTGTTTCTTCAGCAAAAAGCAATGCTGATTTTTCAGAATTGAACTCTACAGAAGAGAGAGAATAAAATGATCTGGAGGACTCTCGACGTTTCTGGCTGGTTGCTGATCTAAGAACCCATGTCCGTTCTCCATACTTGATAATCCCAGGAAGAAACATTACAAGGGACAGAATTGAAAGGCTAGAGGCTGTCCAAGACATGAGAAATACAGAAAGTGCCATTCCTGTCTGGACAAATAGTCCAATCAAGTGCCTCAACCAAAGCTCATTATCTTCTAACGCATAAGCTGTTATGGTATCGGGGCCACCCAAATGTAAGACTAGAAACGGTGCCCAGAATGCAGATAGTTGATTGTTTGCATCCAGTGATGACGATGATCCAGCAATATCATGATCCTTATCGTATAGCTCTATGAGGTTACTTGAGAGTATACCAAGCGCGAAAGTTGCTACAGAGTCTGCATTTATGTAAGCAGACCACACAACAATTCTGATCCATAACTTGTTACTGTACTTTCGACGGTTACCCAGAAAGTTGAGAAGTATTTGAAGGGTAAGACTGAACAGAACCATTACACGTAGATCCCATTCCTTCCATAGTTCCCTTAACCATGAAGGATATAACTCCATTATTGTCCTCCTTTTCTTTGAATACACCAAATGCTCACAACTGAATTTCAATCTACAAATAATAAGTAAAAATAATAATAATTATTATTTTTTTCTTTTTGAATTTGAGGGAGGGGAGATTATGTAGTTACACTAGGCTACGGCCACTAAATAATCATTCTTTGATGCAAACATACAGTCTTATATAAGACTAAGTTTGGCACATGGTTATATTCTGTATTATATTGTATTAAGTTATACAGTATCTATATATATGCTTTTTGTTTCCGACTATTTTGTTAATTAATAAAATTGGGGTTCAACTACTATATAAGATAGTACGGTTGCTGGGTCAAAATTTGTAACCCAAGAATGTATAAAAATTAAATATTTAAAAATTAAAAAAAAAGTTAAACAGAAAGTAACTAACTCTCTAGATCTCACATAACTACCCATTTGTAATACATTTCCTGTATGACAGGAAAAAAAAACCCATAAAATTGAGGGTTCAACTACAATACATGGTTGTATGGTTGTTGGGTCATGTATATATTGTTGATTCAACTATTATAAAGTATATATTTGTTGTATTATATTTTAAAAATTAATAATTAAATAAATTATTATTCATGTAACCAATTTGAAGAATATTTGAAAATTTGTTTTTAATATTTTATTTAACCTAAATAGTTTTTAGATTTATATTATTATAATAACATTTTATTTTTATTTAATTAAATTTTAAATTTAATATTAAAATAAAATTATTTTAGTATTATATTTAAAAATATTATTATATTAAAATGTATTATTATTATTATTATTATTATTATTAAAATTTATTATCAATATTATTATTATTATTATTAAAATTTATCATCATTATCAGCATCATTTTCATGATTATTAATATTTATTATTTATTAATAATTATTATTATTGCTATTATTTCCTCTTTCAATTAGCTAATACAACATCCACTCATTTAGATCAATTAATATTGTATTAGTTAATACAATGTAATGTATAGTACAAACATTATATTTTATTATTCTAATACATTTTAAAATTTGAATACAATACAATACAAGCCATCAAATATAAATATATAATTTTCATGTCTAATAATAAATAAGGAATAAACAAGAAAGTAAATATCGATAATATTTTCAAATTTAAATTAATTATGATGTAAGAAATATTGTTAAAATATCAAAACTTACAATCAAGTCAGTGCAAGGACAAAGTTAGCTTATCCGACTTGGAGTTGGAGGTACAAAGTGCGACAATTTACAATTTACAATATATAATTTATAATTTAGAAGTGTCAAATTTAAAAGGATTCAAATTGTAATAAATATATAAGACTTAAAAAACTTTTGTGGGCTTAAAGCCCATGGATACCCGTCATCGGTCCATCTTATCAAAACATGCATAATATCTTGATTATGGGTGGCGATTATCTACATGATTCGATGATACGATGCAAAAATAGTTGGTTTGTGTTAATTTTGTCACTTAATGTGAGAAAATTTAACCTAATGAGTAAAGATTTGTGTGAGGAAATTTAACAGAAAAGAGTAATCAAGATGGTGAAGCAATTCCCAGGAAATGGCAAAGTCATAAACAACCATCACTTATCAAAGGGGTTATAAATATGAACAAAATTAAGTAGACTTGTAAAGTAACATCTAGGGGTGGGCATGGGTTGGTTTGGGTTAGGTTTGAGTATACCCAAACCAAACCATTATTTAATCCCGTTCGTTTTTTACAACCCAAACCAACCTAATTATAAGTTAAAACCAAACCAAACCAAACCATAAAATTCAGTTTGGTTCGGTTTGGTTTAACGGTTTAAGCAATTAATGACATTATTTTTTATTTGAACAATTTTATTTTTTTATAAGTCTTGTTATTTTCGAGAGTTAAAGTCTTTTGCTTTTCCTCTACCAAACTATTTTGATATCTGAAACAACCCTCCAAATGATTCCAAAAAGTACTAGTCTCATTCTTACTCTCACATGTATACTCTTTACCATAATAATTAAACTTACATGTGGGATTGTTGGGATTACCTAATTTAGTAAAATAATTCCATATCAACGATCTTAATGCTTTCTTCTTTATGCCATCATCAATACAGAGCTGCAAACTTGAATTGTGCCTCGAGAATGAGATTTTTTTACCATTGTCTGATACATATGGGTAAAAAAAAAAAAAACAATTAGTGATATGAGATGAATATGAGTATGACGAATGAGAACAATAAAAAAAAAAATTGTTACTTACCCAAAAAAAATATATATATATATATATATTTAGTTTAGTGCCTTCGGAAATAGCTTTGAGAAGAAAGACAAGGGTGGCACTGTGACAGTGAGGTGAGAACTCAGAATTTGAAGAGCGGCTGGAAATAAACATTATATAAAATTAGGTTAACTTTAGTTTTTTATTTTTTATTTATATCTAACAATTCATTTTTGAAAAATTTTATTTGATATATTAATTAATAATTAATATATATATATATATATATTTAAGTATGTAATGGTTTGGGTTGGGTTATACGGGTTGATAAAACATAACCCACAACCAACCCAAACCAAATGGGTTACTCAAAAGCAACCCAATCGGTTTTTTTTATTTACCAAACCCAAACCAACCCGCTTAAATTGGTTTGGTTTGGGCGGGTTGATCGGGTTGGCGGTTTGGGTGCCCACCCCTAGTAACAACACTTTTTACATTAATTTGACAAAAATAAAGTTGGTGCGAGATTTATAGGGTACTAATTAAATATAAGTAAATATTAAATAAATATATATAAGTTGATAAATGAGAAATTGATTTTATGATATCAATATGCAGCGAAGACAAAAACAATATATATATATATATATATATATAATGGGAAAGCAAAATTTTATCAATGAAGAAGAATATATTATACATATAATGATATAAATGACAGAAAAAGAAGCAAACCAGTAAGGATCGGACCACATACCTGGAGATATCATTAGTTATATTTCTGCCCCACAGACTTCTGCTGGTGAGTCTCACTGGTTTGCTTAATTGTTATTTGTTAATTTTTTTGAAAAGGTAATTTTATTAAAGAGCCAAAAGGCCAAACAAGCAGAACAAGAACCACAAGGGCAAAGCCAACACCCAGAACAAGCCAGCCAACACAGGCCACAAACACACCAAGAAACAAAACCAGTAAGCTACCCAACACAGGCCTAGGAGGAAACAGAGTCTGCACACATAAGACTCGGAAAGGAAACAAAAACCAGCAGCGGCAGGAAAAGAAAAGAAAAACACTACACTAAGCTCCAGTTAATTGTTATTATAAGTTTATAACTACAAGAGATCTACTGTTGTCTTATATTCCTTCCCGTTTCCCCAAGTAACTCTTTTTTCTTTTTCTTTTTCATTTTTTATTGAATCTTCTTTAAGTCTTAATGATGTAGCCGATATAAAGATATATTTGGGTTTATAGCTGCCAGCGATGCACACACGTGTCACCTGCAGAATGACCTTCTCAGTATTCTTCTATTTTGTTGTTTTCCTTTATATTGCTTTTTGTTTGTTAGAAAACGCAGCTGTTTTTGCTCACACTTTTTGGGTTGTAAACCTTGAGATTTTATCTCTCTGCAATACAATTAATTCCTTCGCTAAGCTTGTGATGAAGCTTGAGCTGGGAATTCTTACCTCTTCATAGGTGTTTACGTCAAGTGGTATTCAGAGCCTTAGGTTGTTCCCTGACTCTGCTATGGCCGACGACGATGGGGACACGAGCCGATTCCGCGACGGTGATCGGGATTCGAAGGCCCTTTGGGCAGCCATGGATCTACTCGAAGCGCGATTGGAGAGAAAGATGGATCAGAAAATCGAATCCTTAACCAGGGATATTCGACAGATGTTTACAGACCATCTCAATGACAGATCGACGAATCGGAATCCTCATCACGATCGTACGCGAGTTTTTCCTCGTGGTCGAGCAGGTGGTAGAGGTGATGGTAACCGGCGACACAATCCTGAGTTTCTTAGTGACCAATCTGGTTTCGATGATGGCATTCCAATTCAAACACCCCCTCCTCCTCATCCTCCTCCGTTTGACGATGACGATAGTGGTACACTCTGGGATGTTGTTCGTCAAAATCAAGAACCGAATCAAACTCGAAATCGAGGTAATCAGTCTAAACCAATTAAATTCAAGTTAGAGATGGCTCCCTTCGATGGATACATGCACATTGAAGATTTCTTAGATTGGTTAGACAATGTAGAAGATTATTTTGAATGTATGGGAGTGGAAGAGAACATGAAGGTTAGGTTTGTAGCATACAAGTTGAAAGGTGGTGCTAGAGCTTGGTGGAAACAGTTACAGCACAACAGATTTTTAGAAAGTCAAGATCCGATTACTTCTTGGCCGAGAATGAAACAATTGCTTCGAACTAGATTTTTACCAACCAATTTCTCTCAGACTTTGTATCTTCAGTGCTTGAATTGTAAACAGGGGTCTCGTACCATTAAAGAATACACAGAGGAGTTCTATAGGCTTGGTGCTCGTACCAGTTTGGTTGAGGATGAAAGCCAGCAGGTGGCCCGTTACATTGGGGGTTTGAATGAAGACATCCAGGAGAAACTTGAAATGAATTCAATCTGGAGCCTGAATGAAGCTGTAAATCTGGCGTTCAAAGGAGAGAAACAAGTCCAAAGGAGCTCAAGTCGCAGTGGTCCTGTTAGGAAATTCCCTGCTACTGATCAGTCCAAATCTGGAAATTATTCTGGGGGTGGCCCTTCATCTAAGAAAACTCCAGAAGTGGTTCAAACCAGTGACAAATTAGTACCTCAGAAAGCAATCAATCCCTACGCAAAACCCATGGTAGGAAAATGTTTTCGTTGCAATCAACCAGGCCATAGATCTAATGAGTGTCCAACGAGACCTCAAGCACACTTGGTAGAATTGCAAGATGACGAACCATATAGCAATGAAGAACTTGAGGTTGCATATGAGAAAATGGAGCCTGCAGTACTTGATGGTGATGATGGTAGTCCTCTACTTTGCATTCTCGAACGATTGTTGCTAGCTGAACCTTGTGTATCTCAGAGAAACTCTATCTTTCGAACCAGGTGTACCGTGAAACAACTAGTGTGTGAAGTGATCATCGATAATGGCTCTTGTGAAAATTTTGTCTCTAAGGCCATGGTGAAGGCCCTCAACCTACCAACAATCAAGCACACAAATCCCTACAAATTGGGTTGGATTCGCAAAGGCACAGAGAGCAAAGTAACAGAGACCTGCAAAGTCCCACTCTCTATTGGCAAGGTTTATGCAGAGGAGGTAATTTGTGATGTAATAGAAATGGATGCTTGCCACATATTATTAGGACGACCTTGGCAATTTGACAGGGACATTGTGTATCGTGGGAAAGCAAACACGTGCTCATTTGATTGGCATGGTCGTGAGATCATACTTCTGCCAAGCTCGAGCAAGGCCACAAAACAGAAGGTTCTTCAACCTTCTCAGTCATTGCTGGCAATCTCAGGTAGTGACCTACACAAAGAAGTCAAAGATTCAGAGTGTTTACTGGCCCTGCTAATCAAAGAACTCACCCAATGTTTATCAATAACCGATTGGCCGTCATCCATTACTCAACTTTTGCAGGATTTCAAAGATTTAGCTCCAGAGGAATTACCAAATGAACTTCCTCCAATGAGAACTATACAACATAACATTGACCTTCAACCAGGAGTAACCTTACCGAATCTCCCACACTATCGAATGAGTCCGCAAGAGCATGATATTTTGAAGAGTATGGTGGACGAATTGTTAGCTAAGAATCTGGTTAGGCCAAGTTTAAGCCCTTGTGCAGTACCAGCTTTACTTGTACCCAAGAAGGATGGTTCATGGCGGATGTGTATTGACAGCCGAGCCATAAACAAAATCACTGTCAAATATAGATTCCCAATTCCGCGATTGGAAGATATGCTAGATAGGTTGGAAGGAGCCAGGGTATTCTCTAAGCTGGACTTACGTAGTGGCTATCATCAGATAAGAGTTCGCCCGGGAGACGAATGGAAAACGGCATTCAAAACCAAAGATGGTTTATTTGAGTGGCAAGTGATGCCATTTGGCTTGTGCAATGCACCAAGCACATTTATGCGACTTATGAACGAGGTTCTTAAACCTTTCTGCAGCTCTTGTGTTGTCGTCTACTTTGATGACATCTTGATTTATAGTAAAAGTAAAGCGGAACACATGGTACACCTTCGAGCCGTTTTTGAAGCCTTGAGAGAGCACAAGTTATATTTGAACCTAAAGAAGTGTGAATTCCTGTCTTCTCAATTGCTTTTCCTAGGATTTGTTGTGAGTAGCAAAGGCATAACAGTAGATCAAAAAAAAGTGGATGCCATTCTCTCTTGGCCAGCCCCTACCAATGTCACTGAGTTGAGGAGTTTCCTGGGATTAGCAACCTTTTATCGAAGATTTGTTAAAGGATTCAGCTCTATTGCAGCCCCGTTAACTGATTGCTTGAAGAGGGGAAGGTTCAAATGGGATCACACTCAGCAGGAAAGCTTTGAATTACTTAAAAACAAATTGTCTACTACCCCTGTGCTGGCCTTACCTAATTTTGAAAAGGTGTTCGAGGTAGAAACAGATGCTTGTATGACAGGAATTGGTGCTGTTCTCTCTCAGGATGGCAAGCCTATAGAGTTTTTTAGTGAGAAGTTATCCGACCATCGCCAAAAGTGGAGCACCTACGAACAAGAATTCTATGCCGTAGTACGAGCTTGCCACCAATGGGAGCATTATCTAGTCCAAAAAGAATTTATTCTACATTCAGATCACAGGACCTTACTATTTATCAATTCACAAAAGAACATCAGTAGGATGCATGCTCGATGGGTAATGTTTCTACAGAAATTTTCTTTTGTGTTCAAACACAAGGCAGGGCATTGCAACAAGGTCGCTGATGCTTTAAGCAGGCGTAATTCTCTGTTGGCTGTAATGAAAACTGAGGTCTCAGGATTCGAGTGTTTACAAGAGGAATATCCTACAGATACTGACTTTGGTATCATCTGGTCTAAATGTTTGAACCAAGAAATTGTGCAAGACTACCACATTCATAAGGGTCACTTATTCAAAGGTAACCAGTTATGCATTCCGGTCCACTCTTTGAGAGAATTACTGATTACAGAGGTGCATTCAGGCGGTTTAGCTGCACATGTTGGTAGAGATAAAACTTTGGCTATGTTGGAGGGTCGTTTCTTTTGGCCTCGAATGAAGAAAGACATTTCTCGTTTTGTTGAAAGGTGTGTTGTTTGTCAATTTTCAAAGGGCACTCATCAGAACACAGGGTTGTACTCTCCCTTGCCTATACCAGAGTCCATTTGGGAGGATCTCTCAATGGATTTTGTTCTTGGATTACCTCGTACTCAACGTGGTGTAGACTCTGTTTTTGTCGTTGTTGATCGCTTCTCCAAGATGGCACATTTCCTCCCTTGCAAGAGAGCTGCCGATGCTAGCTTCGTTGCTCACCTTTTCTTCCGGGAAATTGTCAGGCTTCATGGTGTTCCCAAGTCAATCACAAGTGATAGGGATGTGCGGTTCATGAATCACTTCTGGAAGGAGCTTTGGCGACGTTTCCAAACCAAACTCCAGTTTAGTTCAGCACACCACCCCCAAACTGATGGCCAGACTGAGGTCGTCAATCGATCGCTTGGAAACATGCTACGATGTGTAGCTGGTGAGAAGCCCAAACAATGGGACGCGACCCTACCTCAAGTTGAATTTGCCTTCAACACCATGATGAACCGATCAACTGGGAAAGCTCCCTTTGAGATTGTCTATACGAAAATGCCCAATCAAACCATTGATTTACTCACTTTGCCACAATTTCGAAGTAAGCCTGCTGCCTCTTTTGCTGAACAGATTCAAAAACTTCACTTGGAGGTCCAAACCAAGCTTGAAGAAAGCAATTCTCGTTAAAAGGAAGCAGCCGATCGCCGACGTCGTTTCAAGACTTTCCAAGAGGATGACTTGGTCATGGTGTACCTGCGTCGAGAGCGTTTTCCCGTGGGAACCTACAATAAACTCAGTGCTCGCAAGATTGGACCATGCCGGGTTCTACGCAAGATCAGTGACAATGCCTATTCGGTCGATTTGCCAGCCGGATTGAACATCTCCAACACCTTCAATGTGGCGGATCTGTACCAGTATCACCCACCAGATGATGCTCCAGTGGTCATTGCTTAAACTCGAGTCGAGTTTTTTTTCAAAGAGAAAGGATAGAGTTGATGTAGCCGATATAAAGATATATTTGGGTTTATAGCTGCCAGCGATGCACACACGTGTCACCTGCAGAATGACCTTCTCAGTATTCTTCTATTTTGTTGTTTTCCTTTATATTGCTTTTTGTTTGTTAGAAAACGCAGCTGTTTTTGCTCACACTTTTTGGGTTGTAAACCTTGAGATTTTATCTCTCTGCAATACAATTAATTCCTTCGCTAAGCTTGTGATGAAGCTTGAGCTGGGAATTCTTACCTCTTCATAGGTGTTTACGTCACTTAACTTTTAACTCATGTTAAGAATATTTTCAAGAAATATATGTTTAATGATTATTTGTACTTTATTTGTACTTTATTTGGTACAATGATGGTATGTAGATTAATTGATCTAGATCCAATAGTAAGAAAACAAATACAGAAAAGGATATATTCTTTTCTTTTTAAAAAAAAAAAAAGAAAAAGAAAAAGAAAAAAACTAGAGTGGTTAGAGCATCCACATTGGTGCAAAAATAAGACCCACTTTGCAAGACCCATTTTGGGTTTCATAAAATTGAGCCACATTGGTTGCAAATGAGACCCAAAAAACAAGACCAAAAAGTGGGGTCCACAAGAGTAGACCCAAATGGAGTTCCACATTTGGAACCCAATTTGGGTCTTGCCCAATGATTGGGGTTGGGTTCCCAACCCTCTCCAATCATTGGGTTGAGCTTTTTTTTTTTTTTTTTTTTTTTTTTTTTTTAAATTTATATATATATAATTAAAATTAAAATTAAAATATATAATTATTAATTTCAAAATATATATATAATGAAAAAATATATATATTTAATATTTATATTTCAATTATTTAAATTTAAATATATTATTATTAATTTCAATAATTATATACATAATGACAAAATATAAATAAATTTAATTAAATCAACAACGGAACAATTTCGGAATTTTGATATATATATAGACCGGTTCTCGGTTCGGTTCACCGGTTTGAACCCATGAACTGGAAACCTCACCGGAATATCCATTTTTTTTAAAACGAAACCGAAATCGGAAGAGGAATTGAACCGTCGGAACCTTCGAAAACCGGACCAGAACTGAAACCGAACCGTCGGAACCGCCAAACCCTAACCATTGGAACCGCTAGACTCAAACCATCGGAATACCAGACCCGAACCGGCGGAACCGCTAAAACCGGACCGGAACGGACAGGAACCGGAATCGGAATCGGAATCGGAATCGGAATCGGGACCGAGGAACCGGAATCGGAATCGGAATCGGAACCGGAACCGGAACTGGAACCGGAACCAAGGAACCGGAACCAAGGAACCTTAACCGAAACCGAAACCGAAACCGAAACCGAAACCGAAACCGGAACCGAACCTTCAAAACCGGAACCGAAACCGGAATCGGACCTTTAAAACCGGAATTGGAGCCGATTTTGAAGGTTCAAAACCGAAGCCGGATTCAAACCGAAACCGATGCCATGTCTAATCGTATACAATATTTTGTTTTAAATATTTATTTTTATTGTTGATGTAATTCGGTTGTAATAATTTTAAATTAATAATTTTTTTTTAAATGAATTATAATTTGTTAAATAATTGTTGATAGTGTTGATATTTAAAATATATTATATAATTTCTTTATTAATATATATATATATAATATTTTAAAGAAGAGTAATGATTGTTTGGAAAAAAGTAAAAAAAGTGAATCCACTTTTTTTTTTATTTTTAATTTGGCCCCATTGTGGGGAAAATGGATCCAAATAAAAGAGACCCAAATGGGAAGACCCATTCTTTGAAAAGAAGATTCATTTTTGATGATGTGGCACAAAGTGGGTCTTGTTTTTTAGAGCTACCAATGTGGATGCTCTTAGAGGGCTACTGAGACTTACTGAAATCAAACACTACACATGGATAAATATATATGTTTGTGAAATCCGTCATAAATCTATGAAAAAATTAAATCCAACCTTCTTAAGATTTTTGTTCTTTTTCACTCGAAATCAACTTATTCAAAAACTAACAATGACTAACCTATATTTAACAATTAACACTGATAAGGTGTTTGATAAAATGACTAAAAGAAAAGAATGTGTTTGATAAGGTCTTCAACACCACCACCGGGTACAGCACCGCCGACACGCCGGAGAAAAGCACCACCCCATGAATGAAAAACTTCCACTTGTTCAACATTTGCCACTCTATCTCGCCCGACACGTCGATTTCTCGGCCGGAAACCGACGCCGATTCGTCTTCCTCCGCCGTCCTCAAATTCATCTCTCAAAAATCCAAAATTTTACACTACATATATACACACTAAAAAAAAAACTATTAATTTACAGACATTTTTTTACTTTTGTTTATGGAGGATGAATCTAACAACAGACCCAGATCAAACTGATCTAGCCATGGAAGAATTAATCATCATGGCCGCCTGCGACCGGGAAGTTCGCCTGAAAGTTTGGATCTTTACCGGGAAAAAAGAGGCATAGACAGAAAAAAAACAACAAAAATTTCGTTAAACAGAAAAAGTTATATATATATATATATATATATACGCTGAGAAAAGTGTATTTTAGAGATAGTTGTGTGTGGGTGACCGGAAAAAGAGGTTTATTTGGGTGACGTGTACGGGTGTGATACCGACACGTGGCGGTTTGAGTTGGATAAGCTTTTTTCGATTTTTTAAATTTATTTAATTCTTTTTTTTTTTTTTTAATGTTCGGTTGTCAGGTAGTTTGTCTAAGGAAGGTGAGTTATTTGGTGCGGGTGGGTGTAGGGAATGCAGAGAAGGGAGTGCCTTTAGTTTTTGTGTGAGTTTGAGGTATGAACGGTTTTGATTTGTGCAAGAGAGGACTTGTGGGTGTGAGATGACGTGTAAATTCTTATCCATGAATCGGGAGAGTTAGGTTTTGGTGTAGTGGAGCTTAGATATGAGAATATTCTGTTTCCAATGAGATTTTGCCACGTCGGCTACTTGATAGTTTCTTTTTATTTATTTAGTTTATAGTAAGTTAAGTTGAGTTGAAAATGATTTGGGAGGAATTATTTTGATGGTATTGTCATGGTTTATTAGCATATGTGGGAGCGTTTTCTTCCTGAATCGTGGAAGTGAATATTTGGGTCATACAATTATGTATGTCCCGAATGATAGTTGATTGGTTTCGATAAACTTCTATCCCGTTCGGTATATTAATTTGTTTATTATTCTTAGTCTAGAATTAAGAGTAGATTAACTATTCATAAACATTGAAAAACGAGATAACATGTAGTTAATTGTTCAAAGAGACAAATGAATGATACATAGAACACCATGATATGTATTGTTATTAGGAAGAAACTAGTACTTTCTCAAGGAATCAAAGAAGTGTAATAAACAGAGAGAGAAGAAAAGGAACCAGAGAGCTTCAATGCTCTCTAACGAGGGTGAACCTAATTAAAAATCTTTTGCAAATCCAAATGCAATTATTCTTCCTCATCACTTTTGATTTAGATTTTGATTTCCTCATCACCTTCGATCTTGTAGTGGCCGGTTAAGCCAAAATGATACAAGAGAAACCAGACATGAGTTAACAATTCTCCACCACGTCTCAGCTGTTGAGAATGCTCCTTCCTTTACAATTCCTTGCTGCATATCCCAACATATCCGTCCAAGCGCTCTCAATTGTCTTCCATTTGTACTCTAATGGCTGGGATTCATGGTTCACTTTCCTTACAAGTTCCATTGCCCAATATAACAATCTCTTTTCAGGTGTCAATGCATAGATACGATTATGAAAATCAGTACCAGTAAGATGTGGATACTCTTCTTCAAGCAATCTCTTGCATGCTTCAGCCTTGTTGCTTGTAATTTTGTCTGCTCTGTATGGGAATATTTGCCCTCCCCGTCCATCAGCTCTTTTCCGTATGTATTTGAAGCTAATAATACGATCACTATCTACAAGTGATAACATAGAACGCCGCTCCATTAGAAGATACATCATGTATCTAGAAACTCTTTTGATCATTCTACATTTCTGACCAAACTGCTTTCGATCATCAGTCTGAAACTGCTCTTGATCTAAATAGTAACAAACTTCTGTAGCAATGTGCCAAGCAATAATACTGAACTCAAATTCCGTATTGATACCTACACCTGTTGAATATATTTCTATATATATATATATATATATTTTTTCAGATTCATCTTGAACATTCACATCATGCCATTAAGCATGAATTCAGATATATACATATATATAGAAGTGTACCTCCACCATAATTATCGATCAGCTTTTTCACAATGCTGGGGGAAGGCAATTCAGCGAAAGGAGGTCTCCATTGGCTAGTCCCTCTTCTTGTTTCTGCATCCTCATCCTCAGCTTTCTGCTTGACATACATGAAGATTAGTTCTCTTAATTCTTCAAAGACTTCATAATGCCAGTATTTGCCCATCTCTATTCTTTTGTTTAGAATCTTGAAAGACATCTTTGGCTTTGCTTTGCTGCTGGTAAATCTTAGCAGACTGCATTGGGGCATCTTATTGGACCACCTCCTAGTGCTGGTGCTGGTGCTGGGCTGCCTCTTCAGTAGTGGAAAACAGTTCAGTGTTTTTACGATGGAATCATGGCGGTGATCTATCAACCAACCAGCAAATATATCCGATAAAACCAGTAATAGTGCTGCATATATGTCATGAATAACAGCTACAATTATTAATAGGTATGTTATCGAAAGATCCACCTTTGAATACTTGTGTTTGTCAACACGAACAGTGAAGAGCACCATGACTAAACAGGTGAGTAAGAAAGTGATCAGCCGCAGGACTAATCCCCGAGGAGTATAGAATAAGCCCCGATGAGTATAGAGTAATGGTAACTTGGTGTAAAGCAAATCGTACATCATTCCAAGTTCTATTTCGATTAATTAGAAAGATTTGGACGACGTCATAGCAATGAACATCTCGGAGCTCCCTCTTCTAATATATTGATCCACTGTATCATCTAAGAAAGCACGATTACTTAGGCTTAATAGTGTTTTTTCAGCAAAATTTAATGCTTTTTCTTCGGAATCGATCACTGGAAGAGGAAGAAACCAAATAGAAAATGATCTGGACTCTAAAGAGGAATCTTGACGTTGCTGGAGGATGCTTGATCTGGAGGACTCTAGACGTTGCTGGTGGCTGCTTGATCTAAGAACCCACGTCCGTTCCCCATACTTGATAATCCCAGGAAGAAACATTACAAGGGACAGTTTTGAAAGGCTAGAGGCTGTCCAAGACATGAAAAATACAGAAAGTACCATTCCTATCTGGACAACTAGTCCAATCAAGTGTCTCAACCAAAGCTCGTTATCTTCTAATGCATAAGCGGTTATGGTGTCGGGGCCACCCAAATGTAAGAGCAGAAACGGTGCCCAGAATGCAGATAGTTGAGTGTTTGCATCCAGTGATGACGGTGATCCATGATCCTTATCGTATACCTCTATGAGGTTATCTGAGAGTATACCGTCAAGTGCGAAAGTTGCTACAGAGTCTGCAGTTATGTAAGCAGGCCACACAACAAATCTGATCCATAACTTGTTACTGTACTTTCGACGGTTACCCAGAAAGATGAGAAGTATTTGAAGGGTAAGACTGAACAGAACTATTACACGTAGATCCCACTCCGTTCATAGTTCCCTTAACCGTGAAGGAAATAACTCCATTATTGTCCTCCTTTTTCTTTGAATACACCAAATGCTCACAACAGAATTTCAATCTACACATAATAAGTAGAAATAATAAATTATTATTATTATTATTATTATTATTTTTCTCTTTGAATTTGGGGGAGGGGAGATTATGTAGTTACACTAGGCTAATGCGACCGGCCACTAATAAAATAATCATTCTTTGGTGCAAACATACAGTTTTATATAAGACCAAGTTTGGCACATGGTAGTCTTGATAACAAGTCAGTGCAAGGACAAAGTTAGCTTATCCGACTTGGAGTTGGAGGTAAAGTGCGACAATTTATAATTTATAATTTAGAAGGGTCACATTATGGAAAAGTCGAATTTAAAAGGATGCAAATTGTAAACAAATATATAAGACTTAAAAAACTATTGTGGGCTTAAAGCCCATGGCCACCAGTCATCGGTCAATCTTATCAAAACATGTATACCATCTTAATTAGAGGTGACGATATAAAAATAGTAGGTTTCAGTTAATTTCTCACTTAAGGTGAGAAAATTTAACCTGTTGACTAAAGATTTGCCTGAGGAAATTTAACAGAAAAGAGTAATTAATTTTTGGACAAGAAGAAGAGTAATAAAGATGGTGAAACAATTCCCAGGAAATGGCAAAGTCATAAACAACCATCACTTATCAAAGAGGTTATAAATATGAACAATTTAAGAAGACTCAGTAGACTTGTAAGGTAACAACACTTTTTACATTAATTTGATAAAAATAAAGTCGGTGCGAGATTTATAGGATACTAATTAAATATAAATAAATATTGACTAAATATATATAAGTTGATAAATGAGAAATTGATTTTATGATTTCAATACGCTGGCTGCGAGGAGAAAAATTATATATATATAAAATCGAAAAGCAAATTTTTGTCAATGAAGAAGAATATATTATACATATAATGATATGAATGACGGAAAAAGAAGAAAACCAGTAAGGACCACATACCTGGAGATATTATTAGTTATATTTCTGTCCCACAGACTTCAGCTGGTGAGTCTCGACTCTCAACTGTTGTTTGTTTTTATAACTAAAAGAGATCGACCGATATTTTCAGAGCCGGCCTTGACGTTTTTTTTTTGAGGCTGGGGCGAAAATGTAAAAAATTGGAAAAAGGGGCCCCATGACATGTCAAATGAGGAATAAGATGGTCACAAAATGGCCACAATTTTTTTAATATATTCTAATCATATAATTAAAAAAATAAAATGAATTAGGCCCTTCAGAGCAGTGTTCTAGTAAGCGTTAGGCGCTAGTCGGGCGGAGACTTAGCGCCTAGCGCCTAGGCCGATTAATCGGCGATTAATCGGGGATTAATCGGAAAACACAATTACACATAAATTCCAATTAGAACTCCAAAGAAAATTCTTTCCATATCCAATCATAAACCAATCTAAATCCCCAATTATCAAATTCAAAGAAAATTCTTTCTAAATCATTATCTTGAGTTAAATGAATTTAAATCAATCATAATATTGCCTTTTGCAAAACACTTCACTAATTTTTAAATTCATAAAATAAATTAATGGATTGAATTAAACATGATCTAAGTCAAGTCAACCCGGCCCAATAAAATTATAATCAGCCCGGATATGCACAAAACATAATAGGGTGGGGCACAAATAAATAAATAATAAATAAATAAAAAATCAATCACAATTGTGGGACACATGCACTTCAAATTCAATTCCACATTTCCACGTTTCAACACTCATTGTGGACTTGTGGTGGGGCACACACATCTGATAACTTGATAAGTGATAACTGTGGTAGCCAAAAATGGTTTATAGGCCCAAGAGTGCAAAAGCCCAAACTAAACTTTACTTTGGCCCAAGTTTAGAGAGTCCAACGAGCCCAACGAAGACAGCAACAACGTGACTTGGTCGTTTGAAAGACCAAGTCAGCCAGGTGTGCTAACAGCGAGATTTTGGGGGAGAGTATCTCTCCTAGGATCTCGCCCACGATCAGTCCTCTATCCTACCTACCTACTTCGAACGGTTACCGAAAGGTTTTCCTATAAATAGCCAAGCATTCTTCTCAGTAAGGGATATATGAAAAACAAGCTTAAGAAAGCGTACTGAAATTCTGTCTCAAAAGGATCACGGTAACCGGAATCCAGATTATCACGATCATCATTGCTCAGCCCAAGCATAACTAAGGCTAACAATCTAAATCATTTCCTTTGCTATTTCTTATTGCTGTTCTATTTTATCTGTTCTTCAATTTTTGCAGGTTATTAGGTCTGTTGACCAATATCTATTTCGGTCGACTAAGTTCTTTTGCTGGTCAATCCAGCAGACGACAACACGATCCACGGAAACCCAACCCAAGTTGCATTGGGCCTAACAACTTACGACCCGATCCATATCGATTGTAGGTCGACACTCTACAGTTTGGCGCCCACCGTGGGGCCCGTCGCAACTTCACCAATCAATTAACCTTCATACTTTCAAACGGACAACGATGTCAGGAGAAGGAACTACCCCAACCATTGAAGAGCAGATCGCTGCATTGGTAGCTCAAACAGCAGCAAACGCAGAAAAGTTACGCGCATTAGAAGCTGAAAACGCTGCGATTCGAGCCACTAATGAAGAACTGCGAGCCATGGTTGATGGCGTTGTTCCCGACAGCGAAGATGTGGGGCATCCAGTTCCTGTCCCCAACGCTGAACAAGAGGTCGACCGACGAGGTCGAGACGCTCCGACAGGCCCATCAGTAGCAGATGCGAATCCAAATGTCGGGCAAACCCAGCAAACACCCCAGACGACCAGAGTCGATATCGACCTCAACAACTTGCCGGCTCGAAATGACAATGAGCAAGATCCTATTACGGGCAGGCAACCTGAAAATGTCCTAGGGACACCCGTGTCGCTCCAGTCGACACCAAGTCTGGTAAAATCAAATCCAGATCAATCTTCTCTGGCTAATCTAGAATTTTCTCGCAGGTTTGCAGAAATGGAAGCACTTATACAAAGGATCCCTGGTGTTCCAGCTCCAATTAAAAGGAGCAACATGAATAGCTTTGCAGACTCACCCTTCGTCGACTCGATAGCGCTGGTCGAGATGCCCAAAAAGTTCAGCTTCCCAAACATGAAGCAATACGAGGGGATGACCGATCCGGACGACCACATAGCGCAGTACAAACAGAGGATGTTCACCGCAGCCATTCCACGCGACCTACGAGAAGCATGCATGTGCAAAGCATTCGGGTCCAGTCTCAATGGTCCGGCTCTACAATGGTACACTAATCTACCTAATAATTCGATCAATTCTTTTGCGCAGCTTACAGATACATTCGTGGAGCAATTTGCGAGTAGTCGAAAGCTGGAAAAACTGTCGGACGACCTATACACCATTACGCAGAAGCACGGTGAAAACTTGAGGACTTACGTTGGTCGCTTCAACAGAGAGAAAGTCCAAATCCCTCACTGCAATCAGGTGACTGCCATATATGCCTTCAGAAAGGGCCTCAGGTTCGACTCTGACCTCTATAAAGAATTAACCAAGTATCCATGCAGGACAATGGAGGATGTGTTAGCCAAAGCGTGGGCCCAAATAAAATGGGAAGAAGATGAAGCCAACTACATAAGTAGATCCAACAACTACTCCAGCCGAAGAAACGACCGAGTGGATAGGCGGTCGAACGATAGAAGATCGGAACCTTATCCGACTGGAGATAGGACAGTGCGACAAAATGACGAAGGATCGAGCGACGGTCGACCGTACAAAAGGGGCTACCCAAGAACAAGTCGACCTAGAGCAGAGGTACCTGAATATAATTTGAGCATCGAACCAGTCGACCTCGTAGCAGTCATGAGGGAGATGGGCAAGACGGTGAAATGGCCAAGAAAGATGAACGCACTTCCAGAGCATAGAGATGCAAAGTTAAGATGCGAGTTCCACGGAGATCACGGTCATCGAACTGAGGATTGCATCGCCCTCAAATTCGAAGTTGCAGAATTACTAAAACAAGGGCATTTACAGGAATTTTTGACAGAGAAGGGAAAACAAACCCTGGCAAGACGCAACGTCAGAATGGCAAACGACAATCCACCAGAACCACCTCGACACGACAGGGTAATAAATTTCATTGCAGGAGGTTCTGAAGTGAGTGGCATTAGCTATTCAGCGGCCAAAAGACATACACGACAAGTGTTGAACACAGAAATTCAGCCAAGTAGGGAGCACCCATCGACTGTCGACGAGACCGTCACCATCAAATCCTCAGACAAATCAGATTTGTTTTCTCCTCACCATGATGCACTTGTTATTTCACTTCATATTGCAAATTGTTTAACAAAAAGAATTCTAATTGATAATGGTAGTTCATGTAATATTTTATTTAACAGTGCCTTGAGAGAAATGCAGGTCGACGAGTCAAAGCTGAGCCGTCGGACGACAATGCTGACAGGATTCAGTGGAGAACAAAAAAGTACGTTGGGGGAAATCGTGCTACCCATCTACGCTGAAGGCGTGAACCTCTACGTCAACTTCCTGGTGCTTGACTGTCAGTCGCCCTACAACGCAATCTTAGGAAGACCCTGGATCCATGAAATGAAGGCAATCCCTTCGACTTATCACCAGATGATCAAGTTCCCAACCAGGTGGGGAGTTCGTGAAATTAAAGGAGAGCAGAGAGCAGCTAGAGAATGCTACCAAAACGCCATGAAGAAGAAAAAAGAGTCTTTATAGCAATTACAGGACTCCGAAGTCGAGTCGACACCAAACGCACCTAAGATGGAAGATCTTGACGAAGTGTCGATCGACTCAAACCGACCAGATAGGAAAGTATTCATAGGGTCCAGACTGTCGAAGGAAGTCAGAGAACAACTAATCGAATTCCTAAAGGAACGAAAAGGCAGCTTTGCATGGTCGCACGAAGACATGGTCGACATCGACCCGGAGGTAATAGTTCACCAACTACAGGTCGACCCCGACCATCGACCAGTTAAACAAAAGCGAAGAAAATTCGCTCCGGAAAGAAACAAAGTCGTCAACGAAGAAATTCAGAAGTTGATCGACATCGGCTCAGTGAGAGAAGTCCAATATCCCGATTGGCTAGCCAATGTCGTGGTCGTTAAGAAGAAGAATGGCAAATGGCGGGTATGCATCGACTTCACAGACCTCAACAAAGCTTGCCCCAAAGACTCATTCCCTTTGCCCCATATCGACATGCTAGTCGACGCAACAGCAGGACACGAGTTACTCAGCTTCATGGACGCCTACTCAGGCTACAACCAAATCCTAATGCATCCAGACGACCAAGAGAAAACGGCCTTTGTAACAGAACGAGGTACATTTTGTTATAAAGTAATGCCGTTTGGTTTGAAAAATGCAGGTGCTACCTACCAACGACTTGTGAATATGATGTTCGCCAAAATGCTTGGCTCGACAATGGAAGTCTACATCGACGACATGCTGGTCAAATCACTTGTGGCCCAACAACACATAGACCACCTTAGGCAGTCGTTCGACGTCCTCGACAAGTACGGTATGAAATTAAATCCCACTAAATGTTCTTTTGGTGTCTCATCAGGAAAATTTTTAGGATACTTAGTCACACAAAGAGGAGTCGAAGCCAACCCGGACCAAATCCGGTCGATACAAGAAATCGAGTCGCCTAAATGCATCAAAGACGTACAGAAGTTGACTGGTCGAGTAGCAGCATTGAACAGGTTCATCTCCAAGTCGTCTGAACGATGCCATCCATTTTTCAGCACCTTGAGGAAAAACAAAGTCTTCGAATGGAACGACGATTGTGAGAAGGCATTGCAGGACCTCAAAGAATATTTAACCTCCCCACCACTGTTGTCAAAACCTAAAGACAACGAAACACTACTCCTATATTTAGCCGTGTCGACCACAGCCGTCAGCGCAGTATTGATAAGGGAAGAAGGCGATCGACAGCACCCGGTCTACTACGTAAGCAAGGCATTGCTCGACGCTGAGACACGATACAGTCGGCTGGAAAAACTGGCACTCGCGTTGGTCGTTGCAGCCAGAAAATTGAGACCTTACTTCCAGTGCCATTCTATTAAGGTATTAACGACTTACCCTCTAAAAAATATATTGCATAAACCTGAAGTTTCAGGTCGATTGACGAAATGGGCTGTTGAGCTAAGTGAGTACGACATCAACTATCACCCAAGGACAGCGTTAAAATCGCAGGTATTAGCTGATTTCCTTGCAGATTTTACACCTAACGAAAACTTGCAGGCTGAAAAAGAGCTAATAGCTCTAACGGAGACAACGTCGGACGAAAAATGGACTATGTCGGTCGACGGATCAAGCAACGTAAAAGGCAGTGGACTGGGATTGGTTCTCACATCCCCTCACGGGGACATAATTGAGCAATCCATCCATTGCGAATTCCGAGCGACAAATAACGAAGCGGAGTATGAAGCGCTGATTGCTGGACTCGACCTAGCCAAGAGCCTGAACGTCAAAAGTCTCCGAGTATTCAGCGACTCACAGCTAGTCGTTCGACAGATAAATGGGACGTACGAAGCAAGAGATCAAAGGATGACCGCCTACTTGGCCAAAGCCAAAGAGATTCAGTCGACTTTCGACAAGTTCACCATCGAACAAATACCCAGGTCGGAGAACTCACGTGTAGACGCACTAGCTTATCTTGGCTCGACAACGACAGGCGGATCAAAATCAATTCCTGTCGTTCACCTTACAACACCAACTATTCAAGCAACAGAAATAGTCGCCCCAGTCGACTACAGAAGAAATTGGATGGATCCACTACTAGACTACTTACGAGCCGACATTTTACCTGGGGACAGAGCTGAGGCAAGAAAAATCAAAGCAAAAGCTGCGAAGTTCTGCATTTTATACGGTAAGCTATACAAAAAGTCTTTTACAGGACCTTACTTGAGGTGCGTGACTCCACGAGAGGCGTACGACGTTCTCAAGAGTCTACACTATGAAGAATGTGGAAATCACTCGGGGGCTCGAAGTCTGTCGAACAGAGCAATTACAGCAGGATACTACTGGCCAACCATGCGCTCCGACTCACAAAATCACGTGAAGTCGTGCGACAAGTGCCAACGATTCACACCAGTCTGCCATCTTCCCCCAGGTATGCTAAATTCAATCTCAGCCCCTTGGCCTTTTATGAAATGGGGGATGGATATTGTAGGAAAACTCCCAGCCGCACCTGGAGGCGTCGTCTACATGTTGGTGATGACAGACTACTTCACAAAGTGGGTGGAAATAGAAGCTTTGCCTCAGGTACGCGACATCGAGGTACGCAATTTTGTGTGGAAAAACATTATTTGCAGGTTCGGAGTTCCACGAGAAATAGTGACCGACAATGGGTCCCAGTTCATTTCATTCGACTTCAAAAACTTCTGCGACAAATACGGGATAAAGCTAAGTTTCTCAACTCCACGATATCCACAAGCAAATGGACAAGCGGAGTCGATGAACAAAACCATCATCAACACGCTGAAGAAATGACTAGAAGCTGAAAAGAACGAATGGGTGGAAAAACTACCAGAGATCCTTTGGTCGTACCGAACTACTCCTCGACGGTCGACTGGAGAAACTCCGTTCTCCCTTGTCTATGGGTCTGAAGCAGTGATCCCCATCGAGACACGACTCGCAACCGCGCGGAGCGAGAATCCAAATGAAGCTCAAAACAACCATGAGCTCGCCTTCGAGTTGGATCACCTGGATGAAAGACGCGATCGAGCGGCTCTAAGAATACAGTCGTATCAACAACAGGTCGCACGACATTACAACAAAAAAGTACATGTCAGAACCTTTAAGCTACACGACTGGGTACTACGCCGCGTTTTCCAAAACACCAGAGAAGAGGGAGCTGGAAAATTGGGGCCGACATGGGAAGGGCCTTATCAAATAACAGACATCATCGGTCGAGGAGCTTACAAATTGCGAGGACTCGACGGTCGAGAGCTGAATAACAGTTGGAACGCACTCCACTTAAAACAGTATCACTTCTAAACTTCAGTTAAAATTTATTTAAAATTTATTGCTTCTACTTTCACTGATATTTCTAACGATACTAACGACGCGAAAAAGAGCAATGATGAAAAACTTAGTACAAGTTTAGAACTGAGCTCACAAAAAAAACATTTGTTATTGAAGTCGACTTCGACATTGTTTTTGCTATGAATTATCCATTACAGCATGTGACAACATTGGTCGACAACAAAACCTACTCCCAACAATCTTCCCCGACAATGACCGCTGGGAGTTGGGGAGACAGTACTCGATGGAAATTCAAATGTCGACTAACGCATGTACGCGATGAAGAGTGTCGACTAACGCATGTACACGATAACTGTTGTCGACTAACGCATGTACGCAATTATGTTATATATTGTCAACAAACGCATGTACGCGATGAAGTATGTCGACTAAACACATGTACACGAATATTCAATAAATATCAGCCATGTTTGTTATCAAATATTTGTCTATAATACCATTCGACTACGCATGAGTATAAGTTTACAGGCTTATTTTCATTTAGATATTTAATCTTGTGTAAACCCCATTACGAGATGGTCGAGTCGTTTCCACATGCAAACAAATTTCATAATGCAAACTGATAAAAAGCGTCGATCAAACAGATTGATATAATTAAAAAAGGTCGGAACGACCAAATCATCCATGAACAAAAAATTGTTTAATGACAAATAAATCAAAATATATCAAGTTGTAGGTGAGTCGACAGTAGCAGCAGTCGATGGGTTTGCAGCAGCAGTCGATTCGGCAAGAGGCAGATCAATCAAAGGCAGGTCGACAGCATTAGCATCTTCAGGGATCGCGTTCTCAACCAGAGCCTGCTCATCTTGCCCAGGCGACGACTCCTCCATCATCTTCATCTCTTCGTATAGGGCGACCATCTCCTTCATCATGTCGACATCCCATTTGTCATGATTCCCGGAGAGGTATTGTTGGAAGAGCTTCGCCTTCGCCTTGCAGATTGCAGTCGCTGCAATTGTCGTCAATCGGTCCTCCAAAGCGACTACAAGGCTCTTTTGTTTGTCGACCTCCGCTCGAGCCTCGGTCGACTCCTGGGCATATCGATCCCTTGCTGCCTTCACTTCCGTTAGCTCTTTTTCAAGAACCGCATTCTTTCCTTGAAGCTCCGCTACAGTCTTATCGACCATAGCTTTTTCGATTTTCAAAACGTCGATCGACTTCTTCTGCTTTCCGCATCTGTCGGCGATCGTCTTGAATCTCTCCTGCAGCTGCAACGACCCCTGCAAAGCCTACAAAGCAGGAAAAACTCGTGTCAAATATATATGATGAATACCGATAGAAATCAAAACACAAACTTACCTGAAAAACTGTGAGGATAGTCGAGTCAAGCACTTCTTCTGTCTTTTTGGTTTTGAGAAACTTCTCATCCGCTGCGAGGATAAAGTCGGTCGACTTCTTCAAAAATGCAGCTGGTGCTGAGAAGGATGACAAGCCAGAAGAAGGCAAAGCTGCCGATTCAGAAAGAGAGGCAGAAGCCGGACGCCTTGAGGTCGATTCAACTCTCTTCCCCTTATCGGCCGCCGAACTTCTCCTTTGTTTCTTTTTTGCAGGTGAATCTTCAGGAGAGGAAACGTAAGTGTGCTCAATGGTCGTTGAAGCACCCTCCTTCGACATGTCGTCGACTTTGTTCTTCGCCGACGCAGCTCTCTTTCTAGCCATCTCATCCCTGAATTTCTTCAGAGCGTCAGCATCATTGGGAAGGTTCAATCTTGCGCTCGCCATCGACGTCACTGCGAAACGACGTTCATTGTCAGATACAGGCGACAAGAATTTCATTTGGTATTTGAGAATTTCGAAACTCCTCCTAATCCAGACATATGACAAGAAGTCCTTCACACTAGGATAGGGCTTTCGCGACCTATTATGTGTCGACCATCTCCATAGACTGCTAGGCCTAAGTTTACCTTCAGTTAGCAGCACCTTACAACTTCTATCCTTTACAGGGATACCAAGCATTTCTTTGGTGCGTTCAGGAGCAACGTCGCACGACGGTTTACTCCCTTTGCCTTTTATGTCTACAAAATTAAGCTGAAAATCAGCAAAGATAATCTAAGGTTAATAAAAGTACGAAACGACAACTGTCGAACGACACTCACCAAACCTATTCCAAGTTTGTCTGTATTGGTACGACCCCTCACTCGTCAACCAGGGACCATCAACTGGAGGACCTTTTGCGAAAAAGTAAGTGTTCTTCCAATATCGATCATTTGTCGTCGTATCAATAATTATCTGCTGTTCTTTACTCCTAGGTATTAACATATGACGACCCTGGTCGTTTATGTGCTCCTTCAAGTAATAATTGTGGAGGAGACATCCCAACCCGAACGGTAGATGGTACCTTTCGCTGAGGATGCCTAAGCTCAGCAATATCCTCCATGTGTTTGGCATCAGTTGACCAGGAGCAAGGTCGTAGTATAGCAGCAGCCGTCGCGCCAATGGGGGGACGGGGAATCTAAACCCTAAACGGAGTGTATATTCATAGAAACACGTCCACCCTGGTATATCCCAATCCGCCCGTTCATGCTTCATGGGAGCACGTAGCTCGACCTCTTTGGGGATACCATAAATCTCCCTCAACACACATAAGTTATCCTCCGAAATCAGACTTGCTGGATTCTTTTGAAGGACACCTAGCGGTCGACCGGACGTCGTAGCTTCATCTACGTCGACATATTCAGGATGGTCGACTAACTTCGCAACAGCAATTACGCTACCTTTTTCAAGGATGCCCTTCGTGTTGATGGAAACGGCATTCGACGGGTCCTCTACTGTGACTTGTCGATCTACATCTCTATTTCTGCTAACAACTCCAATACTATCATCTTCCCCCTCACTTGAAGTCCAAATATATTCAGGGTCAGAAACAGTCTCGTCGCTCGACAGGTTCACATCGTCGTTCGACATGTTGACACCCAAAGCTGACAATGCAAAAAATGCACGAGTCAGAAACTAACGCGCTACAATCACAACCTAAGGTTTCTAAGAGTTTAGAGGCGACGGCCAGTCAAATAGTAACTACAATCTCTAGCATCCTAAAGGTCGAACGAAAAATTTAATGAGCCTACAATCTCTAGCATCCTAAAGGTCGAACGAAAGAATTCTCCTACAAACAAGTACACTAACAATCCAACATTGCAAGGAAGATCAAATAGAGGAGACAAAACCAGAATACAACAAGAGCAATGAAGAACAGCAAAAACAAAACTAGAACATCACAAGAACTTCACAAAAACATCAGGCAAGTAAAATCTTTACATTACTTACGTATTATACTTCTTGTTTCAAAATAACCAAATATCACAGGAAAAGCAAAAGAAGGTAAGTACCTTGAAAGAAAAAGAGTCTGAAAAAATCCGGTAATCTGGTGCGAAATCCACGAAGAGAGATGCTGAAAGCTCTGAGAGGTTCTTGAGGATTTGAGCGGTTTGTGCAAAAGTGGCTTGAAGGGGGAGGGACGAAATACTTATAACAAAAACCCTTTGCAACCCTTTTGCCACGTGTCAACTTCTGAAGTAAATGAAACCCTTCAGTTACCAATAACCCACGCACGCACGCACACAACTGCTCATGATGAGTTTTTGAAATTTAAACAACTCCTCGGGCAGGACAAGCACGCCTGAATTTAATATGTGTGACGTCATTCCTAGGGTTTTGGTACAACAGATGTCTTTTCAAATTGACCTTTGATTTGCCTCCTCCAATTAGGGCTCGCGTCGAACGACATCATGTTTTATGTTCGTCGAACGACATCCAAGAACCCGGTGTTCCAAAAGATAGTCAATTAGATTTACCCAAGTTGGCGTTTAACGTCATCGACAATGTCGATTCGAGATGATATATTCAAACATCAACAGTCAATAACCTACGAATCCGGTCGGTTTACGATAAATACTTTTTTCGTTCGACAACGGTCGACTGGATCTAAATCACTCTCTACTTCGTCAGCAACTCTCTAGAGAGTGGGGGACAAACTGTGGTAGCCAAAAATGGTTTATAGGCCCAAGAGTGTAAAAGCCCAAACTAAACTTTACTTTGGCCCAAGTTTAGAGAGTCCAACGAGCCCAACGAAGACAGCAACAACGTGACTTGGTCGTTTGAAAGACCAAGTCAGCCAGGTGTGCTAACAGCGAGATTTTGGGGGAGAGTATCTCTCCTAGGATCTCGCCCACGATCAGTCCTCTATCCTACCTACCTACTTCGAACGGTTACCGAAAGGTTTTCCTATAAATAGCCAAGCATTCTTCTCAGTAAGGGATATATGAAAAACAAGCTTAAAAAAGCGTACTGAAATTCTGTCTCAAAAGGATCACGGTAACCGGAATCCAGATTATCACGATCATCATTGCTCAGCCCAAGCATAACTAAGGCTAACAATCTAAATCATTTCCTTTGCTATTTCTTATTGCTGTTCTATTTTATCTGTTCTTCAATTTTTGCAGGTTATTAGGTCTGTCGACCAATATCTATTTCGGTCGACTAAGTTCTTTTGCAGGTCAATCCAGCAGATGACAACACGATCCACGGAAACCCAACCCAAGTTGCATTGGGCCTAACAACTTACGACCCGATCCATATCGATTGTAGGTCGACACCCTACAATAACTATTATTTTTTAAATCCTTTAAACACTTTCTTCTCATCTTCTTCTCGACGCTTCCATCAGTCCATCTCATAGTCTCATCTGTTCAACGCTCTCTCTCTCTCTTCTCAGTCATCTTCTTTTGTTTTCTTTTTCAGTTTTTCTCAATCATCTCCATCGCTTCTCTAACGTTTCTTTTGCTGGATTGTGCAGATTGGAGGCGACTGAAAGTGGATATCGGCGACCTCAGTGAATGAAAGTGGATCTCGGCAACCAAAAGTGATTAATTAGTCGGCGATTTGGGCGATTTGGGCGATTAGTCGGCGATTTAGACGATTTGTCGGCGGCCGACTAATTAGGCCGATTTTGGCCTCTTCGCCGCAGTGAACCGCCGACCAGCCGTTTTGAGCTGATTAATCGGCCTAGTCGGCCGATTTCTAGAACACTGCTTCAGAGTAACAATTTTTTTTAATACATTCTATATATATAATTAAAAAAAAAATGAATTGGGCCCTTTCAACAATTATTTTTTCTATGGACTATAACAACTTACAACAGGCTCAAACTTATGTATCAAAAACCCAATACTATATATTAGCTTTAATTAAAAAAAAAAAAATTGAGGCCCAGGGCGATTGCACTTGGTGCACCACCCAGGCCGGCAGGCCGTACCTAGTTGTTTTATATTCCTTCCCGTTTCTCCAAGTAAGGGGTCGTTTGTTTTTTCCACTTAAGACTTAATGGGTCTGAATCATAATTATTAAGTTGTTTTGTTTGTTTTTTTAAGTGGTCAAACAACTTAAAAATACCAAAAAACAACTTAAAATAAAAAGTAAAAAATCCTGACTTTTCACTTAATTGTAAATCACTGAATTGCATTAAATGCAAGCTAAAATCTTTTCTTCCGATACTATCCTCCATATATAACATATTTTCAATTTCATCATAATTATATATTGTATAGAAATCTTTATTTTAATATATTGTTTATTTTGAATAGCTTTAAAAATAAAAAAAGAACCATAATCCCTTCTCATATTGGTATTTAATATCAATATTTTATTATGATATTAGGGTGATGTATTTATATATTATTATTTTTAGAGTGTTTTGTGTGAGTTTTCTAGCTCCCCCTTTTATTTTATTTTTATTTAAAAAAAAAAACCCTTTTCTTTTCTTAGCAAAAATAAAGTTTATTTGTAATCGAAGAAGAAGATCATGATCATATGTGTTCATACATAATAATTATTTTTTGATTGTTTTTATTCTATATTATATGTATAATTGTTTAACATGGGTATAGATGTAAAATTACTTCTTTTCAGATAATTTTATTTGTAAAAAACAAACATGTTGACAGTACATTCAGATGTGAGGAAAAAAAACAAACAAACATGTCATTCAGATTCAGATTTCAGTCACTATTCAGTCTTCAGTAAAATTCAGGACTATTCAGTCTTCAGACAAAAAAACAAACGACCCCTAACTCTTTTTTCTTAAAAACAGAAAAAACAAAAACAAAAAAATAAAATAAAATTTGACCTGTTAGAGTGCTAGCGAAACTTACTGATATCAAACACTACACAGGATAAATATATATGTTTGTGAAATCCGTCATAAATCTATTTTTTTTTTTTTAACTGCTTAAATTTTATAGAAAGCCAAAAGAAGGCCAAACAGGAACAACAAAAAAAACAAAACGAGCAACATTAAGAAGCAGAGGCATAAGACTCAACAAAGAGGCCGGACAACAGCTTCCAGACAACAAAGAAACAGAGGCAGACCCGCAAACCAAACAAAAACAATAAAACCAACAGAGCAAAAGAAAACAGAGAAGAACAGCCAAGTCAGCCATCTCCCCTTACAATTCTATCTGGACTACTATCAGATCCACTTTTAGCGAGACCATCGACAAAGGAGTTAGTAGATCTCAAGCTGAACTTGACCACATAGCCAGGATTGAGCTGTAAGACGTTCTTGATATCCTATAAATCTATGAAAAAATTAAACCCAACCTTCTTGAGATTTTTGTTCTTTTTCGCTTGAAATCAACTTATTCAAACACTAAAATTTTTGTTCCTTTTTTTTTTTTTTTTTTTTTTTTTTTTTTTTTTTTTTTTTTTTTTTTTTTTTTTTAAATTAGTTTATTGCAAGTTAGGTCGAGTATTATGAAAAAAAAAAAAAAAAAAAGGTTAGGTTGAGTTGAAAATGATTTGGGGCATTATTTTGTTGGAATTATTATGATTTACTAGCGTGGGGTGGTTTTTCATAGTTGGAGTATATATTTGTGTCTTGCATATCGTAAATGCTAATAATAGATCGTCGGTGAACAGAGAAGAGAGGGAAAAAAAAAAAAGGCTCAACATACCCTATTTCATGCTTGGCTTGTGAAATAGATAAGTTGAACTTGAAAAACCAAAAAATAATAATAATAAAAAAATATATATATATTAAGGTAGGACTATTAATTTAATTCTTTAGTTATGGAGTGAAATGGAATTTTCATATTTGATTGAAAACATAAGAAACAAGCTGGCATGAGTGTAAATAATTACTCCCAGGTCAGCGGTTCGAATCCTACCAATAGCGAAAACTTAAAAAAAAAAAAAACCTGATCCCATAAATTGATGATAGAATATTGCATTCACAAACATTGAAAAATGAAATAATCTATAGATATTTGTTTAAAGAGATGCATGAATGATATATATATATATATTGAACACCAAAGCATGCATTGTCATTTGGAAGAAACTAGCACTTTCTTGAGGGATCAAAGAAGTGTAACAATACTCTGAGGAAAGAAAAGAAAAGGAACCAGAGAGCTTCAGTGCTCTTTAATGGCCACCACATTACAATGAAGATCAAATTGAATAAGCCATAATGACACAAGAAAAGCCAGACATGAGTTAGTAACTCTCCCACCACGTCTCAGCTGTTGAGCACGCTCATTTCCCTTACATTTTCTTGCTGCATATCCCAACACATCCATTCAAGCGCTTCAATTCTCTCTAATCACTAATGGCTGTGTAAAAATAATAGACAACATTAATAGTACACAATCACTAAATCCAAAAACTTAAAACTTTTTCATTAGCAATTTGAATGATATATAGACAGTAATTTAAGGTGCATGAGTTTTGACTCGTTAAAATATATAGATATACATCATACATTTAATTACATGCCAGCCCCTCACGAAGAGGACGACATGACTATAGGATCTATTGCCTTTTATTTATATACCTTATTGTTAAACCCACTATGTACCATCAAAAGCTTTTATACTTGCGCCTCCTCAACAGCCAATTCTTCCTCCTCGTCACTTAGAAAAGAAAAGCAGTCATGAAAATAAGAAATCAGCTCAAATGAGTCAATTCATTCAGGATTACAATCACTAGGTTAAATTCAAGAAGTACGCAAATAAAATAAAAAGTTGGCATTCCAAGATGTCTGGATATATAAGACCAAGAAATAGAATGCAATAAAAAAGTAATATGCAATACTAAAAGAAAATGATTCTGCAGATGAAAACATCTAGACCAAATGACAAGTAACTAGACAGTAGTCCTGTCAGGTGAAGCATTCATAGGAGCAAAACATCACTTTTTTAAGAAATAAAATATTGGAAAATGGATGAAATAATGAAAATATCCTTCCGACCATCAACTCTGACCAAATATGACTAACAAACACCTATGCCACTACTGTATCATAATAAGATCTTTATTTTAATGTTAGAGAAAAAGGAGGCAGAAGCCCAACAACTCTCTTGCCAAGGCAAGACGCACACAACCAACAACCACAGCTGAACGTTCACAAACAAGGCCAAAAGCAAACCTAAAACAAAGCAATGACCAGAACAGAGCAAACAAATAGATAATCATGATAAGATCTTTATAAACTTAGCATAGCATATATAGCTCAAACCAAATAGATCGATAATCCTAATCGGTATACCAGTCATCTTGCACTTACTCATAACGATAGATCAGATAGTGGTCGGTTAAGCCAAAATGAAACAAGAGAAGCCAAACATGAGTTAATAACTCTCCACCACGTCTCAGCTGTTGAGCATGCTCGTTTCCTTTACATTTTCTTGCTGCATATCCCAACACTTCCATCCATTGGTTGTTAATGAACTCCCATTTGCTCTCTATTAATATCTGTGTCAATAGACATGAAAGAAATTTAATCACAATCAATAATGGACAATCACTAAATCCAAAAATGTAAACATTTTATTTAGCATTGAATGATAATATTTTAAGGTACATGAGTTTTGACTCGTTAACATACATGGTAGTTCTCACATACAAATGTGAAGACCAAGGCAGATAATGAAGACACATATGTCACATGGTTTATATTCCTACCATATATATGCAATAAGAAATTGAGAACAAAGGGACATAGAGATCGACACAGAGACAGATATACTTACGATACATCATACATGCATGCAGGGAGGGAACTGGGAAGGGCACATCATGACTACCTTATGCCTCTTATTTTAGATAAGACATAACGAGTACTTTGAAAAAAAATATATACCTGTGATTTATTCACGTCGTTTACAAGTTTCACTGCAGGATCTATCCAATTTGACTCTTCACTATGATAATGATGAGACCTATTGAGCAATCTCTTGCATGCTTGTGCCTTGAACTTATCATCAAATCTGTCATTGGTTACTCTGAATCCGGATTGTTCTATACTCTTTTCAACCTTATTCCTTATGGGTCTGAATTTAATATGATCACTGTTTTCAGTGGATAACACAGAAGGCCGCTCCACTAGAAGATACATCATGTATCTAGAAATTCTTTTGATCATTTTACAATCCTTGCGAAATTGATCGGACACAAAATCATCTCGATCTGAATAGTACCAAACTTCTGTAGCAATGTGCCAAACTATAATACTCGACTCAAATTTTTGATTGATATTTTTAGCTGTTTAAAAAAAAAAAATGTATATTTATTTTTTGAGATTCATAGTTAACGTTCACATCATGTTCATATGTATATAATTGTTTTAAATGTACCTTTATCAAGCGGTGGCTCTCCAATGTATATGATGGAAGGAATTTCAGTGAAGGGAGGTCTCCATTGCATATTACTTCTATTTGTTTCTGCATCCACAGCTTTCTCCTTGACATACTTAAAGATTAGTTTTCTTAAATCATCTGAGACTTCACAATGCCAGTAATTTCCCATCACTCTAGTTGTGTCTAGAAACTTTGAAGTCTGCATCTCGGTCTTTGCTTTGTTGGTGGTAAAGCTTAACAGAGTGTATTGGGACATGTTATGGGACCACCTCTTCTTGCTGGAGCACGACCCCTTAAATATTAGTTGTGGAATAGGATTAAGGGTTTTCAAGATGGGATGGTTTTTGTACTTTATCAACCAAACAACAAATGAATCTGAAAAAACCATTAATAGTGCTGCATATATGTCATGGACAACAGCTACAATTATTAATAGGTATGTTATCGAAAGATCCACCTTCGAATACTTGTGTTTGTCAACCAGAACAGGGAAGAGCACCATAACTGAACAGGTGAGAACGAAAGTGATCAACCGCAGGACTAATCCCCGACGAGTACAGAGTAATGGTGCCTTGGTGTAAAGCAAATCGTACATCATTCCAAGTTCTATTTCGATTACTTTGAAAGCATATTCAGACAACATAGCTCTGAACAAATTGAAGCCGCGTCTTCTAATCAATGCTTCCATTGCACCATCTAAGAAAGCCTTTTTACTTATGCATAGTTTTCCTTCAGCAAAAAGCAATGCTGATTCTTCAGAATTGATCTCTACATCATCGATAGATAAATGTATTCTGGAGGACTCGAGACGTTTCTGGCCGGTTGCTGATCTAAGAACCCACGTCCGTTCCCCATACTTGATAATCCCAGGAAGAAACATTACAAGGGACAGAATTGAAAGGCTAGAGGCTGTCCAAGACATGAGAAATACAGAAAGTGCCATTCCTGTGTGGACAAATAGTCCAATCAAGTGCCTCAACCAAAGCTCATTATCTTCTAACGCATAAGCTGTTATGGTATCGGGGCCACCCAAATGTAAGAGAAGAAACGGTGCCCAGAATGCAGATAGTTGAGTGTTTGCATCCAGTGATGACGATGATTCAGCAACATCATGATCCTTATCGTATAGCTCTATGAGGTTACTTGAGAGTATACCAAGCGCAAAAGTTGCTACAGAGTCTGCAGTTATGTAAGCAGACCAGACAACAATTCTGATCCATAACTTGTTACGGTACTTTCGACGGTTACCCAAAAAGTTGAGAAGTATTTGAAGGGTAAGACTGAACAGAACTATTACACGTAGATCCCATTCCTTCCATAGTTTCCTTAACCATGAAGGATATAACTCCATTATTGTCCTCCTTTTCTTTGAATACACCAAATGCCCACAACTGAATTTCAATCTACACATATGAAATAGAAAGAATAATCATGCAAATAATATTTTAAAATGCTAGGCCAACAAAAATTTTCATGTCCAATAATTAGTAAGAAAGTACATAATTAATGATAATATATTTTCTCAAAATTTTGATGGCGTTTTCAAATTTCTAGTGGTTATGATATAAGAAATATTGTCAAAAATATATTATCTAAAACAAAAGTAAGGAGAGAGAAAGAAGAAGCATACCAGCGCAAGTGGATTTTCAGCTCTCGATCTGAATTTGCAATTTCAGTTCTAAAGTGTTCTACTTATCTAATAATTTTGAGAACAGTTAGAAAAAGTTGAGTTTTTGGATGTGAAGTTAGCTGCCATATACTTCAGTTTCTTATACTTGGAAAAAGTGAACACTTAATTACGTTGACTTGTTTAAATTGATCTAAAATTAGATAAGCTGAGAAAATATAATTTGTGTATGTACGTTATCTCCTAGCCCAAATGGTGGGGGTGTGAGGTGAGCTGATAGAACCACTTTGGAGGACAAATATGAAGCCAAGCAAGCAATAACTTTGGAGGACAAATATGAACCTCACAATCATTTTCACCAGAGTTGCTATATGTGGTCAAGTTTATCTATGTAATTGACCACTCTTAAACGAGCACCCGCAATAGCACGGAGCCGGAAGAGTAGTACAATGGTGAATAAGATTCGTCCCACAAGGATTGATGAAATCGATTACCACAATTGATTGATTTTGTTACTATTTAGACAAGCCAATTTTTGATAATGAAATTACACTACTCAAATTAACTAAATTAAATTACCACTAATGCAAATAATAAAACACGACAATATATGTAAGCAAAGCTAAACCAAACACAAGCAAGTGATTGTAATATGTATGAGAAATTAGGCTAAGACCATGATTCAACCTATCCAATCCTTAACAATTTTAGGCACATCATTGAAATAAAATATGCAAGTGTGTGTGTAGATTCGTGACACCCTAAATTAATCTCTAACCTCTCTCAAGTGAAAGAGACAATATTTATATGCACCAACAACCTATTTCTCAATGGTTATCCGAACTACATACAAATTCATTAAGTTTCATGGCACACAAATGAATCCTAGAGGCTAGCATCGCATATCTCTATCTTACTATCCTCTATCACTCATTTCATCGAGCACGTTGTGTGCTTCTCCTCTCGGTACTTCACACAACAACCAAATAATCACTAAATGCTAGCTAGACATTCAATAATCACTAAGAGCATGAAATAAATGTACACAACACAAGCAATGAAGATAAAGTGATGGCCTTTATTATTAATTCATGGAAAAGGTCTCATCTTGGCCTTAGCCAAGATGGATTTAGTTCATATTACAAGTGATGGCTACAAAAGATATAAAATAAGTACAAGCCATAAGAAAGAACAAGTAAAAGTAAGAGAGAAAGGTTTAGAAGAAACTATGTGAAGATCTCCTCCTCTCTTGCTTGGATGTGCTTGGCTTCTTCTCTCCTTGACTCCTTTAGCTCCAAGATGGGATTTTTATGGTAGATGGATGTGAAGGAATGAAGTGGGGAAGAGGGATTTGTGTTTAGATGGTGAATTGATGGAAGTGTTGAGTGATTTGGTGAACGAATTGGGTTAAAAATGTGTTCTTGGGAGGTTTGGAGTGAAAATGGGGTGTTTGGAACTTTAAGGGTCGTGGTAGGTGTTGTTAGAAAGGAGCTGAAGGAATGTATTTATAGTGTGTGGAATTAGGGCACGAGAACCAAGGCAATTTTCCAGAATTTTGGCCTGACCGCTCTACACCCGCTCTACGTAGGGCGGGTGAAGAGCCATTCTTCTTGTTCTTCAGCGGCCCTACGTAGAGCCATTTGGGGGCGAGTTGGGGGCGATGACTCTCTGGAGCAAAATGGCTCTACACCCGCTCTACGTAGGGCGGGTGTAGAGCCGTTTTGCCTGCTCAATTTCCTAAAATTGCAGATTTGCCCCAAACTTCTTCTTTCTTTGCCAAAGTGCCCCTGGAAGCCAATAAACCTGCACAAGCTTATTTAAAGGTTAAATACTCGGTTTTTACCCGGAAAACGGATACAAAAGAATAGGAAACGGGGCTACACTAAGTGTAAAAATAGGCATTATCAAATACCCCCAAACCTATCTTTTGCTCGTCCCCGAGCAAAACCAAAACTAACAAAACTAAAATAAATCAAAATAAAGAAAGGAAAACACCACTTCCGTAGGTGACACGGTGACACTTAGCACGTGCCACAAGCCTTTTAAACCCCTAGGCGATCCCTAGTGGACGAGTGAAGTCTCGTGAGGGCCTACAGGACGGTACCCACAAACGTATTTTCTACCGAGCCAACTAAAGATGAGATGCAACAATGGGAGAACCAAAAAGTAGGCACAAGCATGCCAAGATCATTGAGTGCAATCTAGAGGTGTGATAGCCAAGGTGCTACAACACTAATGATTGCAATTCCGGACTTCTTAGTGAATTTAGTATCAAAAGCATCGCACACAAGAGTCATTATATAACATTTCGCTTTGACTCTAAGACTCTCTTGGGTTCTCTCATTATTTTACCACACCAAACCTAGGCTCACTCATCAAACATATGCGAGTTGGAGTTTATGCACAAGGAATTTTCAAAATTAAAATGCATATGAAAAGTTATCAAGAACGCTCAAACTTTCACGCAAATGAACCTCAAGAACGGAATCAAGCATTAAGAATGCCCTTGTTTTCAAGCTAGACTCTTCCTAAAGATCAATTAGGACTTCTTTTTAAGTGCAAGTGAGGTTGGATGGTGATGGAAGGGTTAGGTGGATATGGATTTATTGGCTAGCTAATGATCATGAGGTTTCTACTTGATGCACGTTTGAACCCCTTTTTAGCGTCTAGGCAATTTATTGACTACAAAAATTTTGTACAAATTGTAGTTGTTTAACATGAGAGCCACTACTTTTTTCTTTTTTTTTTTTTTTTTTCTTTTTCTTTTTTTTTTTTTTTTTTTTCCTTTTTTTTTTTTTTTGAAGATAAAATGTACTAAAGGCCTAAGTACACGCTACTTGGATAAATTTCCTTCTTGGCTTCACTTTTTAAGTTCTCATGATCATTGCTATGGGATGGTTTAGTGTTTGGGTTTGATTTGGTGAATATGTACATTGGTGGATATGGTTATAGAGTTTAGTGTGAAGGTCTACATTCTTTGGAAATTTAAGCACACACACAAAGGATGTGTTTGGGTCATTTTGAGTGACTAACACACATTGCCTACGTCATCTCTAAAGGTATGAGTCAAACAAGCCAACAAGGGACAACACACGATGCACGAATGCTCAAGATAAGCTCTTTAATGCTCAATGCTATGAAAAGAGGTTCTTTTTATTATGCCTAATATCTACATGATGAGTGTTTAGAGTATATAAATAAAAAAATCACTCTTGTGGACGCAATATTTGGGCAATGAAGCTCACATGGGTAGCCTCCACTAATGATCTAAACATCTCAAGCGCGCTACCTCATTCACTAAAACACATTTTGAGTCCGGTAGGATGTGTGCAAGCAATGTGGTGTAGCTTTGACCACCACGGCCTCCCTAATAACGCATGGCAACAAAAGTGCCTACAATGGCTCACCCCAAGACATCTCAACAAGCAGCCCTTACTGCTCAAGATTTTTGGCTCTAAAATGGTAAAAAAGAAGACAAAATTTGGCTCTAAGCCCACACACAATCATGCATATTTTTTTATTATTTTTTTTTTATATGCACACAAATCAATCATGCAAAACAACAAACATAAAACCCAATATGGTCACTAATTGGCCGCACCCCCAAACCTAAACGAAACATTGTCCTCAATGTTCGCACATCAAGAAAAATCGGACAATGTAAGCTTAGAAGCGGGAGGGAAGCCAAAAGGCAACCCTAAACAAGCACGTTGCAAACCTAAAAACTAGGCACAATACAACGCCACACACTTAATCTAAGCAAGAAAAATAAGACTCAACAAAGACAAAATTACAATAAAACAAAAATAGCTTAAAATTAAAAGAGTTACCTAGGTGGGTTGCCTCCCACCAAGCGCTTGGTTTAACGTCTCGGCTAGACGCATTTCGCTCCTCTCATCAATCTGGATCAACGGTTGGTGCAACATCATCACCACCTTCCTTTCTCAACTTATGTGAGGAATAGAACATCCTCACACAAAATCCATTCACTAATCTAGTTTGGTCCACCATGCATGATTTCTTCCTTTTATCCCTTTTGTCCAATTTCTTCTCAATTTTATCCGGGGGAGTCACTTGGGTTTTGTTCATAACTCCATGAGAGCCCGGTATGTGGACACCTTTCATCTTCTTGCTTGGAGCATCATGAACCACACAAGAATTAGGCGGCTCTTTCGAAGTGCCACTTCTAAAAGTTTCCCCTATGGGAGGATCAACAACCTCAACTATCAAACATGTTTGGGGAAGTGAAGGATTCTTATCCGCCTTGAACATGTCAAACATAACCTTGTCATCTCCAACCCTTAATGTCAACTTATCCTCTTTGTGATCAACCAATGCTCCACTAGTTTTCAAGAATGGCCTCCCAAGAATCAATGGAACCTCAAAATCTTCCTCCATTTCTAAGATCACAAAGTCAACTGGGAAGTAGAATTTACCCACTTTCATCAAGACATCTTCTACAACTCCATGTGGGTGCTTGATAGATCGATCCGCTAATTGAAGAGTCACTCTTGTAGGCTTCACTTCACCCATTCCTAACTTTTTGAAAACTGAGTATGGCATCAAATTTATGCTCGCTCCTGAGTCTATTAAAGCGTTACCAAACTCCACATGACCAATTGTGCATGGGATTGTGAATTTCCCGGGGTCCTTTAGCTTAGGTGGGAGCTTGTTTTGCAAAATAGCACTACATTCCTCCGTTAGTGCCACCGTTTCAAACTCTTCAAGCTTCCTTTTGTTGGAGAGTAAGTCCTTCAAAAACTTGACATAAGTGGGCATTTGTGCTAGGGCTTCGGCAAATGGTATGTTGATGTGGAGCTTCTTAAACACTTCCAAGAATTTTGCAAATTGATGGGCATCCTTGTGTTTCCTCAACCTTTGGGGGTATGGAATTGGAGGCACATACGTCTTGACTTGTGGTGGGGGTGGTAGTGCATCACAAGATGGCTTGGGTGGGCTATCCTCCACCTTGTCCTCCTCCATAGGCTCTTCCTCTTCAACCTCCTCTTCAACCACTTCGTCTTCCACTACCTCTTCCTTCTTCTTGTCAACTTTCTCCGGTTGCTCAACCGTTCTACCACTTCTCAAAAATATTGCCTTGCATTGCTCCTTGGGATTGATCACCGTATCACTCGGCAATGTCCCTTGTTGGCGAGCTTGAGCCCCTCTAGCTAATTGGCCAACTTGTGTCTCGAGATTTTGAATTGCGGCTTGAGAGTGTTGAGCAAGTTGGTCAATCTTTGTATCAAGCTTTCTCAAAGCTAGGTCTTGGGTCTCCATCCTTGTGTCTAACTTTCCCATCATTTTGGAGAACATCTCTTCTAGACTAGCTTTTCTCTCCACTTGATTGTTGGCGGGTGGGTTTGGGTAGTTTTGTTGGTGAGGTTGTTGGAATCCGGGGGGTTGTCTTTGGTTGAGGTTTTGTGGATGTTGGGGTTGGTGGAGTTGGTTGTTTTTCCATGAAGGGTGGTATGTGTTTGAGTAGGGATGGAAGATGGGATTTTGGTTGGCATGTTGTTGGGGTTGGTTTTGGTAGTTCCGGTAGTTGTTCACGAAGGACACTTGTTCGGATGAGCTTGAAGCGAATGGGTTTCCAACTTGGCAATCCATGCTAGAGTGTGGCCCCAAGCACCACTCACATTGGGCTACTTGTGCATTGCTAGGTCCCGCACTCAACTTGTTCATTTGATTTTGAAGTGCCGCCATTTGAGCCTTCACACTCGTCAACTCATCTACTTCTAGCACACCCGGAGTCTTCTTTGGCACTTGCCTCTGGGTTCCCCACTGACTATTGTTAAGTGCCATTTCTTCTAGGAGATCATGAGCCGCATCCATTGACTTGCTCATTAAGGAACCTCCCGCAGCCGCATCCACCAAATTTCTTGTTGACACCGTGATTCCTTGGTAGAAAGCTTGCAAAGTTTGCCACCTTGCAAGGCCATTGTGAGGGCATCTCCTTTGAAGCTCCTTGAACCTCTCCCATGCCTCGTGGATACTCTCATTCTCATATTGTTGAAAAGAAAGGATCTCATTCCTAAGGCGGGCCGCCTTCCCTGGTGGAAAGTATCTATTCAGGAATGCTTGGGCCAACTGATTAAAGGTAGTGATTGAGTTTGGTGGTTGGGTGTTCAACCATATATTTGCATCATTCCCCAAAGAGAATGGGAACAACTTCAGCTTGATAAAGTCATCGGGAATCCCATTGTACCTAAAGGTGTCACAAATCTCGTTGAAATTCTGAAGGTGCAAATTTGGATCATCATTTGCCAACCCATTGAACATACATGTGGTGGCAATCATCTGAATCACCCCAGGCTTAATCTCAAAGGAATTTGCCGCAATTGTTGGTCGGCGGATAGATGACATATTATGCTCGATTCTCGGCATTGTATAATCCCGTAGGGTGCGCTCATCTCCAACATGAGGCAAACCCTCTTGAACCGGAATCTCCTCAGGACGCACTTCCCCTTCATTTTGATTTGCCACAGGAGGCAAACCAATGTGTTCTAACTGTGGATTCCGATCACCCATCTCCGCTCTTCTCAACCTTGCTTCACGTCGATTTCTTCTAGCCGTTGTTTCTATATCCGGATCAAAACGCAAGTCCTGTAAATCGTTGCTCCTTGTACTATGATGCATACAAGAGCAACCGCCTAAAAACACAAAGAAGAAAAATCCAAATTAGTAATAAACCAACTAGTAGTGATATCAATAAACCGCTCAATCCCCGGCAGCGGCGCCAAAAATTGACCACTCTTAAACGAGCACCCGCAATAGCACGGAGCCGGAAGAGTAGTACAATGGTGAATAAGATTCGTCCCACAAGGATTGATGAAATCGATTACCACAATTGATTGATTTTGTTACTATTTAGACAAGCCAATTTTTGATAATGAAATTACACTACTCAAATTAACTAAATTAAATTACCACTAATGCAAATAATAAAACACGACAATATATGTAAGCAAAGCTAAACCAAACACAAGCAAGTGATTGTAATATGTATGAGAAATTAGGCTAAGACCATGATTCAACCTATCCAATCCTTAACAATTTTAGGCACATCATTGAAATAAAATATGCAAGTGTGTGTGTAGATTCGTGACACCCTAAATTAATCTCTAACCTCTCTCAAGTGAAAGAGACAATATTTATATGCACCAACAACCTATTTCTCAATGGTTATCCGAACTACATACAAATTCATTAAGTTTCATGGCACACAAATGAATCCTAGAGGCTAGCATCGCATATCTCTATCTTACTATCCTCTATCACTCATTTCATCGAGCACGTTGTGTGCTTCTCCTCTCGGTACTTCACACAACAACCAAATAATCACTAAATGCTAGCTAGACATTCAATAATCACTAAGAGCATGAAATAAATGTACACAACACAAGCAATGAAGATAAAGTGATGGCCTTTATTATTAATTCATGGAAAAGGTCTCATCTTGGCCTTAGCCAAGATGGATTTAGTTCATATTACAAGTGATGGCTACAAAAGATATAAAATAAGTACAAGCCATAAGAAAGAACAAGTAAAAGTAAGAGAGAAAGGTTTAGAAGAAACTATGTGAAGATCTCCTCCTCTCTTGCTTGGATGTGCTTGGCTTCTTCTCTCCTTGACTCCTTTAGCTCCAAGATGGGATTTTTATGGTAGATGGATGTGAAGGAATGAAGTGGGGAAGAGGGATTTGTGTTTAGATGGTGAATTGATGGAAGTGTTGAGTGATTTGGTGAAGGAATTGGGTTAAAAATGTGTTCTTGGGAGGTTTGGAGTGAAAATGGTGTGTTTGGAACTTTAAGGGTCGTGGTAGGTGTTGTTAGAAAGGAGCTGAAGGAATGTATTTATAGTGTGTGGAATTAGGGCACGAGAACCAAGACAATTTTCCAGAATTTTGGCCTGACCGCTCTACACCCGCTCTACGTAGGGCGGGTGAAGAGCCATTCTTCTTGTTCTTCAGCGGCCCTACGTAGAGCCATTTGGGGGCGAGTTGGGGGCGATGACTCTCTGGAGCAAAATGGATCTACACCCGCTCTACGTAGGGCGGGTGTAGAGCCGTTTTGCCTGCTCAATTTCCTAAAATTGCAGATTTGCCCCAAACTTCTTCTTTCTTTGCCAAAGTGCCCCTGGAAGCCAATAAACCTGCACAAGCTTATTTAAAGGTTAAATACTCGGTTTTTACCCGGAAAACGGATACAAAAGAATAGGAAACGGGGCTACACTAAGTGTAAAAATAGGCATTATCAGTAATTTCATTGCAATTTTAAAGTGTTGATTCTTTCTTTCTTTCTTATTTTTTTCAGAGAGAACTGTGGTGGTAATTGTTTGGGTAAAAAAAATGTGTATTTAGTATTTACCTTACTTTGTAAGCAAACAGTAAGTAAATTCACAAATATATCAATTACACAATTAATTCCATCAAAATCCACCACAAATGACAAATCCAATTAAAGATACACATTGGCATTGGGACTACGTATAATAATAATTTCACCCAAAGGGCTAGAAAAAAAAAATTAAAAAAAATTAAAAGAGAAAGGGAATTGCTAGCCGAAAATCAATTCAAACTCTCCTCATCAAATAATGCAAGTGTGTGATGATGGGTAACATCACACTAAATACGAAGGCACATGATTGTCTGCCAAAACCATTTATAAATGTAGAGAAGAATCTTTTGAATTGATGAGCGGGACCTAACCATTTGAGATATTTTTTTGAATATCATTGTGTGGTGGACCGTGGATGGCTAGTCATTGAAATTAATTCGTGTTTAAGTAAATATGAAGTGTAAATATATTTCACGTGAACCCAATGTCAAGGATAAAAGTATACTAAAAAAAACAATATAAAAAAAACCACAAGATTACACTTAAACAAGGATCAGTACTATTGATCAAACAGTTGAAATATTCAATTTCATATAAGAATATAACATAAAACATAACATAGGAATTAGGGGTATCAAATACAAACATTTATCTACCTTAACACTATTCCTATAATATATTCATTATATAATACAAGTGCATTCATTTAACAAAAAATATATTAAAATATATATATATATATATATTGTTATATATATTAGTATAGTATACGTGTGAATATTCAGTCTACCTCCGATTAAAACCTAACAAGAGTGTACTTTGAAATATATACCCGTGATTTAATTTATCGTTCACTTCCTTTACAAGTTTCATTGCATAGTATATCAAATTCGATTCCATATCATCTCTAAAAGAAAATTCAAGCAAGCTGTTGCATGCTTCGACCTTGTTAGTAATATTGTCAATATTATTTGCTCTGGATGGTTTTCTCCTTTCAACTATATCTGATATATCTCCATAATCAACGTGATCACAATTTTCAGCTGATAACATAGAAGGCCACTCCACTAGAAGATACAACATATATCTAAAAACTCTTTTGATCAATTTATAATTCAGATCAAAGTCTTGCTCAAAATGCTGTGATCTAAATAGCACCAAACTTCTGTAGCAATGAAAGTGATGATATGGAAAAAAGATAACGGGGCAGCTAGGCAAATGAAGAAAGACAGAGAAGATAAGACTTATCTTATCTGCATGCTTAAAAGTCATGCTTGTGTATTTACTTTGTAAGCACATTTATATCAAATCCACAACAAATGATAAATCCAATTAAAGATACACATAGCCACATTGGCATTAAAAGAGAAAGCTACAGAAGATAAAAGAGAGAAAGCTACAGAAGATAATAATTTCACCCAAAGAGCCAGAAAATAAAAAAACAAATTAAAAGAGAAAGCTACAGAAGAGACTTGAGACTTGAGAGGTCTTAACTCTTAATTACTTCTACACAGTCTGATCAATTCAAACTCTCATCATCAAAATAATGCAATTGTGTGACGATGGGTTACATCGCACTACATACGAAGGCACATGATTGTCTGTCAAAACCATTTAAAAATGTAGAGAAAAATCTTTTGAATTTTTGAGTGAGACCTAACTGTTTGAGATATTTTTTCGAATATCATTGTGTGGTGGATCATGGATGGCTATTCTTTGAAATTAAATCGTGCTTAAGTAAATATGAAGAGTATATATATTATTATATTTCGGTTCAAAAGTATACCAAAAAAATAATAATAAAAGAAACGTAAGATTACACTTTTACTTAAATATGGATCGGTACTCGACCATTAAAGTCAACTTTAACCGGTCAAATACTCAAATATTACGAAATTGTATTACTATTTTTTATACTTTTCCTATTATTAGCCATTTTTCCCGAAGTATCATATTAATTAACAGAATCAGGAAAAAAACTAGTTGTAGTGTTTAATAAATTTTTAAATTTGATTTACAAATAGATTTTATTGAACTTATTATCCATAAAAATATTTAGATTAAAATTTATTGAAATAAATGAATTTCATAAAAGTACTTATTTTATATTAATATATATAAATATATATATATTAATCTAACCCCAAACCACGGGTCAGAAAATAAAAGTGCAAATTAAAAGAGAAAGCTATTGATGAGATGGGGTCTTAGAGCATCTCCAATAGGCCGGAGTTGGAGACCTCCTTGACTATATTTAGGGAGCCATGATCGGAAAGTGCTCCCTATTTTTAATTCCGGCCAAAGCCTCCCTAAATTTAGGGAGCCAAAGACATTCTCCCTATTTTTTGATTCTCTCTCCTCAAATGAAATGGGTGGTGAGGATGAGTCCACATCACTCATTTTCAATGGTCCAAATTTATTCTCCTTATTTTTTATTTAACTCAAATTCTTTTAATTTAAACATAAATAATTCATTTATTTTCCTCCTTTTAATTCTTTTCCAACGGCTAGCAGTGCAAAATTCAATTTTTTTTTTAACCCAAATAATTGTTTGCAACAGCTTTGTTCATTATTCTATATTGATTTGATTTATTGGCAGAGGCAACGGCACTTGTGCAGTAGAACAACTTTTTTTTATTTTTTTTTCAATTTTTTTAAATTTTTTTTTTATATAAATACAATTGAACTATTTCAATTTTTATTACACTTTCAACTTTCAAATTTTCATCTATCCAATTCTCCTTTGTCAATTTATCAAGGTAAAAATAAATTTTGTAGTCTATTTTATTTTTCAGTTATTTTTATTGTATAGTTATAATAATTATTTTTTGGTAAATTATTAATTATTTTATACCATTGTAGTTTTATTCATGTATTGTTTTAGTTTACATTTACTTAAAATAATAATATTGTGAGTACTAATTTATGACCGTTAAAATATAGCCGTTAAATATATGACCGTTAATTGTAAATAATTATATTTTAAATTTATTTAAAAATAATAATTTTTTAATTTAAAAATAAATAAATAATAATAGGGAGCCATTTTTAGGGAGGCTTGTTAGAGTCTTCACTCCTTATATGGCTCCCTATTCCTAAAAAGTACAATTGGCTCCCTAAATCTAAGGAAAAAATAAGGAGCCTTATTGGAGATGCTATTACTCCTATATAGACACATAGCCCGGTAAAGGAAATGCTAGCCGATCATCAATTCGAACTCTCATCAAAATCAAATAATGCAAGTGTTTGATGATGGGTCACATCACACTAAATATGAAGCCACATGATTGTCTGTCAAAACCATTGAGTGGGACCTAACGTTTGAGATATTTTTTTTCCATCATCCATCATCCATCATCCATTCACTATCATCATCAACACCATCGTTTCTTTTGATTTTTTTTTTTTTTCAATAAGTTTTGAAGATTTGTGTCATTGTGTGGTGGATGGCTAGTCTTTGGATGGCTAGCTACGGGGACAGATCCATGATTATATTTTGAGGGAAACATCCATCATCCATTCACTGTCATCATCAGCACCATCATTTCTTATGATTTTTTTTTCAATAAATTTGGAAGATTTGTGTCATTGTGTGGTGGATGCCTGGATGGTTAGTCTTTGGATGGCTGGCTACAAGGACAGATCTATGATTATATTTTGAGAGAAACATAGTGAAATAATGAGTTAAATTGATATATATTTCACAAGTTAATTAAAAAATGTTGTTTATATTTTAAAATATTAATTATTATTATTATTTTAAATAAATAATAATATTTTATTTAAGATAAATTATCTTAATTTATATATTTATAAAAAACATTTAAGATAATGAATTGTCATTGTTAAAAATTATCCTAGTCATTTTATAATATCCAAAAACTATTTTAATTGTTTAAAATTATAAAAGTATGCTTGATTAAATTTCCTAATAATTAAACATAAATATATGATTATGTTTACTTGACATGTTTTAATTATATAAATCATCACTTTTTTTAAAGGGAAAAGTTATATAAATAACTTATCAAAAGTATGATATTGTATTACAGTACTTGAGTGAGATAAGTAAGATTTGTAGAGAGAGAAATTTTTTTAAGGATATAATAAAATTAGTTAAGATAGAATTGAGTAAGTGTAATTTTGATATATAAGATGAGGTTGGTCTGGTGGTAAAACCCTCACACATGTACCACGAGATTGTGGATTCGAGTCATGTCCTTCCTCAAAACACCCCGAATTAATGTAATACTTCAAAAGAAAGTGTAATTCTGATAAAAAATAAATTACAATTGACATAACAAAATATATATGTTGTGATTTGATTTACATTTGAGATTTAAAGAAATAATAATAATATATTTAGAATCAAATATATTTTCTATGTGATTACGAGAAAATTATTAACACTTAATTTATAAAAGAATTAGAAATTTTAAATATCAAATAAGGGCAAAAACATAAAAATCTGAAAGTTTAGAGGATTAATTAAAGCCATAAAACTTCAAAGAATATGAAATAAGGGTAAAAACATAAAACTCAGAAAACTTTAGAGATAAATTTAAAAATCTATAAAACTTTAGGGAGGCAGTGGCCCCTCTCGTCCTCACGTGGGCCCGTGGCTCGTCCTTGGCTAGGCCTAGGTACAAGCTAATCCCATTCATGATTTTATTTGTCCTTAGTGTTGGCCTACTCAATTTTTCTATTAACGACTCTGTGAACATCTCCGATGTTCGACACTAAACTCTACTCCAATTTAAAGTTAAAAGAAAATCTTTTGAGAATATGTTAACACCAAATTTTTTTCTACTCCAATATTCCATACCAAATTTTACACCAAAACAACATCCTCTCAAATCCCAATAAATATCCTAATAAATAAAAGTTTAATATTATTTTAATATATAGTTAATAAGTAAATTAAATAAATTAAATATATATATCAATATAAAGAGGAAATTGCATGAAATGATCAAAATATTTATGGACTTATTGTTTTTAGCCACAAGTTTATTTTTTATTATTCTTGTCATCTTTGTGCTTGAATTGCCAAAATTGCCCTGAAATTTGTTTTACTTGGACCAAAATTTCCCTCCCAAAATTTGCCTCTCTTTTCACCTCATACAAACCCAAATTGTCTGACTTCCATATTTCAAAATCATTTCTCTGTCTCTCTCTTCTCTCTCTCTCTCTCTCTCTCTCTCTCACACACAACCTGACGGATTTCGACTTGAACCCGGCGACGGCGAACCCAGCGACAGCGACGGCGACGGCGACGGCAGCAACCCAGTGACTCCGACCTCCATTTTGTGGTCTCTTCTCTCTCTTGAAGTAGATTTCGTGACCTAGAATGTATGTATCCCCTTCCCAGTTGTTTTTTTTACAATAATATGTTGTTTGATATGAAGATTAAGAGAGTGGATTCAATTTTTAGTGAAACCCAGATTTTTTTATTTTCTGTTACAAAGTTACATGCCCGTTTGTTTTAATTTTACATGCCAGTTTATTTTAATTTTATATGCCCGTTTGTTTTAATTTTACATGCCCGTTTGTTTTAAGTTACATGTGATTTGATAATTTTATTTTATAGTAAAATCAATCTCCTATTGTTTTTTTTACAATTATATGGTTTTTGATATGAAGATTAAGAGAGTGGATTCGATTTTTAGTGAAACCCAGATTTTTTTTATTTTCTGTTACGAAGTTACATGCCCGTTTGTTTTAATTTTACATGCCAGTTTGTTTTAAGTTACATGTGATTTGGTAATTTTGTTTTATAGTGAAATCAATCTCTTGTTAGCCGCGATAAGGTTATTATTCTCTTGTTCCATTGTATCTTATTTGTATCTTATTTTCTTACCAAATGTGATTCATGTAATTACTCATGCACTTTAATTTCGTAGGTTCGCGAAGAAGCCTTTTGGAGATTTTTATGGGGATTGCTACAAAACTAGTAGTTGGGTTGAAGCATATTCCGGGAACATCTTCCCTGTTGGCCATCATAGTGATTGGACTATTCCTGAAGATGTGAGATCAAGGGTTGTTTATCCGTCTCCTTTTCGTGCGCAAGCTGGAAGGCCAAAAAAGAAGAGATATAAATCCACCGAGGAACATAGAAATGGGAAGACAAGAAATTGCACGATTTGTGGTAAATCCGGTCACAACAGACAAAATTGTCGGAATCCACAACCATGTCAAATTCCTGTACCATCTGCAACATCTGCAACATTGAAGCGACCCCATAGACCGTACAGGTGCAGGAAATGTGGAGAAGAAGGCCACAATTCACAAAAATGTCCATTGACATTGGAAGTTAGTGGTACAACTTAGTTATTAGCAATGATGTTTTAATTCTTAAATGTATTGGTGAAACACTATATTTCGTAATGTAGCTTTTCTGAAGTTACATAACAGTATTGAATTTATGTATTTTTTTTTTTTTTATCAAATTCCAGTAGTTTTACATGCCAAGGCCTTAAAAACTTACATGCCAGTGATTTTTGAAGTCACATACCAGTGTATTTCGAAGTTACATGTTAGTATATTTTTAATGATTTATCTTTTTGAATGACTAAGTTGAAAACTAAACATTCCAGTATTGTTACATGCCAAGACCTTCACAAGTTACATGCCAGTGTATTTCGATGTTACATGCCAGTCTATTTTGAAGTTACATGCCCTGATATTCTTGTTTCCCCACTAGAAAGACACCCGCTTAAATGATCAAATTCCAGTATTGTTACATAGCAGCACCAGACCTATATTGAAATTATAAGTCCACCCATAAGCAGTCGGTAACCAAAGCTAATATCGTATATCAACTTCACATACTTCAAATTCCCCACACCATAAAATAGTGTGAATACTAAAAATTATCAATTACGTAATCTTGCAAATGCAACAAGTTCTGGACACTCACAAGCCATCAGTAGATAATCCAAGTTTATTATAACTCTTTGAGTTTTTATTTTGTTCAAGGTACAGATAAACAAGAACAATGCCTACAAAAGTGCAAATATTATTTGATTAACACTTGTTGTCTCCACAATTATGTTACAACCTCTGACTTTGAAAATAACATTTAGCTCTACAAGAGAATCAGGCAAAAGCAAGCAGCCAATAGTGCAAACCACACTGGTACCGAGCAAGAGCTAACCTTACACTGGAGTCAAGCCAACCACGCCTGCAGACAAATGATCCCAATGTGAACGCATAAGTTGAAAAATCAAAAAGGAAAGCCAAACGGCAAACAAGGAGAAAGTTCTATTCAAATAAGGATAAATAAATCTTAAGTGAGAAAGTTCTATTCAATTCATTTTTCTTCATGACTACTTGTTATCCCAACTAACATACTTATATACAGAGGATCATCAAAAGCAATATTATGCCCTCTCAAGAGGTATGATAAACACCAATCTAGAGATAGGTCGTGGATGTTCTCACCGTAAATCCATCAATTAATTCATCTCAACTATAAAGATTTTTGTCTTTTAATGTGATCAAGCTAAATTGATTAAAACAAGTAAAAATTATTAAGTAAAATCTCAAAATAAAATGGAAATTATTAAATAAATCCTAATCATAATAAAGCAATATAATCTCTAAAAGCATTTCCTAATTGGTTTCCCACAACTAATTGCTGTCAAGTTATTTTCTTATATTTATTTTATGAAACAGAGGTTCTCTGTTCTCAAGCAAAAAATGCATTTGAAATTGGATCATAAAGAAAAACATAAAGATTTCTCTCCTAGTGGTAGCATGCAGCTGTTCCCAGCAGAACACATTGGTTTTGAACCTGTGACTTCAGTGTGGACCTCAATTATCTCTAAACACTTACTAAGGATTTCATCTAGTGTATATGCTTATTTTAGATCCATCAATGTTGAATTTGTATACATGTGCAAACAGTTTTTAATTTTTATGTGGTGCTGTATATCCATCACAAGTCTGACACGTAACTCATGCATGAGAAGAAGTTTCTACATTTTATAACCCATAAATGGACATATTATGTGATCTAGCACTACACCCACTGCCTTTAAGCATCCTTGTTTTTCCTCCCTTTCCTCTTTCCTAAGTTAACAGGATCGCACAAAACTGGTGGTTAAATGCTTTTGATTTTGGGTTGAGTGATTACTGATATGTTATTAGAGCATATTAAACAGAAAAATAAAAGTTAGCAATAGCAATATAATCTACCATATTTTACTTGACAAGATTTTAACCTAAGACCCAACCATATTCCATCCTCACCATATCTGAGCTCTGTAGGCCAATTACAATGATGAAACTGGTAGAGACTCGAGAGGAAAATTTTCATACCTGAGATCACAGGTGCAACTTTTGATACATCTAGGTGCTCAATCAGTTTCCTACAATCAATTAGAGCAATTCTCTACCCAACTAAAAAAAAACAAAAAAACACTTTCTCACATCTGATCCACTTACATGCCCTGACAGTGAAGACTGCAACGAAATTTAATCATATGGCAATATTTCATACCCACAAACCCGACCCCTAATATAATTCTACAAACAAAAAATTGAACAAGCATAAACTAGAATTACCACCCAAAAGAAAATCAACAAAAGTGAAAGTTCAAGAACTCAAATTCACAAATTCCCAAGCAAACCATACAAACAATCTTGAAGGCAAATATTAAGCCAATATTTTTTCATTAATGATCCAGAGGTGTGATTTGGCCTTCCCCTAGGGTATTTTATTCCCAGACCTGTGTGATAGAGATAAAATTTCCAGGCAACAAAAGCAATTTTACGCTTACAACCAACAAGGAAGCAACCAAACAAACGAAAAAGATATGAACATCACTGTCCAAAGAGTTGCCCAAGAAGATACGTAATACTATTTAGAGAATTTGTATGAGTGAACAAACAATCAATTACATACCCACATACAAAGACAAAAATATCACTCACGGGAATTGTAAGAAAAAAAAAAAAAAAAAAAAAAAAAAAAAAAAAAAAAACCCCAATAGTTGACAGAGATATGATAAACGAGCTAACCTTGAACAGTGTCTGGTCTGCGTATGTGAAGAAGGTTTAGTGGTTTGGTTGTGAATTGTGAATCCTGGGAGATAGATTATAAAGAGGAGGATCTAATGGAAGTTGGAGTATTTAACTGTATTCATAAGTGGGTATTGCATAAAAGACGGTGAGCGGCAGCGGCAGCAACGGTGAGCGGCAGCGGCAGCAGTGGCAGCAACAGTGAGAGGTAGCGGCAGCGACGGCGATCTCTTCTCTCCCCTTCTCTCTCTTTCTTGGTTTTTTACTTCAGATCGTTTTTTAATTTTCAAATTTAAGGGTATTTTCGTCTAAAAGTGGTTAAAAGTGAATAAAACAATAAAAAATAAGGGGTGAAATCATAAATAGCCAAAAAATTTATCGGTTTATTGTTTTTAGCTACAAGTTTATTTTTGATTATTTTCGTCACTTTTGACCATTTTTGGACAAAAATACCCCTAAATTTGAAATTTGAAAAAAAAAAAGAAAAAAGGTTTGAAGCGTTCTGTTCTTTTTATTTTTTAGGGTTAAAAGAAAGAGAGAAAGAAAATCGCAAATCTAAATCGGAAAACCATCCAGTTCGTCGAACCTAGCCCTTTCCACCGCTCTCGTCGAATCCGCCAGACCTCTCCCAGCCACCGCACCTCACGCCTTCTCTGGACCTCTCGTCGAATCCGTCACTGTAGGTCGTCGAATCCACTGGACCTCTCGCCGAATCAGCTGCACCTGGTCGTCGACGCCGCCACCGTCACCCTCACTCGTCGATCTTCAAATCTGGTTAGTTGGGTTTTTGGGAAGATTTAATTTTTATTGTTCTGGGTTTTAGTTTGATTGTACTATGTTGTGTCTATGCTTGTTTGATTGCTGTGAAATGATTTTGTTTATCAAAATATTCAAATCAACCAGGTAATTATATAGTTAAGAGCTTATTGATTTTATTTTTTGTTAATACTTTTATACAGTTTCTATTCACTGATAAATATATTTTCTTGAATGAAAGAAATTGTAAGCTTTCTCTTTTGGAGTTGAAATGTGTGACACAACCTGTTTTTTGTGATAGTGATGTAGTTTTGGTTTGTTTGTCTGTTTAAGTTTATCGGATATGAAAATTGATATTGATTTTATTTATTTCACTCGATCAATTGTTCAATTTTTGTGTGCTTACTAAGTATGATTGACTGATATTCTTACAATACTGTAATTGTTGCACATTCTATTGGATTTTTTTTATTCGAAATTCTATGGACTGACGTTGTTAAAGTATATTAATTTTTATTGGCACTCAATTGCTATAGTGTTATTGAGCTTGGTTTTGTATTTGTTAGTTTAATAACTGCGATTGTGTTATTGTTGGAGTTATGGTTGTTGAGTTAAAGTTTGGGGCTTGGGTTTTGGATGACAATGGTGTGTTATTGGAAAATTTATGATTCGGGAAACAAATAGTTTCTTGGCACTGCCATATGACTTATTTGTAGAGCAGAAGTTGATGCTTGGTTACAAGCTTGTGGCATTATTGTGCTGTGTGTAGCATTCTGTGTAGCCTATTTGAGACAGGTATGGGTTCAGACATTCCTGCTCCTTTGATCGACAAGGTCAATGTGGTTGCTGATGCATCTTTAGATGGGTTAGTGATGAACATCTTAAGTTTAGTTTGATTTTGTGTGTTTACGGATTGTTTTTCAACAATCGTGTCATTTTAAAACAAGGACATCAATATCGTGTGTTTACAGATTGTTTTTTATTTTGTGTTAACGGATTGTTTTAGTTGCTTACTGGCATGTAACTTGAAAGTACTAGCATGTAACTTGTTTGTATTGACATGTATAATTTTTGTACAAGCATGTAACTTGTTTGTTGTACTGGCATGTAACTTGAATGTACTGGCATGTAACTTGTTTGTATTGACATGTATATTTTTTGTACTGGCATATAATTCATGAAAGCTATGTCGAAACAATACTGCTGTGTCGAAAACTTGAAAGTTTTCATGTACAAAAAACTTTCATGTAAATGAAACTTTCATGTACAAAAAGCTATCCCGGGTACAGCAGTATTGTTGCATGTAAGAAACTTCAATAAAAAATGAAAGCTATGTCGAAAAAAAAGGGAAAGAATCAAAACTCAAAAGAAGAGATACACTTAAGTAAATATAATTGTTATATACATTAGAGACAGGAAACTCAAACGGGTTGGCCTAGTGGTTAAGGAGTCGGACTGCGGCTCTCAACCAAGAGGTCAAGGGTTTAATTACCCCTTGGACCACCTACTTAGGATATTAAAAGGCAAGCATAGAACAAGCAATAGGTCAGGGGAGTTCTATACTTCTATATAAATAAATAAAAAGTAAAAAATAAATAAATTTGAAAACAGTAATAGATTAAGGTAAATGTGAACTCAACATAACAAGACAGCAGAAGTGGTACTGATTTACGTGGTTCGGCCGTAAGACCTACATTCACAGATGAAGACAGGAGAATAAATTTTACTAATGAAACAAAAGTTTACAAGCTTTAAAGTAGAAACTCTCAAAACAAACCCAAAGCCCCAATACACCCAAATGTTAATCTAAAGTAACCAACTCAGCTCTCAACTTAGCTCTATTGCTTGCTTTTGCTTGCCTTCAGATTGTCAACATGAGCTTGCTATTTAAAGCATTTGAGGTTCGTCCATGGATGTAGGTCTTACGACCGAACCACATAAATTTCTTGTGTTTATTATTTTCTCTACTTTTTACCAATTGTCAGAGCTATTTTATACAAGTGTTCAACTCTTTACCCATGTTTTTTCAATGTGTGATTGAACAATCCCACATTGAAAACATGAGTAAAGAGTTGAACTCTTACCTGTAATAAATGGTCTTTGCCTCAAGCAAAAAACAAGCTTGAAATAGATTGAATATTTCTCATTTCATTCTCCCTTGTTTCAAGTTTCATTTAAATTTTAAGTTCATAATATTTTTAAATAATAATATTAATATATTTTTAATGTAAGGCCGGTTCGCGTGTGGATTTTTTTGACAAACCCACACCCAAACCCACTTCAGGTTCTATTTTAGCACCCAAACCTGCTGCGGCTTTGGATTTTGCATATCCTATAAACCTGAGCATTGACAGGACTGAAATCGTTTGACAGAACGATAGACAAGCTAAAAAGGCTAGGGCACTAAAATTAGAACAGAAAACCAAAATGAAACCTCAAAAATAAAATATTGCCTCACATACAAATTGGTATATGGGGATATCTGTGCCTAGTCACATACAATATGGATAAGCAATGTTGAAACTGAATTCTTAAACCCCATGATCCACCCTAGGTGATATAAAGAAGCTGTCTTCACTGAATAACATCAATCTAAACAATGAATAAAATCCAAGGACAACGATTGAAAACCATACAAATAATGGATAGAGCTCATAAACAATTAACTACAAAATCATTTATGCATATAATACATTATTCCAATACCGCAATATTTATGCATATAAACAATATTTACATGAAAGTTTTTTTTTTGTATTGGCATGTAGCTTTCATTTCGGCATATATTTACATGCAACAATACTGCTGTACCCGGGATCTCTTCTTTTAATCGTGACATATATCAACTGTTTGAATACCTCGCTGTTCTTACCATCGACCAAGGCAGACAGATTACCAATGCGCCATGGAATACCACCTGAAAACTTGTTGTGTGAAAGATCTAGGATGTGAAGGTTTCGAAGATTGCACAAACGTTGTGGGATGTTTCCGCTCAATAGGTTTGATTGAAGGCGTAGCATGAACAAAGAAACTAATTTCTTCTCTTCGACCCATGAGGGTAAAATCCTGGAGAACTTATTTCCTCCTAGAAAATAGAAATGTAAATAAAGTTGTTGATACTTGATAGTAGGGAATAATGACATTTGACTTGGACAATTGTAAATTTGTTCATTTTTTGAAATTTAAAGTAGCTGTAAAAGAGGCCTGTAGAAGATGCCTTGTAATATTTTTGCTACTATTTGTATCCGTTGACAGATGCAATAAGAGATTCAATTACAAATAATTATTCTTCTATTCATTTCTCTTTCTTGTAATTTATCTATTGAATCTCTTTCTTAATTTCTTTTCCTTTATTTGATATTTGCTTTTAATTAATTTCAAATACAACTAACATGTAACTTCAAATACAACTGTCAATTGACATATAACTTAGAAAACGAAAGACAAGTAACTTGAAATGAAATTGATAAATAAGTTTGAATACAACTGACATGTAACTTGAAATGCAACAAGCATGTAACTTGAAAGGCATGTAACTTTGAATAGTTGGTACTTAACTCACATATAACTTGAAATTAAACAAGAATGTAACTTGAAAATCAATTGACATGTATCTTGAAAATCAACTAGCATATGACTTGAAAATCAACTGACATGTAACTTGAAAATCAACTAGCATGTGACTTGAAAATCAATTGACATGTAACTTGAAAATCAATTAGCATATAACTTGAAAATCAACTCGTATGTAACATATATATAACTAGTAAATGATGCTTTCTTCTTAGCTTGGACTTGAATGACATGTGTGTAACTTCAACTACAAATGACATGTAACATGAAATTACAAATTCTCTTTTTCTTGGTCTTCCAGCCTGCGGACCGCTTTTTTCTTGGTCTTCCAGCATGTGGATCTCCCTTTTTTTTTTTTTTTTTTTGTCTTCTGGCCTGCGGTCACCAAGTAGGCGGTAGAACAACCAATCTTGTTAAATAAGAATAAAAACATTGAAAGTAACTGACATATAACTCGATAACTAGCATGTAACTTGAAAACTAATTGACATGTAATTTTGAAAACTAGTTGACATGTAATTTTAAAAACTAATTGGCATGTAACTTTGAAAACTATTGATATGTAACTTTAAAATTTGCAAACTGGCATATAACTTTAAAATTTGCTCTGTCATGTAACTTCAAAAATATCTGGCATGTAATTTCAAAAATAACAGGAATGTAACTTCAAATCGAACTAGCATTTAACTAGGTAAGACAAACTAACCATGATACCTAAATACTTTTATAGAGAAATCCCTTTAAACACCAACATGAACTCTATCATGTGTTACAGAAAAGTTATTCACAATAAGTGAAAATCACAAAAAAAAAAAAAAATAAGCAACACCTAACTAATACCATCTTACAATACATTTTTTTTTTGAAAGGCAAATTTATTCAGGCACAAGGCCACAAAACAGCAAACAACACCAGAGCCACCAACATCAATCTCCTGCGACAGGGGTTACAAAGCAACACCACCCTGTTGCCGACGATTGACAGCCCAAAACCAACGAAACAAAACAACACAGCAACCCAATCGAACCACAAACAACAACAGCAAAGCACAGCAAAGCAACAACACAGCAGCTGCCAAAAAACACACCCCACAAAACCCCAACAAAAATAGAAAAACAGAGAATAACAGGAGAGACAGCAGTGCCACAAATAGCCTGCAAAAACCACTCAGACCAGGTTCCACTTCAGGAGGTCTTCTCCCCCTACAGTTCCTTTCTTGGCAAAAGCAGAGCAAAGTAGAGCAACAGCCCGCAACAAACAACAAACCCAATTGATAAGTCTGATAGGAAACAAGTAATACAAGATGTACTCTTATAGTCTTATAAATGATGTGATGCTATCCTCATGTATAAAGTGCACTGCATTACAAAGGGGACCCAAAAACAACCCAGCCAAATTGAACCAAAAACTGATTCAGCAAAGCATCACATCACTGCAATCCACTAATTTTCTAAACCGAAGAAATCCTTACAGATTCAGCAAATACTGCACTCAACTAACATTCTTCTAGATTTGATTTCATCAGTATTGACCACAAAATTATACACAATTTGGGTATAACAATAGAGAAATGCACATGATTCGAACAAACTTAATCTTCAATAGTTGTGAAAAACAAATATATAGAAAATTTACCTTTGTAGATGGACTTAACGAGGGAGTTGTTCTCTTCTTGGAGATAAAAACGATTGGAGTTGAGGAATAAATGTAGAACTTCCTGTTTGTATACACAAAATGAATTATGAAGTGAAAAGGATTCTGGCTGATTCAAACTAGAATCATAAAGCTGGTTGCTTTTTTAATTTTAATTTTTTTTTTGAACAACTGAGATTTATTAAACAGTAGCAAAACAGCCAGCAAACACCCCTAAAACAGGGGAGACAACACACTCAAAGCCCCTGGAAACAGAGGAAACAACAGACCGCAAGAGAAGCAGCCAAAAAGAAAACCCCACACAGCAACAAACAGAAAACCACAAGAAGAAAAAAGAAAAACAAAAGCACAGAAACAGCTTTTTTAATTTTAATTTGACATACCTGAAGGCCGGTTTATGAAATCATTAGATTTCAATCATTCATCTTGATTGCACGTATGTGGGCAATCGTCCTCTATCCTCTTGGCACTTCTATTGTAGCAGAGGACAATTATCGATATATAATTTTGAAAGCGAAAGAGGCAAGCCTTTCTCTGGAAAGGATTTGAGCTTGAATTCTACATGAAATTTGGGGCTTTTTAGAAGATGAAAACGCAAACATTGAATGAGAATAATTAAACCAAAATAAAATGAAATAATAATAAGAACCTTAGGACGAGAACATGAAGGAGGGTCTAGGGTTTGTTGAAACCAACGAAAATGGAAAAAATAAAAAATCAAAGATTAAATCAAAGAACCGTAAAGTGAAATCACCTGTAAGTGTATGTTTCGAAATCTCAGGAGAGAGAGAGACGTATTCCGGCAGCGATGGACGACGATCGTCGAAGAGAGAGAGAGAGAGAGAGAGATTTCTGATTTTGAAATGTTGGGAAGACAAATTGGTGGGTATCAGGACCGAATAGAGAGTGGAATTTTGGGTGGGAAATTTCGGGTCAAGGAAAACAAAATGGAGGGCAATTTTGGCAATTCAAGCACAAAGATGACAAGAATAATAAAAAATAAACTTGTGGCTAAAAACAATAAGTCCATAAATTTTTTGATCATTCCCTGCAATTTCCTCTATATATATATATATATATATATATATGACAGAAACTTCACATCCAAAAACTCAACTTTTTCTTACTGTTATTACCATCTCTCAAAAATTTTGGGTGGAACACTTCAAAGCTGAAATTGCAAATTCAGAGAGCTGAAAATCCTCGATCTTGTACTTAAGAAGGTTTGTTCCTTCTTTTTTCTCCTTGCTTCTGTTTTAGATATGATATTTTGACAATATTTCTTATATCATAACCAATAGAAATTTGAATATGCCATCGAAATTTTGAAAATATTATTGTTATTTACTTTCTTACTAATTATTAGTATGAAAGTTCCGTCGGTCTAGCATTTTATATATTAGGACTATCTGCACTATGCACCGAAGAATGATTATTCTTTCTATATCTTAGGTGTGGCTTGAAATCCAGTTGTGTATTCGAAGAAAAGGAGGACAAATTAATGGAGTTATATCCTTCATGGTTGAGGAAACTATGGAAGGAATGGGATCTACGTGTAATGGTTCTGTTCAGTCTTACCCCTCAAATACTTCTCAACTTTCTGGGTAACCGTCGAAAGTACAGTAACAAGTTATGTATCGGAATTGTTGTCTGGTCTGCTTACATAACTGCAGACTCTGTAGCAATTTTCGCGCTTGGTATACTCTCAAGTAACCTCATACAGCTATACGATAAGGATCATGATGTTGCTGGATCATCGTCATCACTGGATGCAAACACTCAACTATCTGCATTCTGGGCACCGTTTCTGGTCTTACATTTGGGTGGCCCCGATACCATAACAGCTTATGCGTTAGAAGATAATGAGCTTTGGTTGAGGCACTTGATTGGACTATTTGTCCAGACAGGAATGGCACTTTCTGTATTTCTCATGTCTTGGACAGTCTCTAGCCTTTCAATTCTGTCCCTTGTAATGTTTCTTCCTGGGATTATCAAGTATGGAGAACGGACATGGGTTCTTAGATCAGCAACCAGCCAAAAACGTCAAGAGTCCTCCAGATCATTTTATTTTCTCGATTCTGAAGAGATCAATTCTGAAGAATCAGCATTGCGTTTTGCTGAAGAATCACTAGTCATAAGTAAACTTGCTTTCTTAGATGATACAATGGAAGAAGTTATTAGAAGTTACGGCTTCAATAAGAGCTATGTTGTCCGAATATGGTTTCAAAGTAATCGAAATAGAACTTGGAATGATGTACGATATGCTTTACACCAAGGCACCATTACTCTGTACTCGTCGGGGATTAGTCCTGCGGTTGATCACTTTCGTTCTCACCTGTTCAGTTATGGTGCTCTTCCCTGTTCTGGTTGACAAACACAAGTATTCGAAGTTGGATCTTTCGATAACATACCTATTAATAATTGTAGCTGTTGTCCATGACATATATGCAGCACTATTAATGGTTTTTTCAGATTCATTTGTTGTTTAGTTGATAAAGAACAAAAACCATCCCATCTTGAAAACCCTTAATCCTATTCCACAACTAATATTTAAGGGGTCGTGCTCCAGCAACAAGAGGTGGTCCAATAACATGTCCCAATACACTCTGGTAAGCTTTACCACCAACAAAGCAAAGACCGAGATGCAGACTTCAAAGTTTCTAGACACAACTAGAGTGATGGAAAATTACTGGCATTGTGAAATCTCAGTTGATTTAAGAGAACTAATCTTTATGTATGTCAAGGAGAAAGCTGAGGATGCAGAAACAAATAGTAGTAATATGCAATGGAGACCTCCCTTCACTGAATTTCCTTCCATCATAGACATTGGAGAGCCACGGCTTTATAGAGGTACATTTAAAACAATCATATACATATATGATTTCATCCTTAATGACATGATGACTTCTCTCACCGTATATATATAACTTTTTCTCTGTTTATCGATTTTTTTTTTTTTTTGTTTTTTTTTTGTTTTTTTTCTGTCTACGCCTCTTTTTTCCCGGTAAAGATCCAAACTTTCCGGCGAACTTCCCGGTCGCCGGCGGCCATGATGATTAATTCTTCCATGGTTAGATCAGTTTGATCTGGGTCTGTTGTTGGATTCATCCTCCATAAACAAAAGTAAGAAAAAGTCTGTAAATTAATAGTTTTTTTTTAGTGTGTATATATGCAGTGTAAAATTTTGGATTTTTGAGAGATGAATTTGAGGACGGCGGAGGAAGACAAATCGGCGTCGGTTTCGGGCCGAGAAATCGACGTGCCGGGCGAGATAGAGTGGCAAATGTTGAACAAGTGGAAGTTTTCATTCACGGAGCGGCGCTTTTCTCCGGCGTGTCGGCGGTGCTGTACCCGGTGGTGGTGTTGAAGACCCGGCAGCAGGTGGGTCAGTGCCGTGTCTCATGCGTGGGTACGGCGGCGTCCATTGTGAAAAGCGAGGGCATCCGGGGGCTGTACAGAGGGTTTGGGACGTCTCTGACGGGGACAATCCCGGCACGGGCGCTGTACATGGCTGCGCTGGAGGTGACAAAGAGCGAGGTGGGTGGTCTAGCGGTGAGGCTGGGGTGTCCAGAGGCGACTGCGGCGGCTGCCGCGAATGCAGTGGGAGGGCTGAGTGCTGCGGTGGCTGCACAGCTGGTGTGGACTCCGGTGGATGTGGTAAGTCAGAGACTTATGGTGTGTAATGTTAATGATCCGAATTGTAGATATGTGAATGGTATTGATGCTTGTAAGAAAATTGTTAGAAATGATGGTGTTAGAGGGTTGTATAGAGGGTTTGGGATATCTATATTGACATATGCTCCGTCTAATGCGGTGTGGTGTTAGCGAAGAAGTAAATAGGCTGACTAGATTAAATTTCGTTCATGTCTATTGACGCAGTCATTATTGGGAAAATGGAGTAGAATTGAGAGAGCTTGGATGGATTTGTTGGGATAGGAAGCAAGAAAATGTAAAGAAATGTAAAGGGAACGAGAGCATGCTCAACAGCACCAACTCATTTGTGGCTTTTCTCTTGTTATTTTGGCTTAACTGACCACTATGAGATCAATCGTGATGAGGAATAAATGAATAATATATAATTGTATTTGGATTTAGATTCCCCATTGATTGTATTTCAATTGGGATTTCTTATTAATATGATGATTAAATTTTAATCAAACTTAAGTAATTAAATTACAATTACTATAGTAATGATCAATTTGATCATTATTGTAATGTGATCGTTTGGAGAATTCATCAAAGAATTCTAATTATGTTCACCGCCATTAAATTAAAGAGCATTGAAGCTCTCTGGTTCCTGTTCTTCTCTCTGTGCGTTGTTACACTTCATCGATTCCTCAAGAAAGTAATAGTTTCTTCCAAATGACAATGCATTATGCATGCAGTGGTGTTCTATATACCATCCGTTCATTCATTCATGTGTCTCTTTAAAAAAATATCTACACAGTATTTTTTTTTTTTTTTTTTTTTTGGTATTGAGGAAGGCAACTAGCCATCTACACAGTATTTCGTTCTTCAATATTTGTGTATACAATATCAATATCTGATCCTCGATTTATGAGAAAATTGTCAAAATTAACTATCTAAAATTATTAATTTTTATTTTTAACCATAAACATTTGTTTATTATGTTTTTAACCTAATATGAAAATTTCATTTCACCATATAACCAAAGAATTACATTAATATTTCCAGACCTTGAGAATTTTTTTTTTTTTTTTTTCACGTTGGGCCTATCAATTTCAAGTTTTTGATTTTCCGGTTAAGAAAATAAGCACTACATATAAAATAGGAAAGATTATTACAGTTTTTGGAAGCCTTGTAAAAAGAAGAGATCTTGATGACTTGATCTCTTTGAGAGACAAAGAAGGAAATCAAATTGCAATTGAAAATGAAGGTAATATCTGTAGAGGTAGAGACATTTGCAGAGGTAGAGGTGTGAGGTTAGAGACGAAAGTAAAAGACATCTTAATTGATAACGAGGAGAGATAACTTTGGGCAGTGTGTTGCTGACATGTGCAGTAATTTTTATTTTCTAAAATTTAAATATAACTTAATTGACTTGGGTTTTTTTATTTTATTTTATTGGAGCATCTTCATTTTTCCATTCCCTGAAATACCCTCAAATTTTAGTATATACCTTATTAGAAAAAGCTTAGATTTACATGGATATGTACAACAACAACAACAACAACAATAATAATAACAGTAATGCTACATTGCCCAAATTTGGTGTTTAAATATAGTGCCCAAATGATGTGGCAACACCGTAGACCATTCATTTAAATTGTATTAAATTTGTATGATTTAAATAAATGGTCTACAGTGTTACCACATCATTTTGGCACCAAATTTGGGCAATGTAACATTATTTTAATAATAATAATAATAATAATAATAATAATAATAATAATAAATTAGACATCGGTTTTGCATAAGGTAAAAAAACGATTTTCTGACTGATTCTGAGATTATGTAATTGAAATGGAAATGGAAATGGAAGTAAAAATTAGATAAATTTAATTATAAATGATTTTTAATATATAAAAGAAGGTGTTACATTTGTCTTGCGTAACTGACTTGAATATTAATTTTATATTGACCCCCCCAAAACCAAAATTCTGACTTCGCCCCTGGTTGTGACATGCACTACCCAAAAAAAAGCAGGTGCGAAGTTGCTGGCCAAAACTTGAAAGTTGAAAGCAAGCTCACCACCACCATGTTGTCGCGAAAGATATTCAGATTCCGAGGTATGTGATCTTTTTCTGTCATGATCATAATGTACATATGTTAATGTCTATATTATATATTTGTCATTTCTTATAAGCTGATATATTTTAATGCTGTTAGAATAAATTGGAAATTAAGAATTGAAAAGGCAGGTTGAATATGCATTCTCTCTTCTTTTTTTGGTTTCCAAATTTGCTTTTTTTTTCTTTTTTTTTCCTTTCAAATTGAAGAAAGTTTGCCTTGTGTGGAAAGTAATGGTATTTTAGTTACGGGTGCTGATATTGACATCTATAAAACTTATTAGTACACAAATTTTTAAAAGTACGCACATGTCTAAAATTTTAAAAATAAATATTACTTATAAACACCAATCTTAATGCCAATAATACCCTCATTGATGCTATTGATAAAAGAACCTTAGATTATTGTGTGTGGCCGTTACAAAAATCAAGTATCAATAGATGCTATTAATAAAAGAAATGAGAACCTTAGGCTATAGAGAATAACCATTATTTCCATTTCCTAATAGCTTGGTGTATTTGAGGCAGAACGGGGCATTGATAGAGGCAGAACAGGGCATTGAGGAAACTGTGGAAGAAATGGGATTTGGGAATAACGGTTCTACTTAGCCTCGTTTTCCAATTATTTCTGGGAATTCTTGGTAGGCAGAGAAAGCACAATAAAATGCTTTTGGTGAGAGTTTTGGTATGGTCAGCCTACATAACTGCAGACTCCATAGCAACTTTTTCTCTTGGTGTACTCCTGAACAACCTCACACATACACGATGATCACAACACCAAATTACAGGATGCAAACACTCAACTGCCTGCATTTTGGGCACCCTTTCTCCTCTTGCACATGGGTGGCCCCGACACCATCTGCTTACGCTTTGGAAGACAACGAGCTTTGGTCAAAGCACTTGTTTGGGCTAGTTGTTCATACAAGAATGGCACTTTTTGTCATGCTCATGGCTTGGACAGGCTCCACCCTTTCGGTTCCCCTCCTCATAATGTTTATTTCAGGGCTTATCAAGTATGGAGAACGGACATGGGTGCTTTGGTCAGCAAGCAAAAGTAAGCGTAGAGAATTCATGCTTAAAGAGGGTATTCATATGTAAGTTACCATTACAACATCTCTCAGGCGGCTCTCACCTCTCTGAAGAACAAAAGTTATTTGCAGGATTTCGGCTTCTAAACCTATGCAAGCATCATATGCATGGTTGATGCTACGATTGATGTCAGCAATGGAAATGACAATAATGATGTTATCACAAAGATATTGGCCAAAGATGCTTTCAAAGTAACTGAGATTGAACTAGGATTGATGTTCCATTTGCTTTACACCAAAGCACCATTACTCTATACTCGTTGGGGATTAGGCCAGCGGCTGATCACTTCCGTTCTTACCTGTTCTGTTTTGGTGCTCTTCCCTGTTCATGTTGGTGCTCATTTCGACAGGTATTCAATGGCTAATATTTCCATAACATTGCTGTTGATAATCATGGCTGTGGTGCTAGACATATATTCAGCACTACTACTACTATTCTTAGACATATTTCTTATTTGGTTGATTAAGCATAACAGAACTTCCACAGTGAAAACCCTTCAATCTTCTTCTCTACTCAAGTCTCCCAGGTGGTCAAACTACATGTCCCAATGCAGTCTGCCAAGCTTCAACACCTGCAAAGCGAAGCCACAGCTATTTTGCAACTTCTCTTTTAGAGATTGGTATTGTAAGGTCACTGCCGATGTAAGAGAACTAATCTTCCTGTATATCAAGCAGAAAGCTAAGGAACAAGCAACAACTAGGCAAGTTCCCTTCGCTGCATTTGTTAGCGAACAAACGTCACTATACTCGTGGAAGCGTTGCCGGATAGAACATAAACAAACACAATAACAAAGAAAAGATAAGATGAAGAAAATTAATCTAAATCCAATCACACACAACACAAGAATTTACGTGGAAACCCAAATCAGGTAAAAAAACCACAGCTGTCAGGACGACAAGAGAAAATTCAAATATGTAGTAAATTGTTACAACTACATACTGACAAGTGTCGTTTTGCATGTCAAAATATTTATATTTCAAGTTCACCCTATTAGTGCAAGTGACTAGATACTAGTATAGCAACAAGCAAGGGTATCGTCCACAGGGAGGTGTCATCCGTCAACCGTATCGATTTCTAGAGTTTGTTTAAAGCAATGTAAATAGAATGCGGATATGGTGAGAATGGTGTGTGTGTGGTGTATGCATGTTGCAGTGTGGTGTGTGTGAAAATGTAAAGTAAAGAATGCAAATAAAAATAAAAGGAATATGGAGGGGTGAGAATTGTGTTTAAAGAGACAAATAATAAAATGGTGGTTTGGAGAGATGCATGATAATGATCACACAAGGTTCAATAGGTTTACCATACATAAGTGCACAACTACTTGTTGTTAGGCTTTAAGGACATTCAATTCAAGTTATAGGCATATTCTCTCAATTAAGAGATTCACAAACACAAATTACTCACCAAAGGTCATGGCTAGAGCAATTGTGCTTGTAATCTCAACTAAGGGATTTGAGAAACGAATCACTCCTCAAAGGTCATGGCTAGAGCAATTGTGCCTCAAGTCCCTACCATTAAGCATATGAACATAAACCAAAACCTATTCTAGTACGGCCATGCATAAAACAAGTTTCATCCATTCTTTTAGAGCTAAGTGGTCAAAACTATACCCGGAAGGTCATCCATGGAAGTAAAATCCTAACCCACATACACTCAAACCCATCAAAACAAGACATTTCGACCTTCCAAAGACATATATACACAAATAGGATATTTGATTACAACTACTCTTAAATTTAAGTTAATCTACTCATAATCCCATCCATGAACACATATCAATTTCCAATCTCCACACACATGCATATCAAGATAAGAGATTATGCAATAATAACAAGAATAAATCAAAACTCAAATGAATATAAAAACAACCAACATATATTGAGCACAAATAAGGTTTACAATATTTCCCAAGTGTGGATTACACAATCAAGAAAACATGAAATACAAAGAGAATGAGTTTTAAGGAGACAACCCTTAAAGAAATCCCTCCAAGAGCTCCATGAATCCCTAGCTCGAAATTGATCATAAACCACTCCTATCTCCTTGCAATCAACTCTCAAAAGTGGTGGATGATGGGTAGAAAATGGTGGTGGTGAGCTTCCCATGGAGGAGAACCTCCATGGGAGCTTTGGAAGCTTCTCTCTCTCTTGGTTTGGTGAAGAAGATGAAGTTCAGCTGCTGTGTGTTTTTCTGTCTATTCTTGTGTGTTGAGAAGAGAAGAAGTGGTGTATTTATAGTTAGGGAAAGTTTAGGGACGAATTAGGGTGTAAAAGGACACATTTACCCCTAAAAAACGGCTTGCTACGGTCTTGGCATCAGGTGTGCCGCGGTTGGGCACGATGGCACACCAGCGACAGTGATTTCCGCGGTCTAAGTGCCGCTGTCATTGCCGTTGCCGCGGTCTTACTGCGGTCAGGTTTCCAACCTCACGCACCGTTACGGAAACGGGCATAACTCCCTCTAGAAAGCTCGGAATCGCGATCCGTAAAAACCGATGGAAAGTAGACTTCCGAGGATTTCTGAAAATATATAGTACAAAACCCAGTTCAATCCGAGGAGGGAGATATAGCCCCTGAAAGTTGGGTGTTCTGCATGGATATTTTACAATTTCAGCCCATCAACCTAATGGTATGGAGGACTTCATGGAGTGGAGCACATCGAGTTGAGTTTGTTGTTGTTTCATCCTGTTTTCGTTGTTGCCTTCTGTGTGTTGCTCTTTTTTCTTTTGTTTTGCTTTGCAGTTGTCTATGTTTTTTCTGTTGGGCTGATGCCCTTTGTTGTTGTGCCTGTCGTTGTGTTTTTGGTTCCTGTCTGGCTGTTTGTGCTGGTTTTGCTTAATAAAGCTTCTTTTATTGTTCAAAAAAAAAAAAACCTTTGGAAAACAGAGTTGACCAGTGTCGTGGTCTCAATGTTGCATTCTAGCTCAATGGCGGATCCACCACGGAACAATGGTTTTGCTTGTCGTGGTTGACCATGAATCACACCGCGGTTTGGGTCAACGGCGAGGCCGCGACAACTCTGCATGGCTTCCAATTCTTCATTGTTTGCTCGGTTTCGCCTCCCAATCTTGACTTTAAGATCAAACCCTTATTGTAAGGAATATATACCTACACATGGCTCACAAAACCCATTATGTACAAAAATGTGCTCGAAAACGAGAACAAAAAATAGGGAATGTGGATCTCAAATAGGTATATAAATCGTCCGATCACACACTCAAGATTTCTCTCTAAATAATACCCCAAACCCAATTACACCTAATGCTCACTTTGAGATCTCTCTAGTATTTGCTATTTTGCTTCACAACTAATAACCTAGTTATTATGGTATATTTATATGAATTATGGTCTAGGTTGCCATGCTATGGAGCACTGAAAACCCTTTCCGAAAATATATTATAATAGGAAATCTGACGACCGAGCTAAAAGTTATGCCCGTTTCTTCGGAGCACCTCTTTTAGCCAATTTTCTGTCCATCTCTTCTTCAAAATCCAAAGCCAATTGTCCTACATCACATACACACAAACCACAAAGTCATTGATGCGGTGTGAGCCAAGAGTCAATGCCCAAGTCTTTCTCAAACCTGCCTAATCATATAGTTAATTTAATTCAAATTGATTTATAAAAATGGATTAGAAATTGAAAATAATAATTAAGAATGTCCTCCTTTCAAAAATAATTAAGAATGACCTAGTATAAATAAAACAATTGCATTCAATTCATTTGCCAATTCATTATATCATGGACTGCTCTGTTAATTGGGTATGATTAGCAAATGAATTCGTATAACAATGTTAACTATTTTGTATTTGGAGTCCAAATGAAGCTCTAAAGATTCTATTTGAAGCAAATTTACTGAGTGAAAGCTAGCTATAGATTGCTTGATTCTAGTTGAATTAATGCAATACAAGCATTATCAATAAATATCAAATAACCAATAATCTCAATATCAATACAAATCCATAGTTTATGATTTTCAATTTCTCTCCTATGCCTTCTCATTTTAAAATGTTGCAATGATTATCATACACAAAAGGCAAAGAGTGAGGTTCCATTAGTGGCAAGACCAGCTCCACCATTGCCAGTTGCCACCCACCCACCAGAGTTTGTGATCTTGTTTGATGGTTTGGGAGTGAAATTCTTGCGTTCTAAGTTGGCAATATTTGTATAGATCCTCTTTTCATCAATTACAGTTTCTGTTCTTAGTTATCTTTGTTTCAACATCTAGCTAGAATCCTAGATAGGTTAGTTTTATAATTGTTATGCTTGAGATAAAATGCAAATTGTGAGCAAAATTATGCATGCACAACACCATTATCTATACTAAAACTTACAGTATCCCACTTGAGGGTGCCATCATCGCGATCCAGAGCTCTTGGATCATATCAACATCTCGTAATAATTACCTTAAGAAACAAATGACGAAAACTTAGATCATATTTTTCAAATGTCATCTGATTTTTTATCTAAACTTTGCTTCGGTAGAAATAACGATTTCCTTTTGAACTTTGAGCAAGAAATTAATAACAAAATTATAACTGTTTTCTTATTCTTCCATATTTGGGATGAATGTTTGCTCATCAATTAACTCTCACCACTTAAAACCCCATAGATTAGATTGATCAAATTGTCTTTTCAACTGAAATACATTCAATCCAAGTGAAAGAGAATACTGAAAATTTGACACTGAAACAACATTCCATTTCATCCCCAGTTAGTCAACAACACCACTACCACTTTCAAGCAAGGCGGAAATAAGAAATTAGATGAAAAGATAGATATACTCCAGTCCCATTGTTGCAGACGATGACGTTTCTGTTGTCCATACTATGGTGGTGCTATCGCTCTGCAGCATGACTGGTAATGAATTCTGCTTCCGTATTCAACTGCAGGTGTGTCTAAATGTAGAAATGCATTTGTTGCGCAAGCAAGGGTTAAGCTGTTGTAGTACACACAATACATACATAAATGTGGGAGCAAGCAAGCGGGATTTTCATCTTTTCTAAAAATGAATGGAAGAATGGAAGTTTTAACAGCTTTAGAAACCAAGAATGTATAGTGAATCTTAATAACAGGAAATTATATCGATGAAGATTAATAATTCCTTGTAAAATTATTCACCTCAATAATTCCTCAAAATTATTCACATGACAACAAACAAGCAATAAAAGAGACATTTTTACATGATACTGAGGCTGCTCATGCCCCCTTTTGATAGTCCCAGTGAGATCCAAGAGTCAGTCAGCCAGCATAGATTTTCCATGATCGATGTGTGCAGTTATCGAAAAGTTTCTGATTCTCTCAGGTGGGTACTGGCTCAAGTTTCTGATTGAATTTGTGGAACAAAACCAACGAGTCGGATTTAACAAAAGTTTTTGGTGTTGGGTTTGGTTGAATCTGGGGTTTAGTGGGTTGATTCTGAGGATTGAAGAGAGTGTGTGTTTGTGTTGTTTTGGGTTTTTGAGGCTCTGTCCTTCTGTAGTGAATGAAAAAATGGAAGAAGGGGAAGGAAGATGATGACGTGTCATGGCACGTCAGCACTATGAGTGACGTGCCCGGGAAAGTCAGGTGGAAGGATGACATGTCATAACACGTAAACTAAATGGTATGGCGTGTCTGAGCACATCACCCTATTTAGATGACATGTACTGATACATCAGCGAGAGGATGGTCACGTGTTCTATCACGTCAGCTAAATAGGGTGACACGTCATCGGGACTGAGGCATGAATGACATGTCAGTGAAATTGCCGGTGACGTGCTGGGCCACGTCGGGTAAAGTGGGTGACGTGCTCGGACACATCATCGAAAGCTATTTGTTTTTTTTTTTTTGTTTGGAAACAGAAGAGAAAAAAGAAAAAGAAAATCGCAGAGATGGAGACCGCCTTCGAGTGGGAACTCTTCAAAGAGAGAACGTGAGGCTTCAAGTTGATTATTCAAACAGAAGAAGAAAGAAAGAAAATCGCAGAGAGATCCAGAAACGGCACTCGACAATCCTCTCCAACAATGGTTGTTAGGGTTAGTACATTTTCAATTACGCAGAGTCCTCCCTAGGTTTTGGTTTGATTTCTTTGGTCGTTATAATATTTTCAATTACCAATTAGGGCATTTTGTAGAACCATTTGTGCTACCTACTCTACATTCTTACATCTTGTATGTAGCATAATCAGGTTGGAGAGATATTCCGATTATTAAAACTAATGCTTGTTTCTCAAAATAAGCCTGATCATATTACTTTAATGAATGCAATTGGCGCTTGTGCAGAAATAGCATCAATGGAAATGGGTAATCAAGTTCATTGCTACATCATGAAAACTGGACATGTGCTCGATGTTTATGTCATGGATGGTTTGATTGACATGTATCGAAAATGTGGCTCTCTTGAAATTGCCCGTGAGCTCTTTGATTTTAAGGAGGATCCTAATGTTGTCTCATAGAGTAGTTTAATTGTGGGGTATGCTCAGTTTGGATGTGGAAAGGAATCTCTTGAACTCTTAAGAAGGATGAAAAGTCAAGGAGTTAGGCCAAACGAAGCAACACTTCTCGGAGTCCTTAGTGCCTGCAGTCATGTTGGACTGGTAGAAGAAGGGTTGCAGTTGGACTGTTAGGTCAGCCTACATAACTGCAGACTCCATAGCAACTTTTTCTCATGGTATACTCCTGAACAACCTCACACAGATACATGATGATATCATTTTCTAAACCTATGCAAGCATCTTACGGTGGATGCTACGGTTGATGTCAGCAATGGAAATGCCAATTCTGATATTATCGCAAATATATTGGCCGAAGATGCTTTCAAAGTAATTGAGATCGAACTAGGATTAATGTTTGATTTGCTTTTCACCAAAGCACCGTTACTCTATACTCGTTGGGGATTAGGCCAGCGGCTGATCACTTCAGTTCTTACCTGTTCTGTTTTGGTGCTCTTCTCTGTTCATGTTGGTGCTCATTTCGACAAGTATTCACGGCTAATGTTTTCATAACATTGCTGTTGATATCATAGCAGTGATGCTAGACATATATTCAGCATTATTGCTACTCTTCTCAGACAGATTTCTTATTTGGTTGATTAAGCATCGCAAAACTTCCACTGTGGAAACCCTTCAATCTTCTTCTCTACGCAAGTCTCCTAGGTGGTCAAACAACATGTCCCAATGCAGTCTGCTAAGCTTCACCACCCACAAAGCGAAGCCACAGCTATGTTGCAACTTCTTTTTGAGAGATTGGTATTCTCAGGTCACTAACGATGTAAGACAGCTAATCTTCCGGTATATCAAGCAGAAAGCTAAGGAACAAGCAAAAACTAGGCAAGTTCCCTTCGCTGCATTGCCTACTATCCGAGGATTTGGAGATCAACAACACAAAAACAATGGCAATAGTATTCCAAGGGGAGAGTTCGAGAAAAGGATTGTCATTTTTCACATTGATACTGAAGTTTTGTACCATTTAGACAAAGAACATTATCCACAAGACTCTCATCGTTGCTGTAAACTGATCAAATGACTTTCTAGATACATGTTGCATCTCCTAATGGAGCATCCTGCCATGTTATTAGCTGAAAATAGTCAGATCAACTTCAAAGGCATAAGCAATATGCCAATCTTTTACCAGGCATAAGTAAAGCAAATGCTTGCAAAACATTATATCAAAGTTTTACAGATCCTGCATTTCAATATGGAAATTTCACGGTTCATGATGTCTGCTAAAGGAAGCAATGAAGCTTGCTTGAGAAATGAATGTTCAGGTATATTTTACATAGTTCTTCTTAATGTCTATCCTAGCAACTATGTCTCACATTGATCATAGTTATTTTTCTAAAAACATCAAGTGCATTTAATTAGAATTAGTGAAGCAATTTGTTTCTGTTCAGACTATCAACATGTCTTATATAATGTGTTCTTATTAGTAAGAGTGTCAGATTACAATACACAGTCAGGGTAGCTTATCTAATATGCACAGGAAAAAAAAAATAATAATACAGAAAATAGAATGTCATGTCACGTATGGTGTATTTTTATTTGAAAAAAAGTTGATCATTAACAACTAAATAATAATGTGCTTCACCTATTGATAAATTGGTTTACGACGAACAGGGTATGGAAGATAATTGGAAGACAATTGGGAACTTTTGGTTGGAGATGCTGGGATATGCTGCAAGAAGAAGCAAAGTAGAAGAGCATGCTCAAATGCTGAGACGCGGTGGAGAGTTTCTGACTCAAGTATGGCTTCTCTTGGCTCATTTTGGCTTAACCGACAACTTTCAGATCATACCATAGGCTCGACCAAGTGTGTTCGAGTACCTACATGCAACATTTGCTTTATTATTCATGTCAGTATCTTATTGCTATGGATATGTTAAAACTTAGCTAGTGGATATAGATATGGTTTCCTTTTATGGTAAATAAAGTTAAGACATTCTGTGGATTGAAATCTTGGTTGATTATCTTGGACACTACCTCCCATTGTTGAGATATATATTCTGTGGGTGGTCATAGATGTGATTCATGCTTGTCTTTTCAGGAAACGGTTCAAGTTCCTTCTGCCAATACTAAAATATAAGCAGATGTCTAGAGAGATTGTTTGAGAAAATAATAATCTAAGTCTTGGTTGATGTGCTTCTTTGGTAAAATTGCATACTATATAATATGTATCCAGACTCCAGAGTTCTAGGTTACATGATTTCATTGCTCCTAAGAATAATTGCATGAGGATTTGGATTGTCTATTGATTGTATTTCAGTTGGGATTTATTATTAATCAGACTTAAACAAATCAATTACAATTACTATAGTATTTATTCAATTTGATCATTATAATGTAATGTGGTGATTTAGAGAATTCATCAAATGATCACTAGAGGAAGTCTATACAGCAGTTCACAGCATTGCATAATCCTGAAGTTGATTTATTTATAGACATTTATAGTATAAAAAGAAGTTGTTACTTGATAAATTATTGTAAGTATAGTATAGCTAAAACAGATCTTGAAGAAGCTCCATTATTGGAGGGAATGAGAGAGAATATTTTTGACAATTTGTCAGCTGCATTTATGAACAAGTCTCCAACGAGTCTGATGAGTATCAAAGCTCATCAGACTCGTTAGATAACAGAATGCTGACTTGGTATATAACCGGACACTTTGTATTGTTTTATAACTAATGAAATACAGTGAAAATTTTCTCTCATCTTCTCCATTAATTATCGGAGCTTCATCAAGTTCTGTTTTAGCTTGTTTCTCTTTCAGTACTTTTATCAAACACGTTTTACTTTCTATCAAACACTTTAATTTTAATGAAAACGTTACGGAGAAACTGGTTTTTATATACCAGTGTTAGCATGCAAAAATTGCTGTACATCCAAGTCAGCAATCTGTTACATTAACTATTATTAACTAACTAATCCTGTTAATTTACTAATTAACTAGAGATAGACCATCTATCTTTGTTGGAAGCTTCTTCACAATTGCACGAGAATAGAGGTAATTAGCATCAAATGGACCTTAATAACTTGAATTTTTTTAACACAAAACTATAATGAACTTACAAAAATGTCTTCGGTAACTCAAGAAAATGTTTCCGCTCACCTTCTTGCTTTATTTTTCATTCTCTCACCCATATTATTAACTTTTTTTTTTAATAAAATTCATTTGATTTTGCTTTTTATAAAAATTCATTTGATTCTAAATTTCAAAGGACACGTTTGAAATCTTAGTTAAGGCATTAAAAAACACTACTTGATTAGTAGAACACTCTCATCTTGACGAGCATTAAAAAGAAATACTAAAATCAACCATTTTTGCACACTAATCGTTACTTCAACTTTAAATTTAGTTTTATGTGTTTTGGTAGAATTCATTTTTTGTGGATTAAAAATTGAAAATTTTGTAACTTCACGTTATTGTTGAGACTCATGTTAAAAAGAGAGAAATTATCTTCTCAAGTATTTCGATTGCATTTATTTTGTGTGTCTGCATTTATTTATTTTATTTTATTTTTTCAAGTATTATTACTTTCTCTTTCTCACATGACAATAATGAATAATGCGAAAAAGAAAGAAAAGCAGAAAATGATTGTGATGTTTCATACTTGTCCTCCAAAGTTGTTGCTTGCTTGATAAAATTATCACGATAAGTGGCTAGTCCGCTCTCCTAAAAAAACTGTATATACAGCAACAACATGGGTGCATTTAGTGTGCGAGATTGAATAGAACTATTTTTATGAGATTGGATTGAATTGGACTAAATTATTACTGTAATGTGTTTGGTGCAGTTCGGATTTGATTAATATAATACTATCTCATGTTTTATATAACATAGGATTGGATAAAAAATAATTAAAAATAATTGTTTTTTTATAGGAAAGTATAAAATTATATTAAATAAATAAAATCATAGAGATTCAAGATATTATGTAAATGACCATTTTACCCTTCACTATAATAAATAAATGACCATTTAACCATCAAGATTCAAGATATTTGCCCTTACAAACAATCAAATGACATAGGGATAAATAGGTAACTTGATAAAAATTAACTAATAATTAAAAAACAAATCCTCAAACACCATCCATCATCATCACCGAAATTATACTTATAATAATAATAATAATAATAATAATTAAAAAGTCTTGGTTTAACAACATCATCGATAATTCAACAAAAACAAAAGCAAAAAAGAATGAAAAAGGTGGACCTCCATCGGCGGTCTCCTGTAGGGGTGGGCACTAAGTTCGGAACCGAACCGAATCGAACCGAACCGAACCAAAAAAAGACGGTTCAATTCGGTTCGTAGATTGAATTCGGTTTAAACCGGTTCAAAAAGCTGAAAACCAAAATGTTTTCGGTTCAAACCGGTTTTGGTTTTCCAAAACCGGTTTAAACCGATTAAACCGCATATAAATGTTAAAAAAATAAAAACCCTAACATAATTCTCTCATTCTTTGACAGCCACAGCCGACTTCTCTTCCTCTGTTCTTCAACTCAGTTCCTCAACATCCGATCTGCTCTGTCGCTCGTCTCAACTCTGTTCCTCAACAATCAACATCTGATCTATCCGTACAAGGTTTGTCAACACCCTCTCTTCTTCTTTTTCGAATTTTCTTCTTTTTTTTTTTTCTAATTTCCGTTTCACATCCGATCTGCTCTTCAACGAGACAAACCTTCAGGCTGACCGGAAATCATAGAAGGCTTCAGCTTGTCCGATCTGCTTCAAAAATGGTTAGATTTTCTTTTTTGATTTGGTTAACAAAGGTCTAATCTCCAGCTCGTCTGATCTATGTTGATATAAATGTGTTTATACTCAAATCTGTGTTGATATATATGTTTAATGACTATGTTGATATATTCGAATCTATCTAATGACTATAATCTGTCTAATATACGAATTTATATCATGTTTGACAGTGCAACTTCCTCATTTAATCTGTGAACATATATATGTTTTATATGTATTGTATATATGTCTGATCTGCTTCACAATTTTATATGTTTATACTTTATACTTTTATACTTTTAATCTGTGGAAGTATATATGTTTTATACTCTAATCTGTTGATATATATTTTGTATACAAATTGGTTGATATATCAGTACAAATTCTAATTACTTATTTTCAGTATTGTGAAAATGTGAAATTGTGAATAGCTGGAGATTTATCCAATTGTGGATTCAATGGAAAGGTGTAGTGACTCGGATCCGGAGACGTTAGATAATTCTAGCTCCATTGGAAAGGGGAAGGTGTCAAAGGGTTTACTGTTATTACTAATTCAGTGATTTGGAGTTTTTATTTTAATTGTATTTTTGATTTAGAGTTTGGATTTGGATTGTAATTTTGATTTTGAGTTTGAATTTGGATTGTAATTTTGATTTTTATGATTTAGAGTTTTCATCTTTGAAAATTGAACTGTATGTCTCATGTCTGTATGAACATATGTCTTTGAAAATTGAATTTACTGTCCAATGAATTATAAATTAAATATTATTAAATGTTTGATTTCTATTTATTTTTGGCTTGGGCTATTAAAATTTATGAAACTTAGGCCTAAAATTAGAATCCCACAACCCATCAAATTTAAAAACATTAAAAAAACTCATTAAGCCCATTAAGCCCATAAGGCCCAATAGGCCCAAAATCGAAATGAACCGAACCGAACCGAACCGATTTTAATCGGTTCGGTTCGGTTCGGTTACCATTTCTTATTCGGTTTAAACCGGTTCAATTTTGAGTGAACCAAATTATTTTCGGTTCAATCCGGTTTTGTTCAAAACCGAACCGAACCGAACCGTGCCCACCCCTAGTCTCCTGTATCAATTCTCTCATCACATCTCGATAATTCAATTCTCTCTCTTCACATCTCTCATCTATCTCATGTATCTCTCTCTTTCTCCACATCGGCAGTCTCCTCAACAATGTCGATCTTCTCGCCGACAGTCCCCTTAATAGCTCTTCTTTGGCAAAGCCGACGACACGAACGGCTCCACGGGTTTCAGTGAACGATCGCGCGGCCTTGAATAGTGATGAACGGATGATAACGATGAAGAAAAAAATTGATCATTAATTAACAGAGCTTCATCAAGTTTTGTTTTAGCTTGTTTTCTCTTTCAGTACTTTTATCAAACACGTTTTACTTTCTATCAAACACTTTACAGTGTCTTTGTTGTTCATAATATTTTTTGAGAAGACACGTCACCAGGCAACATGAACCAATCTTGCCATGTAAGCAAAAAGTCAAGGGGGCAATCAAAGGACATACCAGCATTCCACGTTGATAGGCCACCCGACACCAGCACATCATTAATAAAGTGTAAAACAAGACCAGCGATATAGAGTAAAGCCAAGCAGAAAACTGTCTGTTCGTCTCTACTCGGGACAAACAAGAAAGAGTCCATATTAGGGTTTTTCCACTGCATACAAGGTTATACAGCTGTAACAAGCAATCACGAACCAATTGATATACAACCACCAGAAGGAGTTCAACAAGGAAACAAACAAATCTTCTCTCCGATACATCAGAATCCTAAGCAGATTCGAAATGAACAGCATTAGATACGTGACAACACTAAATAAGAGAAGAATCCTAAATCCAACTTTGTAATCCTCTACTTGTATGCTACAATTCCAAAACCCTAGCAGTACCATGTATAAATGCACCTGCAAAACACGTTACAAAGGTGGTGAAAATCTAGCGAGAAAAAGAGAGACCAGAGTGTGTATTACTTTACAAATAATGGATTTGACTCTTAGTTGCTAAGGCAACAACCCGTGGACGTTTCTCCGATCATCGGAGTTTTACCACTATCTTGTTCTCTTTATTACTCTTGCTTTCATTACGCTCTTATTACACATATATTTGCAGGTTTGATTAACCTAAATCGTTGACCGGTTGATCATCAAGAAATCACCGTCAACAATTGGCGCTAGAAGAAGGGGATCGACCGTTTCAATTAAACTTCGAAATCTCTTGTGAAACAATGGTTGGCGAAGGGGATGGTAGCGGTTCCATAAACAGCCATGAGTTACCAGATGGCGTGCTGGGGATTGACATCACTTTCAACATCGCGGGACCTGTGGATGCAGCCTTAATGATCGAGAATCAATCAGTGACCATTGCTGGCACTCAATGTTTTCCTCCGACCAGTGAGGAGATCGTCCAGCAATTTTAGGAGTCTCTACAGCGACTCGTGTTTGAGGCGGTTAAGCATGGGGTTATCCTTTCCACCATGGAAGGCCTAACTTCCCCCTATAACCTACACACCCTGGACCGGCTGCAAGGCTGGTTACGTTCTGTGGCAATCGGACCGACAGTGGACGTACCGCTGAAGATGAGTCGGAACCCGATTGACTAGCCTGAAACCTTGTCAGAAAGGCAAGCCCAGGCCAGTGAAGAGCCCAAGGAAGACGAACACCCCAGCGGGAGGCACAGTTTAGATCAAGCGAAACAGGATCAAAATCGACCCAACAGGCGTACCCACCGGAGGGACCGGTCATCATCATCCAGAGAAAGTGATTGGAACCATCGTCGCAAATGCCAGAGGGGAACAATTCAGTTGCACGACCTGGACCGTGAAACCCGGAACCAAGATATTGAAGAGTAAAGATCGGGTTTAACCATCAGTAAAAGCTTCAATCCTAGTGGAGAACCGAAGGGGGATATAGGCATACTCATACAAAGTTTGACCCGAGAGGTTCAAAATAACATGTGGCAGATGGATGCTTTATTTAAGCGTTACGAACGCAATGAACTATCGGATGATGAGTCAGGCAACCTCTTCACCAATGGCGTCCTACGGATGCCCTTCCCGGAAAGATTTAGGATGCCACACATGGAACAGTTCAAAAAAGACACGGACCCAAATGAGCATTTCCAGAGATATAAAAGTGTCATGGCCCAATACATTCAGAATGATGCTTTGTTATGCCTCAACTTTCCTGAGACACTCATGGACTTGGGTTCTCGGTGGTTTGGGAGATTGCCCATAGCAAGCATAAGAAGCTTCAGCGAGTCGAACAGGGCATTTTCAAAACAATTCATCGAGAATGTGCATAGGAAGAAGTCGGTGGCTCACCTCTCCAAGCTTAAACAAGGAAAAGACAAGTCACTCAAGAAGTATCTGGGAAGGTTCGATCAAGAAGTGTCAGAAATTGGAAGCGCGAATAATGAAGAAATCATCGTAGCGTTCATAAACAATTTACAGAACGGCTATCTATCTTTCGATCTAAGGAGAGCTCCTAACCGTTTATCCCTGCTTTCTGGTAAGCATGAAAAGTGGAGAAACCACTCTCAGTTAGGACTTTTAAATGCATGAGATGAGGCTATTTGCCTTTACTGCGACAGTATGCTCCCCACTCCCTCACCTAGATCAGAAGGGCTTCTAGAGACCTGTCTACATGTTTTTTATTCGATAAGTTCCAATTGGTTCTAGCTTTGTCAGTTGCCCTATTTTTCACCTTGAAGAACTCCCCGGCCAAGACCATCCCGCGTTGAAATTTCCTAAAGAGTAGGGCGTTGTAGACTGTAGACCTTTTAAAGCGGTTAACCCCTTGGATTTCCAATTCCAACCTAGCCTCCTTAGACAGCGATTCAATAGTTAAGGCCTGGCGGCTCAGGTCTTCAACCTGCACTCATAGGATGACTTGGCCTTCTCTGTTTTCTGCTCAGCCTAGGGCATTGATTCTTGAGTGGCTAACAGCAAATCTTTAAGGGTTTTGGCCTCCTCAGTAGCTAAAGAAGCCATTTGCTTGACTTTTATCTGACTTGCCAGGCACGGTCCATGAATACATGGTTTGCCCCAAGTTTCTCCTGGCAGGTCCTCTCAACCCGAGCATGATTGTCCTCGCTTTCCTTCAGCTATGCTTCTAGACGCTTTATTCTATCCGCTTGAGCGTAGCTAGTCTGGTAAGCATCTGACATCTCGATAACCATCTGCACAACCAAAATAGCAAGAATAAGCCGAAGAAGGAAATATCATAGCAAAGAGAAATAACAAAGAAGGGAAACATACATAAGCGGCGCTGTGGTAGAAGTTTTGGAACCGACTCGAAGCAGTACCGATCTTGAAGTGGCTCCAATGATCATCGCCAATATATGCATGACTAGACGACATGATCCTCGGCATGGCTTGAAGAGTGGGGTCATTGGATTGGTTAGAAAGACCTGAACTACCAGCACCAATGCCAGTCGAGGCAATGAGGTCCTCACGAACTGATCTTGGTGATGACCCGGATGCTGAGGGATCCTTGGGACATAAACCCTCCATAACTTGCTCTCCATGAACCTCCGAAGGGGTATAAGCTCTTTCCTCAACTTGATCCCCAACATCCTCTCCATCAGAAGAAGACTCAATGTACTCCACCACTCATGGGATTTTCGGAGCAAGTTGGTCAGGCGAGAAGGGAGCTTTCCTCTTCCCAGAATATCTCCCACAAGTGTCAAGGTCAGAAACGGGATCATCAACCTGAACATCAGTCTCATCGATGGTCGGGGAGTTATCATGGGAAACAAGCAAAGCAGGGTTGGAAAACTCCCCAACCTTCCATTTTCCCTTATCAGTAGTAAAACTCGTCTGCTCACCTGCCCCCTATCAACAGAAAAGCCACCCGGCCTGCACTTGGAATCTCGGTTGACCACTTGAGGAACATCTTTAAGTATGTACTCGGGTACACCCCCAGCAACTTTCTCCTCATAGGTTTCCTCGGAATTGCTCTCATCCTCTGATCCATCATTTGGTCGAGCAATTACGGCAGCTTGTTGGCAAGAAGCTTCCTTACGATTCGCCTCCCCGACAGCTTTTATTCAGCCGGCTGGGTATCACAAACAACATCTACATCATGCATTAAAGAAAACAACAAAAGGTTAGCTGAGTGATTAGCTTGGGAATCAATAATATAGAAACTTAGAAAAAACAAAGAACATAAGCCTTACATCGTTTGCGAGCTGCTGTCAATTGAGTGAAGAAACGGGTCTTGATCGTCTTCTCCTCATCAAAAAGGTAAGGCTTCCCTCTCTTCTCCAGGAGATGTATAGCCGCTCTGGCTAAGTTAGCCAACTCACCATTAGTGAAGACAAGGGTCAATTGGTTCCAAGCCTCTGAGAGCAAAAGTACCGGGGAATCTTGCATGACACCCAAACACTATCAAGGTCAAAATTGATGGATCGACCCCAACCTCCACCAACAAAGAACCAGTTGTTCTTCCAATACTTATTGGAGGAGGGGAAGCCCTAGACGAAGCCCTTTATTTTGTCTTCAGTAGCAATCTAGACTTCTTTATTAACCTTCACACCCTTCAAGATCCAATGGTCAGGCTTGTTGGAGAGTAGAAAATAAGTCCATGTTTGACCTAACTGCCTCAAGGGTATTGTTATAGGTAAAAATAGTCGTGGCAGACACGTCATCACCATACACAGCCACGTAGGCAGGATCAAAGGAAAGTCAACTAACGAAGCAAGAATTCCCCCATGAGAACCTGTTCGGGAAAAGAGGAAGCTGCCCGACCACCGGCAAAGACAAGTTGCTCGGGCAATAAATCTTACTCGGGCAAATGCTCGGTGTAGTCGGGAATCAATGAAAATAGATAAGCGCCTATATTCAAAACTCTGGGCGCAATCAGCAGCAAGCAACTCCATGATAAGCAACAGTGACTGCAGAGTTCAAAAAAGGAAACAGATAGATTTTCCGTAAATAAAGGAGGAAGAATCAGAATCAGACTTGGATTCAACCAAATCAGGAAATATACAAAAGAAAGAGAGTCCGAATCCGTTAAGGATTACAACACACAATTAGGGCACCACATACCAAAACCCTAATTAAACATGTATAAATACCCCTTCTTTACGCAAAAAGAGGGGGACACGAGGGAAATAGCTAGAGAGAGAGAGATTGTAGTACAACATTCTTGTAATTCTTCTTCATAGTGAATTTGGCTTCGTTGCTTAGGCAACAAACCGTGGATGTTTCTCCAACCCTTGGAGTTTTACCACGTAATTGCTTGTGATTCCTAGTTTATTTCTTTTGTTTTCAATCATCCAAGTTCATAAATTATAACAATTCAAAAGATAAATCATTGACTCGGTGACCACCAAAAATCACCGTCAACAATTGGCGCTAGAAGAAGGGGGACCCAGAAGTTTGTGACAACAATGGCTGGCGAAGGAGATGGTAGCGATTCCAGATACAGTCAAGGCGTGCCAAGTAATGAGCTGGAGGATGACACCACACTCAATACAGCGGGTGCCACCCTAACGACGGCAGACCAGTCAGCCGCCTTGGCTGGTATTCAACGTTTCCCCACAACTAATGAAGAAATCGCGCAACGATTTCATGCTTCCCTACAACAGCTTATATCAGACGCAGCAAAGTAAGGAATTGACCTTTCCACCACGGGAGGTTTGATGTCGCCTCACAGTCTGTCCGCCCCAAACCAGCAGGCAGCGAGGCTGCGTTCTGCGGTGGTGATACCAACACCTGATGCACCCCTAAAAGCGAGCCGGGATCCTATAGGCAGGCCGAAAATATTATCCGAAAGGGTGGACAGGAGGAGTAGGGAGCGTAGAGAGGGGAATGATTCTGACAAGGGTTACGATCAAGATCGAATAGTTGCAAATCGGGATCACCCCAGGAGGCGCAATCACCGGAGAGACCGGTCTTCATCCTCGGAAGAGAGTGAGCAGAATCATCACCGCAAGCGCCAAAGGGGCACAGTACGGCTGCATGGCTTAAACAGAGATCGCAGAGAGTCGAATCTGGAGGCAGGGGGTCAAAAATTGACCATAAGTCAAAATTTCAATGCGATAGGGGAGCCAGAAGGAGATAGAGATATACTCATACAAAGTCTGACCCGGGAAGTTCAGAACAACCGCCGACAAATGGATGTTTTAGTCAGGCGATATGGGCGCAACGAGCTGTCGGATGACGAATCCGGAAGCCCTTTCACTAGTGGGGTCCTGAGGACACCCTTCCCGGAGAGATTCAGGATGCCACATGTGGAGCTGTTCAAGAAAGATACCGACCCGAAAGAACATGTCCGAAGGTATAAGAGCGCAATGGCACAATATATCCACAATGACGCACTGCTGTGTTTGAATTTTCCTCAGACTCTTGGGGATCTCGGTTCCCGGTGGTTTGGTAGATTACCAGCAGCAAGCATAAGCAGCTTTAGCGAACTGAGCAAAGCTTTCTCAAGGCAGTTCCTCGGGAATGTGCATAGGAAAAAATCGGTAGCTCACTTATCCCAACTCAGGCAAGGAAAGGATGAGTCGCTAAAGAAGTATCTAGGGAGATTCGGTCAGGAAGTGTCTGAGATTGGGAGCGCAAATGACGAAGCCATAATTGCTGCGTTCATTAACAACCTTCAGAATGGCCAATTGTCATTTGACCTCAGAAGAGCCCGACTAACCAGCTACGCTGATATGATGGACATGGCCGGGGGGTACGCCCTAGCTGAAGAGGAAGAAATTGCCACAGGGGGTTACTTCGTGCATGGCGGTCGCCCAGAGGGGACCAAGACCAAAGACCAAACAAAGGCGCCCGACACCAAAGGGGACAAACAGAAGAACAAAGCGCGGGATGGTCGGGATGGACGGCGAGCATACGACCCGAGAACCGATCAGCCGCGGCAGAAGTTCCAAGGTAGATATACAAACTACACCCCACTGAAAAAAGACCAAGGTGAAATCTTGGCAATCCTAGAGGAGAAGAACATGTCAAAAGAACCTCTTAGGCAGTCAACATATGCCCGGAGGGACACCACCAAGTATTGTCGTTTCCATAAGGAGAACGGGCACGAGACATCCAAGTGTTTCCAATTAAGGGACCATATTGAAACCCTCATCAGGGAGGGACACCTGAAAGACATCGTCCTCAAGAAGGTGGACAAGACGGATGGACAAAAGGATAGCCGGCAGGACGGGCGGGCAAGAAAATTCAGTCCAAAGAAAGCTGAGGATGAAGGAGCAATTAACACCATCTTTGGGGGACCGGCAACTGGCAGGAGTAACAGGGAAAGGACCCAAGAAATTCGGGAGGCCATGGAGGCACGGAGAGACCTGGATGTCAATTCCATTGAACCCGACCCGAAAAGAATCAAAGAGGGATGGGACCCGATCATATTCACAGAAGCTGACTCACATGGAGTGGATGTTAAGCCAAATGACGTACTGGTAATCGGTGCGAGGATCGGTCATAGAGAGGTTCATCGAATTTTGATTGACAATGGGAGTTCAGCAGATATCCTGAGTGCAGAAGTATATGACCAGCTGAGGCTAAATAGAAAAGACCTACAGCCGTTTCCCACACCCCTTAGAGGATTTGGGGGAGTCGAGGTAAGGTCGTTGGGAACAGTAAAATTGCCCGTAAAGATTGGGACGATACCTTGCCAAAAAACTGTGCTACTCGACTTTGTGGTAGTGGACACAGAGAACTGGTCGTACAACGCTTTATTGGGCCGACCATTCTTGAACAAAACCAAAGCAGTGACAGCAACATATGCCCTCATGATGAAATTCCCGACAGAATACGGGGTAGGGGTGGTCAAGGGATCACAAGAGATGGCCCGAAGAGCAAATTTGTCAGTATACAAAGATAGGGAAGTACACCAAGTGTATGCAGTGACGGCCAAGCAAAAGGGGGAAGAGACGAAAGAGCAGGCAGAAGTACCAAAAGAATTTGAGTTAGACCCCAGAGAAGAACCTGAAGTCAGAAAGGATGAGCCGACCGAGGAAGTAGCGCTGAATCCAGTAGACCCGAGTAAGACAGTAAAGGTGGGGGCAAGTTTAAATATACACGTCAAAACTCAACTTATCACGTTGCTAAGAAAATATGAGGATGTTTTTGCTTGGGGTCACGAGGATATGCTGGGAGTAGACCCGAAGGTGATATCCCATTGCCTATCCATCAACCCAGAATCCCGACCAGTGGTACAAAAGAGAAGATTGTTCAATCCAGAAAGAAGCGTCGCAATTAAGAAGAAAGTGGAGAAGCTACTTTCCGCAGGATCAATAAGGGAAGTCAGATACCCGGAGTGGGTAGCCAATGTAGTGTTGGTCAAGAAAAAGAATAACCAATGGAGGATGTGTGTCGATTTCACTGACCTAAACAAAGCCTGCCCAAAAGACAGTTTTCCTCTACCGAGGATTGACCAGTTAGTAGATGCAACGGCAGGATACGAGTTGCTAAGTTTCATGGATGCCTACTCGGGATACAATCAGATCCGGATGAACAAAGCAGACGAAGAAAAAACATCTTTCACTACGGATCAAGGTCTGTATTGCTACAAAGTGATGCCATTCGGGTTGAAAAATGCTGGAGCAACGTACCAAAGGTTGGTGAACCGGATGTTTGCTCGGCAGATTGGGAGAAACATGGAAGTCTATATGGATGACATGCTAACCAAGAGCACTACAGCAGAAAAATATTCGGAGGATTTGAAGGAAACCTTCGATGTTCTAAAGAGATATAAAATGAAACTTAATCCCAGTAAATGTGTGTTCGGAGTGCCCTCGGGGAGGTTTTTAGGCTTTCAGGTTCACCAAAGAGGAATTGAAGTGAATCCCGAGAAGATCAGAGCACTAGAAGGAATGACTTCACCAAAGACATTGAAAGATGTACAAAGGCTGACGGGGTGTCTTGCGTCACTCAATCGGTTCGTTGCCAAGTCAACAGATAAGTGCGCCCCGTTCTTCAGGGCAATAAAAAAAGGGAAAGGGCTCGAATGGAATACGGAATGTGAAGAGGCCTTTCAGAAGTTGAAAGAATATTTAGGGAAAGCACCCACCCTCTCAAAACCGATGGCGGGAGAAACATTGTACTTATACCTGTCGGTCACGAAGATGGCGACAAGTTCGGTGTTAATCCGGTTAGAAGAAGGGATACAAAAACCAGTGTATTACACAAGCAAGGCATTGTTACCAGCAGAAACCAGGTATTCTCCGGCAGAAAAAATAGCGCTAGCACTAATCACATCGGCCAGGAAACTGAGGCCATATTTCCAAGCGCATACAATAGAAGTGTACACTGACTGCCCATTGAAACTAATCCTCCAAAAGCCAGAGGTGTCGGGAAGGCTGACCAAATGGGCAGTGGAGCTGAGCGAATATGACATCAGATACACACCTAAAGCGGCGATTAAAGGGCAGGCGGTATCAGATTTTATAGCAGAATTTACCGAGCCAGATGCCGAGGTAAGGAGGGCAATGGAAGATGAACAGACTGGTAAATTACAATGGAAGTTGCATGTAGACGGGTCATCGAACACACACGGCAGCGGGGCAGGAATAGTCATAACAACCCCCGAGGGGGATACCGTGGAGTGTGCCATGAGATTCGATTTCAAAGCAACCAACAATCAAGCAGAGTACGACGCCTTGTTGGCCGGCCTAAGGGTTTGCATAGCATTAGGGGCAGATGAGCTGGAAATTTACAGTGATTCACAAGTCGTGGTAAATCAGGTGCTGGATGAATACCAGGCAAGGGAAGAGCACGTGATAATTTATTTGGACATTGCAAAAAGGCTACTTATAAAGTTCAAAGTGTACAAAATCTCTCAGATCCCTCGGGAAGAAAACGAGAAAACAGATGCTTTGTCCAAGTTAGCTTCAGCCACCACGAACATCAGATCCAAAGCAATACCAGTGGCACATCTGACTAAGCCAAGTACAGCAGAATCAGAGGAAATCATGGTAGCAGAGATCCGGCCAAGCCCAAGCGACTGGACATACAAACTCAGGAAGTACTTGGAGGAAAACATACTACCAGAGGATGCAGTAGAAGCAAAACGCATCAGATACAGGTCAACCCGGTATACAATCTTAAGGGGAGAATTATACAGGAGAGGATTCTCGAAAGTACTGCAACGATGTGTGGCCGGTGAAGAAACCGAAAAAATCCTAAAAAGTGTCCACAGCGGAGTGTGTGGGAACCATACTGGGGGTAAAAGCCTAGCACACAAAGTACTTAGGCAAGGTTTCTACTGGCCGACCATGTTCGCAGAGGCGCAGCGATTCGCCGAGAGCTGTGAAACATTCCAAAGAATAGCAAACGATATTCGGCAACCCCCAGAATTAATCAGAAGTCTAACCTCGCCGTGGCCCTTCGCCATGTGGGGACTCGACCTAATAGGACCAATGCCCACGGGAACAAAGGGAGGAGCAAAGCACGCCATTGTGGCAGTGGACTATTTCACCAAATGGGCAGAAGCGGAAGCACTAGTACACATAACGGAAGCAAACACCACCAGCTTTGTCAAGAAAAACATCATATATAGGTTTGGGGTCCCGAGCATCATTATAACTGACAATGGAACCCAGTTCGACAACAAAAAATTCAGAGAAATGTGTGAAGAATTCAAGATCGCGAACTATTACGCGTCACCAGCTCACCCTCAAACCAATGGCCAGACAGAGGCTGTGAATAAAGTGATCAAGCATACACTGAAAGCAAAGCTAGAGGCAAAGAAAGGTGGTTGGGCGGACAAGCTGCCCGAGGTACTGTGGGCGTACCGAACAACGATGAGGTCGTCCACTGGAGAGACCCCTTTTGCGCTGGCGTTTGGAACAGAAGCTGTCATCCCAGCAGAGACAACTTTTACATCCCCCAGGGTACAGTTATACAGTCCCGAACACAATATGAATATGTTGCAGCAGAACTTAGACGAACTTGAGGAAATCAGAGATACAGCACAGGTCAGAAATTCCGCGTACCAGCAAAGGGCTGCGAGGTACTACAATTCCCATGTTCGGGAACGAAGATTCCAACTCGGAGACTTGGTGCTAAGAAGAGTATCCCCAAACACCAAAGATAAATCTTCGGGATCTCTTGCCGATAAATGGGAAGGGCCGTACATCATCAAAGGAGCTGTAGGACACGGGGCATACATGATAGCCCGACCAGAGGGTAGTTTAGTGCCCCGACCATGCAACGCACAATATTTAAAGATCTTCTATCCTTGAGGGATCCGACCATATTTTTATAATTCTGCTGTAGCCCAGTTTTTAGTTTCCACCTTTATTTATTTTCAAGTTTAGTTTTTGGTTTCATAATCATGTCTTATCTAATGAAATTCGTGTTGATCATTCAATAAAGTCCAGTTGCATGAGATACTCGGTCAAGGCTAATTACCAGTTAAATAAGATACGCGGTTCAAACTGTCTAAAGGCCAGTTACATGAGATACTCGGCATAGACTAAACACCAGAAAATTCGGGTGCCATAAACCTGCGAAAGAGCGGACGAGTAGTGCCCGAAGGGCGGAAAAGCTGTAGTAGCATGCCCGCCTAGCTAAAACGATAAGAATGTATCCCTTAGCAAAAGGCCAAACCGAGGCACCAGAATAAACTGGAAAACTGCTCGGAGCGCCGCTAGGAAGGCTAGTGAGATGCGCAGCCGTGTTGGCCGGTGCGATGCGCCTCAACGATTCGGCAAAACCTTGCACAGATAAAACCGGGAGACGTCCTAGGTAACTTGTGCAAGGACCTTGACGTATGGTCGTGGCGAGCCTCGGCGTAACGTTGAGGCAAAGCAAAATCAACAATAAAGGCCAGTTACATAAGATACTCGGCTAGAATTAGTTACTAATTAAGCGAAGCACTCGGCCGAGGTAAAAAGAGAATTTAGATAATCTCGTTCACGCATTCATAGAAAACTCTATTGAGAAAGAATCCGTGTATATATATAAAAAGAAAGAATACAGTTGTATAATTACAAATGTAAGTAGTTACAAATCTGAGTATAGTTACAAGCAGATGTGGAGATTAAATATTTAAGAGGGAGGCGCTGGGGGTCGGGAGATGCTTCCGCCAATATCCGGGTCAGGCTCCATCACATACTCACTTAACAGGCTATCATCCGAGGGCCAAACAATGACATCCTCCTCCTCATCGACCATCCAGTCGGTATAATCGATCCCGGGGACGAGTCCCAAGTCAGGTGTCTCATTGTCAATCCCCGCCTTCTCGCAGGCATAAAAAGTGGAGAAGGAGTCAGCAGAGGGAACCTCAAGGTGCATGGGATGTGGCGCTTTACCCTTACTTCTACAATACGCCCGCCACTCTCTCATCTGGACCCGAAGAGACTCCAGAGAGGTATCCACATGCTTTCTGATTGAAAGGCTCCAATTGGCCCGGGCTCGATCAGTCGCCCTATTCTTCTGCTTGAAGAACTCCCCAGCCGAGACCATTCCCCGCTGGAACTCGCGCAGAAGCAAAGCATCATAGGCTGGAGACCTCTTGAAGCGATCAACGCTCTGTAGTTCCAGTTCCAACCTAGCTTCCTTCGATAGGGACCTGATTGTCAGGGCTTGACGCTCCAAGTCTTCAATTCGGCGTTCGTAAGCGGACTTGGCGTCTTCAGCAGCCTGCTCAGCCTGGAGCAAAGCGCCCTGAGTGGATGATAGCTGATCTTTCAAAATTTGGACCTCCTCGGCGGCGGAAGATGCTCGCTGATCAGCCTCCAATTGCCGAGCCAGGCATTGGTCTAAAAGCACCTGGCTCGACTTAGCCCCCTCTCGGCAAGCTAGCTCAGCCCGAGAGCAGCGGTCCTCACTCTCCTTTAACTGGGCTTCTAGCCGTTTTATTCTTTCTGCCTGGGCTTCACCGGCTTGACAAGCCCCAGACATCTCGGCCACCATCTACAGCAAATCAACAGTAAATAAAAAATAATAGCGAAAAGCGAGAAAGGAATACTAAATACCGCATGCAACTAAAGCACTACTTACGTAAGAGGCACTGTTAAAAAATCTACAGAGTCGGTCAGACACGCTCTCGGTTCTGTGGTGGCTCCAATGATCCTCCCCAATGTAGGCTCGACCAGTAGCCATGGCCCTCAACATGGATTCGGGGGCAGGATCATCAGTATGGGGCGAGGAACCCGAGCCGCCAGCATCGGTTTCCGGAAGCTCGGCGGACGAGGCAGCTCGAGGAATAGCAGTTGAACCCCCCACATCATCCTTTGTCGGGACCATTGGAGAAGAGGCGCCCACGTTCTCCTCAGCGTTACCCTCTCCCTCGTCGCCCGAAGACGAATCAACATAGGCAACTACCCTGGGAACCTTGTGGGTAGCTCGGCCAGAGGAAAACGAGGCTTTTCTCTTCCCGAGCTGCCTCGCCTCAACGCTGCTGCACTCAGGAGCAGAAGGAACGGCAGAAGCCGGAGTCCCCTGAGTTACCATGCCCGAGTGGTGCTCGGCTGTTTCAGCATCTCGAGGAGTAACATGAGATGCATCCACAGCAGCAAAAATGGGAGAGTTGATTCCGCCAGCAAGAGTTGCTTGATCAGAATCAGAATCAGAATCAGAAGGGTGCCCCACTTTCTCTTTGCCTTTTGAAGGACCCTTTCGGCTGTCCAGATCAGCTCTGGTCCTACTTACTCCAAAGCCTTCCGGATCAACCGTGGTCTCTTTTGAACATGCAGCTGTTTCTTGACCATGGATCTCTTCAGGCACATACTCGGGCACCCCCTCTTCATCATTATCCGGAAGATCCTCGGGAGCACTCCCTTCAGACTTATTATCAGGAGGAGCTACTCCTGCATCTCGCTGGCGGAGGGCCTCTTTCCTGCTGGCTTCCACGATTCCTTTCATCCGGCGTGCCAGAGCATCGCAGACCACGTCTACGTCATATAATGCAAAAAGAAAAAAAAAAAAAGGGAGCCCGAGTCAGTAGACAAATACCAAGACAAATGAAAGATAAAAGACAATAAAAACTACAACACAACTTACGGCGTCTGCGGCGGGCAGAAATCTGAGGGAAGAGGCGAGCTGTAATCATCTTTCCCTCATTATACAGGTAGGGTTTACCCCTTTTCTCCAAGGGGCGGACGGCAGCCCAAGCCAAGGTCTTCAGCTCTTCGTCGGTGAAGGAGGAAGTTACATGGTTCCATTGGGGCGAACAAAAATACCGAGGAACCCTGCAAGTCATCTTGGAGCCACCCAGATCAAAACTGATTGACTGGCCCCAACGTCCACCCACAAAGAACCAGCTGTTCTTCCAGAATTTGTTTGAGGTAGGGAAGCCCCAAACAAATCCCTTCATTTTCTCATCGGTGGTCGGCTCGATCTCGCCCTTCACCACAACATCTTTAGGGATCCAGAACTCGGGCTGAGTCGATTGAAGAAAAAAGACCCCGGACTTCCCCACGGGCCTCAGGGAGTAGAAGTGTCGGATTTCACGAGGAGTAGGAGGTGGCCGCTTCATCCTGTGCCACATGTGCCACATGCACATCAAAATCCGATAGTTGTTTGGAGTCAGCTGAGCCGGGGCAATTCGGGCCTCAGCCAAAAACCAAGTGATGAACGGCTGGAGAGGAAGAGTGACGCTGCAGGCGAGCATCGATCCATAAATCGCCACATGGCCAGGTGGAGGGTTCCAGGCAGCCCGACCTTCAGCAGGGATTAGCGAAATCACGTCGCCATCCAGATCGAACCGCCGCATATACTTGCTTACCTCCTCAGGGCCGACCACATTTGGTTCGACATCATAAGCACATACGCGCTCGGGAGAGAAAGGAATGCGAGCAGCCCTATGCTCTTCCTCGACGTCATTCGCAACAACCCTCTGGGTCCCAACTCGGCTCTCCAGCGAGTGAGAATCTTTGTAAACTTTTCGAGTACTCATCATTTTTCCTGGTCGTCTCCAAGGCCGAGTGTCAGCTGTAGAAGATGAAGAATCCGACCAATCTGCAGGCTGATAGTCGGGAGGCGACGAGTCCGAGGAAACAGAAAGAGCTTCAGGGGAAGTTGGAGCCTCGGGAGGAATAGGGCTTTCACGGTAAACTGCAAAAACGTCAGCGTCAATGAAATGCGGCTGGTCAAAGAGAGGTGGTTTCAATAAATTGTGGACTACAGATGCAGTGTGTGCATCATGTTGCTCAATAGCAATCATACCAACAGTATAAAGACGGTACCTAGTTGCAGAATCCATGGGAACTAACCTCGATATAATGAGAGACGGAGACGAAGAAAACCGCAGAAAAAATCTTCGAGAGAGAGCCTGGGATTTGAGGCAGAAGAACTCAAAAAGAGCTGGAGAAGCGTTTGAGGCAGAAGAACTCAGAAAGAGCTGGAGAAGCGGTTGAAGCAGAAGAACTCAGAAAGATCTGGAGAGGCGGTTGCAGCAGAAAACAGGGAATGCGAGCAAGTTCTTCAGAGAAAAATGCACAAAGATTGCAGAAAATAAAGTAAAATAAAAGAGGAAAGGCACCACCACTGCCAGTTTATATAGGCAGCACATCGATTTCAAAAAACACGAAACCCTAGGAGAAACATAAAGAAGCGGGAAAACAGAGGGGCGTGGGTGATGACGTAATCCACACGCAAGCGAACAGAAAGGTCATGTCCCATAAATGCGTCGTACCACCGCTGTACCACAGCCAAATAAGAAGGGACAAGTGGCGACCGAAGAACATCTTGAGCCGCCAGAGAGCAGAAACGTCACCATCAAAAGATTTCTGAAATGATTGATAAGTCGAATGTATGCGGTCGTAATTAAGACACGTCATTTAAAGAGCTTTGAAGCAAACGAGGATACATTAATACAGAAAAAGACAAACAAAGACTAGTTACAAAAGAGCATGAGGTTAAATATCTGACCCGAGTGGAACTGACTCAGCATGATCGGCGCAAATATTTAAGGGGGTATTGTTATAGGTAAAAATAGTCGTGGCAGATACGTCATCACCATACACAGCCACGTAGGCAGGATCAAAGGAAAGTCAACTAACGAAGCAAGAATTCCCCCATGAGAACCTGTTCGGGAAAAGAGGAAGCTGCCCGACCACCGGCAAAGACAAGTTGCTCGGGCAATAAATCTTACTCGGGCAAATGCTCGGTGTAGTCGGGAATCAATGAAAACAGATAAGCGCCTATATTCAAAACTCTGGGCGCAATCAGCAGCAAGCAACTCCATGATAAGCAACAGTGACTGCAGAGTTCAAAAAAGGAAACAGATAGATTTTCCGTAAATAAAGGAGGAAGAATCAGAATCAGACTTGGATTCAACCAAATCAGGAAATATACAAAAGAAAGAGAGTCCGAATCCGTTAAGGATTACAACACACAATTAGGGCACCACATACCAAAACCCTAATTAAACATGTATAAATACCCCTTCTTTACGCAAAAAGAGGGGGACACGAGGGAAATAGCTAGAGAGAGAGAGAGATTGTAGTACAGCATTCTTGTAATTCTTCTTCATAGTGAATTTGGCTTCGTTGCTTAGGCAACAAACCGTGGATGTTTCTCCAACCCTTGGAGTTTTACCACGTAATTGCTTGTGATTCCTAGTTTATTTCTTTTGTTTTCAATCATCCAAGTTCATAAATTATAACAATTCAAAAGATAAATCATTGACTCGGTGACCACCAAAAATCACCGTCAACAGGTATAAAAGTGACTAATCTCATGAGGGGTGGGGATGGGGGGAGGCAAATTCATTCTATGCCACATGTGCCACATGCACATCAAAATACGATAGTTGTTCGGAGTCGATTAGAACAGAGAAATCTGAGCCTCAGCCAAGAATAAAGTAATAAAGGGTTGGAGGGGGAGAGTTACGCCATAACTCAACATCGTACTGTAAATCGCCATCATCCTAGGTGAAGGGTTTCATGTAGTTCTATCTCCAGCCAGCACCAGCCAAACAAGATCACTATCCAAATCAAATCGGCGCATGTATTGGCTAATCTCCTTGTCACCGACTACGTTCAACTTAACATCGTAAGCACACACTCGCTAAGCAGAAAAAGGAATACAGGCTGCTTGGTGCTTTTCCTCCACGTCAGCCTCGTTTATTGTTTGGGCCCCGACCTTAATATCATGGGAGAGGCTTTTTATGCACTTGGCGCTTGCTGGAATGTTTGGCTCTTATCATTGAAGGATAGATATCGCTACGAGTAGAAACAGAATGGTCAAATTGATATACCTCAGACTAAGGAATCTCAGGAGAATCAAGGGTAGAAGGAACTTTGCGGCCAAGCCCCGAAACATCAACGTTCAAGAAATAAGGCTGGTCTAAGGGTTGATCCTTTAGCAATCTATGAATACGCTCGATAGCTGCCATTGCACTAACAAAAAGACAGTGATTAGCTACAGGATTCATGGGAACTAACCTCGAAGAAATGTCTGTGCTGGTTGAGTCGAATGAATTGCAAGCCAGAAACCCAAGGCAAGGAAGGAAGAAGATCTAGGATCAAAATTTATGGGTTCCTGAGAAAAAAAAATAGCGAAGTGAGGGACTGAGGAGTTCAAGATAAATGGAGAAATATGGGTTAGAAAATCTAAGGTTCATTGTTTATCAGGAAACAGAAAGGGGGCGCAAAAACCAGATAAAGAAAACTCGAAGACAAAGAGATGAAGAAAGCTCGAAGGATATAGAACTCTGAGAAAATCTAGGTTTAAAGTTTGAAGATTAGAAGATTAGAAGAAAAGTAAAGGAAAAAAATCACTTTAACATAAACTTAAATAGGCTTGTGGCATCAGTTTCAAAAATAGAAACCCTAGGTGAAAATGCAAAAAGGCGAGAAAACAAAGGGGCGTTGGTGGTGACGTACGACAGCGTCGAGGTCGAGTCCCATAAATGCCTCTTAACATACCTACCCACGAAGAGACATGTGGCAAGATAAGAAGACTTCAAGCCGTCAAGAGAAGTCTCCAAACGTCGCTATCAGGGGATTTCGAACAGAGGACCAATTGAATGTGTGTGGACATCATTAAGACACGTCATTAATTCTTTGAATTAATAAGGAGTCATAATTGCCGCATTTATGAGGAAAATGACAACTTAGATGAAGTTTTTTACTAAGCACGTGTTGTAAGTAAAATTCACAACAGATGACACGTCAGTGGATCAGCATTCATACGAGCAAGCCATAAGCAACGAGACCGATCAGAAGTGGGGAATTGCCCCAGGCCAAATCAAGGAATATGGCAACAAGTAGCGAATAATACCGAGCGTTCCGATTGAAGGGAAGTCCCGACTACATTTACTAGGCACAAAGGGAACACCCCGACTACACTTACTCGGCACAAAGGAAAGGAACACTCGGTGAGATCCATTTGCCACTTGTACACCAATACAGCTGACATTAATCGCCTACAAATCCGCGAATCAATTACCGGGAAGTAGAGTCCTATAAGGAATCAAGGAGATTTCCTCAACAGCTGTCCAGAGTCCAAAACAGATTCAGAATCCGTAACAATAAAGGAAACAATCACAAAGGAGATTCAGGACTCCTTAACTTGTATATCACGCACAAAAACCCTAAGGGGATCATATATAAATACCCATGCAAAGCATAAGCAGAGGGCGGCGTAAATTAGAGAGAGAGAACAGAGTATGTAATTATAAAGTTCATTATAGTGAATTTGGCTAGATTGCTTAGGCAATCTCCCGTGGATGTTTCTCCGATCACCGGAGTTTTACCACGTAATATCTGTTTAACGTCTCTTTTCTCTTGCTTTATCACACGTCTGAGTTACACTTACAAACCAGAAATCGTTGACCGGACAATTACCAAAATCCACCGTCAACAGCACGGAACCGAAATAAATCACTGCGTGATCGGGTAAAAACGGAGTAAAGATTTTTAAATACCTTTCGCTGAGTAGATGAACAAGCCCATTCAAAATAGACGAGTGAAGACAAAGTACACTCGGCTCAAATATTTAAGGGGGTATTGTTATACATAATATTTTCTAAGAAGACACGTCACCAGGCAGCACAGACCAGTCTTGCCACGTAAGCAAAAGTCAAGGGGGCAGTCAAAGAACATACCAACATTCCACGTTGATAGGCCACCTGGCACCAACACAACATTAATAAAGTGCAAAACAAGACTAGCGATGCCGAGTAAAGCCGAGTAGAAAACTATGTATGGTCGGCTCTACTCAGGGCAAACAGGAAAGACTCCATATTAGGGTTTTTCCACCACATTCAAGGTTATACAGCTGTAACAAGCAATCACAAACCAACTGATATACAACCACCAGAAAGAGTTCAACAAGGAAACAAACAGATCTTCTCTCTGATACATCAGAATCCTAAGCAGATTCAGAATCAACAGCATTAGACACGTGACAACACCAAATAGAAGAAGAATCATAAATCCAACTCTGTAATCCTCTACTTGTATGCCACAATTCCAAAACTCTAGCAGTACCATGTATAAATACACCTGCAAAACACATTACAAAGGTGGTGAAAATCTAGTGAGAAAGAGAGAGACTAGAGTGTGTATTACATTACAAAATAGTGGATTTGACTCTCAATTGCTAAGGCAACGACCGTGGACGTTTCTCTGATCATCGGAGTTTTACCACGTATCTTGTTCTCTTTATTACTCTTGCTTTCATTACGCTCTTATTACACTTATATTTGCAGGTTTCATTAACCTAAATCATTGACTAGTTGACCATCGAGAAATCACCGTCAACCGTCTTTAATTTTCTTTGTATTTCGAAAATGTTATACAAAGAGACTGGTTTTTATATTCGAGTGTAAACATGAAAAAAGTTGTTGTACATCCAAGTCAGCAGTCTGTTACATTAACTATGATTAACTAACACTAATCCAGTTAATTAACTAATTAACTAGAGATAGACCATCAATCATCGTTGATCATAGCATACAGACCCATATTATAGTATGCAGACCCATATTATCAGCTCAATTGACTTGTTGGAAGCTTCTTCACAATTGCACGAGAATAGAGGTAAATTAGCATCAAATGGACCTTGATTTTCGTGTTTATCACTGTATTAATAACTTGAATTTTCTTAAAACAAAACTAAAATGAACTTACAAAAATGTTTCCGCCCACCTTCTTTTATTTTTCTTTCTCTCACCGATATTATTCACTTTTTTTTTTATTTATAAAAATTCATTTGATTCTAAATTTCAAAAGACACGTTTGAAATCTAATTAGTTAAGACATTAAAAAACAGTACTTGATTAGTAGAACACTCTCATTTGACGAGCATTGCAAAGGACTCAAATCAACGAGTCCATTTTTGCTCACCCCCTTTCAAATGGGATAAGCATTACCTCCCTCCCAAACACATGACATGTGTCTATGGAGGGATAAAATTGTCTAAAAATTTACTCCTCTATGAACACATGTCATCCATTTAAGAGGGGCGTAATGGTTACCTCCCTTGAATGGGGTGAGCAAAAGTGTTCTCCAAATCAGCTGTCAAATTTTGGTGTCCCAATTTATGTCCAACCAATCAAATTGGGACATGTGTGCACATTTATGGAAGAAGTTGAAAATGTGCACACATGTCCCAATTTGGTTGGTTGGATACAAATTGAGACACCAAAATTTGACAGTTGATTTGAGTCCTAAAAAGAAATACTCAAATCAAGACAAGTAGTTTTTGACATTAAAACTATACTTTTTTTTTTGGGGGGGTGGGGGTTGGGGATTTTCTTAATCTAGCCGGCCGCAGCCAAGTAGTAAGTATAACTAACATCATATATTAATCTAGCCGGTCAGGAAGCTTTTGTTTTTTTGTTTTTCCTTGTCGTGTTTCATCCAAGTCCAAAATATTCTTTAAAAAGCCGTCAAGCAAAAAGCCAGACCAAGAAGATTCAAACCTAGTCTTTATAAAATAGTTTCATATATTATCAGTTTTTCTTCGAGCCAAACCTCATCAGTCTTTCTTTAATAAGTCAATACAATTTTAGTATTTGTTGAATAGCTGTCGCCATTTTCTGAGGACAGTCAGCAGAAGTAAAAAAAAAAAAACATTTGCTAAGCTTGGAGGATAGATTTTTTTGTCAAAAACACCGTTTACATCACTTAACATGATAAGAGTAACCAATCACGTTCTAAACTCACAACACGTGACATTATTTGGGTAGGACTAGCGTATCTAATATTTTTACTTCGGCTATATGAAACGACCGAAAAAACCAAAAAAAAAAAAATAAAGAAAAAGTTTTATACAGTTAAAAATGATAACCGAACAAGTGCTCGAAGCAGGATCAACTTGAACAACCACATAAACATGAGTATGATTTGACCTCACTTTTTCTGTCGTTACGAAATTGCGATTCAAGAAAGATATTTATAAAGTTCCTAGCAATGTGCTCTAATGTTTAAAAACAAGTAAAGCGGCAAGCGAGGGTCGTTCCCACAAAGAGATGGAATTCGTCAACTATATCTAACTCTAGAGTTTATTAAAGCAATGTAAATGGAATGTGATGTGGTGAGAATGGTGTGTGTGAGTGGAGATACAAATTAACTAAATGACTTAAAGCTAAGGATAGAAATTTAACCGGGTGCTTGCCTTTCTAATTAGTATACTCCTAATTACGTTATTCTACTCCTAAAGGCAAGACACCCTTGCTACGAAAATAATGGATTAATGGTGGCTTGGAGAGATGCAAGATATGAGACACACATGGGAAATAAGTTTACCAAACACAAGATGCAAATCATGTAGATTGTAGATCATGTGAATACCATTTAATTCAAGTATGGGGTTTGTTCTCTTGATTAGGGAATTACCGAAATCAAATCATCACTCAACCAAGGGTATGGAATGAGCAATTGTGTCTAGATCTAGACCCATTAAACACAAGAACATGAACCAAAACTATCATAGCAAGGTTATGTATAAGCTTCTCCCATTTTGTAAAGCTAATAGCCAAGCTCATACCCGGAATGGTTATCCAAGCACAAACCTAGCTCTCAATCACTCTAATCATTCCAAACACATACATATTGAATCATCTACCAACATACATACACAAATGAGATATTTTATTACAACTACTCCTACATCATTAGGTTAATCTACTCCTAATCTTATCCATACATACACATCAAAATATAACTCTCCATACACATGAGTATCATTGACGCATCGGAAATAATAAAAGAATACGACCAACGTCAATATTCTTGATAAACTCTGGAATCCACCAGAAAACGAGAGAAACTCTCAAAGAAAAGTCTGAAATTTTATTGAATAATTGAATAATTCGGCCAAAAGGCTTACAAGCATATTTAAAGCAAAAACCCTAACCCTAATCCTTGTTGGACAAGAAACGGGACTAATTACTAAAAATTACCAAAAATAGCAAAATTGAAATAATTGCGGAAATAAAAACTATTTGAAATCCTAAGCAAGCCAGAATTGACGGAAGTCGATTCGGACTTGGAAAACAAAAGTTATGGCTAAAACGAAACTTTCCTAAAATAGCAAAAACGGTAATTTCGGGGCCTAAACGACGGAATTCGACTAAAAAAGGGTATGCCTCAACAGCAAAGCTGTTGACTAACTCCTCCCACGCCGAAACGCATCAACTGTGCGAGTTTTGCATCATTCCGATTTCGACGCCCGGACTACTGGAATTCGATTGCCCTTGAATTTAGGATGTTCCCTCCTCATCATGTACGCATCAGCCACTTGTTCTACATCAATCATAATAAGAGATTATAATTGATAGCATAGAATATAACAAAACACAAATCAAATCAAATCAAAGAACATACCAACATAATATAGCATAAGTGTTGGTTTACAAATATTCCCACATAAGACTACACATTAAAAGAGATGAGTAATAAGAGATAACCCTTGAAGACAAGTCCTCCAAAAGCTCTCAATATTTTATGAACTTCCATGGCTTGGTTTTGACACACGAGTCCTCATTTCTCTTTGGATCTAATTCTTCATGGAAAGCTTTCCATGGAGAAAGATCCTCCGTGGAAGCTTGAAGGCTGCTCTCTCTCTTTTGTGGTGTAAGATCTAAGATCTAAGATCTAGGTAATTGGTTGTGGTAGGGTTTGGTTCACCACTTCACACTTAAAAAGGGAGGCAAAAGAGTGTATTTATAGGTTGGGCAGGTTTAGGGCACGAATGAGGCATGAAAAGACATCAATATCCTCTTAAGTCGGTCGTCCCGCTGGTTCGAAACCACTGCTTCGCGGGTTTATTCCCGCCATCAGAAGCCGCAGTGAATTCTGAAAGTTGGCCGCGAGTTCAGTCCTTCTGCTTCGCGAGTTCTTTCTCTCGGCATAAAGTCACAAAGATTCAGCTGGTTTGAACATCTGGTGCACGGGAATATGGCCGCTAGAATGAGCTTGAAGCTTGGTTTTGGCCATGGAGTTTGGAGGATTTGGTGGAGAGTGAATTCAATGCATGAAGGCCCGAAATGGATGGCACCGGAGAAGCGTCGACCGTTGATATGGATGGAAAATCACTAGAAACGATGCCGAAAAATGGTCTGGAATGTCGGGTCTGAAGATAGGTGATAACTCTTATTTTTACACATTGTGTAACCCCTTACTTTTATCTTTTATGCTTGTTTCCCGGGTAAAACCGGGTATTTAACGGCTTAAATAAGCGTTTCAGGATTTCTTCCAGAAGAGGGGCGTTTTTGCATAAAAGTGGAACTATTGGGGCAAAAGTGTAATTTTAAAAACTTAGAATTCTGCGCCCTATTTTGCGTTTAGGGGCCACAGAATTCTTGGCAGAGCTTCACTTTTTTGCAGTTTTGCGGCCTAGGGCGCAGAATAGGGCGCATAAAGCACGGGTTAGGTTTGGCGAAAGCTTCCTGCAGATGGCTCAACTTGCGGGGGCTATATCTCCCTCCTCCGAACGAATTGGATTTCGTTCTACATATGGTTGGAAAGATCCAGAAGTCTTCTTTCCAACGGTTCTTCAAGATCACGATTCCGATATTTGTGGAGAAAGTTATGCCCGTTTCCGTAACGGTGCGCGCTGCTGGAAACCCATCCGCGAGAGGCCCAATTTTCAGTTCCTTGGGCCCCCAAATTTCGGCAAACCAGGATCTTGTCTCTGACCATTGCCTTGGCTGAGAGAGGGGAGGTAATGATGAGGAATTCTTGGTGGGCCCTCTTCAATTATGAAGCATGATGGTGTTGGTTGTCATTGGGAGAAGGGAAAAAAGACTTTGGATACCCATTCTTCTTCTTTCCAGCAAGGAGGACGACCACACACAACCCTCTCTGCAAATCCGAACTTCTCCTCTCTCTCTCTTCTGCCCCAAACACATCTTCTTCCATCTTCTCCACCAAATAAGGAGAGATCCAAGCTCCCATGGAGGTTCTTCCTCCATGGGAGCTCACCATACACCTCCACCACCCTTTTTACACTACATCCACCCATCGAGGAGTAGATTACAAGAAGAATGGAGTGGTCTTTGGACCAAAAACGAGCTAGGAAATCAAGGAGAGCTTGGAGGAGTTGTCTTCAAGGGTTGTCTCCTTTACACTCATTTCTTTTTGTATTTCTTGTTTTCTTGGATGTAATCATCAATTTGGGAATTTTGTAAACCTACACTTATTGCAATATATGTATGATTGTTCTTAATTTTCTTTGAGTTTTGTTCTACTCTTTGCTTATTCATGATTAAATCTCTTGTTGTGATATTCATGTGTGTGATGGGTCTAAATTAATGTGTCCATGAATGGGATTAGGAGTAGTGTAATTTAATTTAGGAGTAGAGTAATTTAGCATCCCATAATTGTTGATTAATTGATGGATGATCCAAAATACCATGTTTAGAATTATTTGAGTGTTGAGTATTAGCTCTAAAGAGTGAGAGAAGTTTGATTGATGCATGTACTTGCTAAATTAGACTTTGGTTCAATATTCTTGTACTTAATGGGTCTTTGTTTTCAAAGGCACAATTGCTCACCCATGGTTTGGGTTGGGTGATGGATTGATTTAGGGATAATTCCCAAATCAAAAGAATGAACCCCTAGCTTAAATTGAATGGTCTTAATGAATAACAATCAACTTGTTGCATGTAGTTGTTTGGTAAGCTTGTTTCCATTTTTAGCCATCCTAGGGAGATTGATAAAACCGAATCCGTATCTAGAGTAAAGACAAATTGAATTCCTCTTATTGCTCGTGTAATTATAGGGGTATTTCATTGCTTAATGCTTTCACTCGGTTGGCCACCTTGTGGATGATATTTAGGCTGTGTGTTATATATTGCGTGGTTCACATTAACATGTCCAGCGTGATATCCTCTACATTTGACCAGTAAGTTGAGAGATCACTAGGCTGGCGTGTAGAGCTCGTGTGTGTGTCCCACAGTCCTTAATGAATCCAAGCATTTATGCATGGATGTAATCTCTAAAACATCGAGAGAGATTAGAGATTAATTAAGGGGACACGAGCATATAACATACGTGTTGTATGGGTATCTCGTATTCTTAATGCTTTCACTTGGTTGCCATCCCGTATTTGGTTAGCCATTGTGAATGAATTATTGGCTGTAGTATGGCCCACGCGGTTGCGCATTACATGCCCAACGAAATAACCACTGTATATGACCAGACAGTTGAGAGATCACTAGGCTGGCATACATTGCTCGTATGTGTGTCCCAAAGTACTTAATGAATCCATGCATTGTGTGGATGTGATTTCTAAGACTCGAGAGAGATTAGAGATCAATTAAGGGGATACGAGCCTATGATATACTTGCACATTGAGGGACTAAGTGAGTCTAGAGCTTAATTAGGAGGATTGTTATGGTTGAATCATTTTCCTAGTGTAACCACATTTCATGCCATCTCTCCATTCCATTCTATCCATGTATATATTATGTTAGTTTATTTATTTATTTATATTATTTACTACTTTTCCGCAAACGCAACACACGAGTTCTCTCGGAGTGTTGTAATAATAGCTAGAACCGGTGACGGTCGGCGAATCCCACCTCCCTGCGGAACGATACCCTCACTTGCCGCTGTGCTAGTCCCTGTGACTCGCGCGCTAGCGAGGTCGAACTTAAATGTTCATCTTTTGACCGACATTGCAACGACTTGTCGTCAATAGGTAGCGTGCTGGTTCAGGTCGGGTCACGCGAGTCCGTTCTACACATTTGAATGTTGAAGACGCATGATGTCATGCAGACGTCACGATGATATCAGTAGTAGACGACAAAACGCACCATTTCACTTAGAAATGTGGCACGCTGCTGCGCTTTGTCAAGTAAATTACAATATGGACCCATGATCTCTTCTCTAATCACCAAATATTCAATATATACTGCAGGTTTGCACTTTGACCCCTGATTCTCCATAATGATGTAATTGCCCCTGAATTTCCCTGTTTTCTTCAAATTAGGTACAAACACCTAGGGGTGTGCAGGATCCAATCCAATCTAATTCAACACGATCCATTGGATTGGATCGGATCGGATCGGATCCAGAGAGGTGATTAGATCAGATGGGATCCTAAATTCTAAAATCCATTGGATTTGATCGGATATTGGATTTCTGTTTGAAAATCCGCCGAATCCGCCTAAAATATTAGGTCTTATTTTTATATTGGACAATTTATTTTATCCACTACTTTTTAATGTAAAAGCCCAACCAAAATACAATTTCTAATGTTACTATTTTGGGTTTTCTTCCTCAATTTCTCTACAACCAACAATCCACCATCTTCTTTTCTTCTATTCTTCTTCATCAACATCATGACTTATTAAGTTTACATTTGGAGCTGATGTATAATGTTTATGAACTTTTTGAATTATATAAAGTTTACAAGTTATGTCATGTATTTTTTTAGTGTTAATTTTATTTGAATTAATTAGTAATGTTTAAATAATTTGTTTGATTTTATTTATTTCAGATTATAACTTTTATATATTATGAATGACTTTACATTAATTTGATCCATCGGATCATATCGGATTGGATCGGATTAGATTGAAGTATTTTATAATCGGATCGGATTGGATCCTGCAATAAAATTGGATCGGATCGAATTGCAATTTCTTCGATCCAATCGGATAGGATCGGATCGGATCGGATCTTGGATCATGGCAAATTCGTTGGATCCGATCCGCCGCACACCCCTACAAACACCTTCTCTGAGGGATATTTACCTACACATGGCTAAACAAATATTAAATACACAAAAGTGCTCAAAAACGAACACAAAAGATAGGAAAAGGGAGCACTAAATGTGAACATTTGGAGCGCGATCATGATTCTTCTTCGATCTTCTTCTGTTTGTGTGGGTATGATTGTAAGAAATTTGAGTAGGTTGAGAAAATTGAAATTGTTGATTAAACAATTTAAACTGATCTATTTTCTGTAAAGGATAACTGATAATCTTATCTTCTTATCTTTGTGTTTATCCTTATCTTGTACAGTTTATATTAAACTCTCCCATCTCTTGATAGTCTCCTAGTCTTGTTCATATTTCTCTAAACGTAGACTTCTAGTTTCCTTGTACAAGTCCTACATGACTGCTCTTGTATATATATGTGTAACAGCTGTGACTTAAAGTTTAATACATAATTTATTCTAAACTCTATATGGTATCAGAGCTTTCCTAAACTCAAAAGAGTCCATCGATCCAACATGACCACCACTGCTTCTTCTTCCTCCAACTCAGTTACGGTCATCTCCTCCTCCTCATCATCTCACAACATGATTTCTTTGGCAAACACAATCATCTCCATCAACATTGCTGCTCAAGCACCGCTAAAGCTCACGGTAACAAACTACCGCTCTTGGAAACTTCAATTCCACACTCTTCTTGTTGGATTTGATCTCATGGACTTCATTGACGGACAACGTCCATGTCCTCCGACCACCATCACAACCGATGACAATACCTCACCAACATCTGTTATGCTAAATCCAGCCTATCACATATGGATTAGGCAAGATCAGTTATTGCTAAACGCAATACTTGGATCCATATCCCCGTCCATTATCCTGTGTATCGCTTCCGCTAAAACTTCTTATGATGCATGGACTACACTAGCCAACACCTATGCAAAACCCTCCAGAGGACACATCATGCATCTCAAAGGTGTGCTCACCAACATCACCAAAGGTACTCAATCCATCACTGAATACATGCAACATGCAAAGAGTATCGCGGATGAATTGGCCATACTCGATGCACCAGAGAATCCTGAAGACTTAACAGTAAAAATCCTAAATGGCCTGGGTGATGAATTTAGAGACATATCATCAGCGGTTCGTGCCCGTGACTCACCAATTACCTTTGAAGAACTTCATGAAAAACTTATCAATTCGGAGGCAATTCTGAAGCAAGAGGCCATAAGAAATCAATAACTTCCCATCACTGCCAATTATGTTGCAAAACCCTACTTTGGTGGTCATAAATCCAATTACAACCGAGGCAACAACAACAATAATAGAGCAAACAACTCCAATAGGTCGACTGACTCCTCCTCTGGAAATCCTAGAAACTTCACTCGAAATCAACCAAATGGGCCTCGACCGTATCGCGGCTTTTGCCAACTCTGTGGCGAACAAAGACTCACTACCAAACGGTGCCCCACTTACAACTTTACATCAGCCTGGCCACACATGAACCAACCATCGAACCAGCTCCATTAGCCGCACCAGCAGCTCTAGCCGAGTTAGCACAATCAGCTGCCAAAACAGTGGCAGCCACGAGCTCACTTCGATGCCCCTTCAACCACCATGCCTGAATGGTTCCTTGACTCCGGTGCATCTTATCATGTCACCGCGGACCTACAAAATCTCTCTATGCACTCTCAGTATACAGGTTTCGATGATATCATGATTGGTGACGGCTCAAGTTTGAATATCACACATATTGGCTCTCTTCGTTTACCCTCTAAATCTTCATCCTTTTTACTAACCGATGTTCTATGTGTACCAAATATGACTCAAAATCTGATATCGGTCTCAAAATTTTATGTCTCAAATCATGTGGTTATTGAATTTTTACCCTTTTCTTTTGTTGTGAAGGATCTCCGTACGGAGGCGCGGCTCATGCAAGGACGGACTAGGAATGGAGTCTACAAGTGGCCATTTCATGCTTGGCCGGAATCACCCACTATCATGGCCTTCTCTAGCGTTAAAGCCACAATTCCTGATTGGCATCACCGCTTAGGCCATCCGTCATCCAAAATTATCTCTAAGTTAGTGTCTTCCCAAGCTTTGTCTGTCGTGTCGTTGAATAATTCTAGCAATCCATGTAGTGCGTGTCATATTGATAAAACTCACAAATTGTCTTTTTCAACTTCAACCATTCTCGGCTTCAAACCTCTTGAAGTCATCTATTCAGATGTTTGGAGCTCTCCAATTATCTCTAGAGATGGCTACAAATATTATGTGTTGTTTGTTGATCATTTTACAAAATATATGTGGATGTATCATTTAAAAAATAAATCTGATGTCCATGCAGTTTTTTTTCGTTTTAAATCCCTAGTTGAAATTTTTTTAAAACACTCTATCGTTTCACTGTATAGTGACAACAGTGGCGAATATATCGCACTATGACATACACTTGCAAATCATGGCATCTCCCACTTCACCATACCTCCACACACGCCGGAACGCAATGGTGTCTCCGAGCAGCGTCATAGACACATCGTAGAGATAGGATTATCTCTTCTTACCCATGCCTCACTACCACTCACATTCTGGTCCCATGCTTTCACAACTGTTGTGTACCTAATCAATAAAATGCCCACACCCCTATTACACATGATATCACCTTTTGAAAAAATATATATATATTTTGCGTCCGTCGTATGCCGAACTACGTGTTTTGTGGTGTTTGTGTTATCCTTGGATCAAACCATACAATAAACATAAATTAGAGTCTAGGTCTAAGTCATGCATCTTCTTAGGATACTCGATGTCACAGAGTGCATACCACTGTTTAGACCTTGAGTCTGATCATGTGTTTGTGTCTCGTCATGTCAACTTCATTGACTCAGTTTTCCCATACCACACACTACACATGAGTCTTCCTCGCCCCGATCCTACTATATGTGATCTTTGGTTGTCCTTTATCCCTCCTTTAGTGACCATTCCTGTCTCCCATACCAACACCTCTGTGAGACCGGCGGTACATGAGATGCCTTGTCAGACTTTGCTTCATGACTCCTGAGCACAAGCTGCGACCCCGACTTCCTTACAGCCATCCGCTGCTGCACCCTATCCCACCATCGCAATCAATGTTGAGAGCAACCGTGATTCCAATGTTGTACCTGACAGAAGCCATGCTACATTTTTCGACCATGATAGTGCATCAGCAACCCTTCTGGCCACACCTAACAGTGCACCGGCAACCCCCATTGCTGTGACTGAAAGTGCACTAGCAACTCTTTCACCACAGTCTACACACACACAAGCTCAAGCACCAACCGCCACTCATCACATGGTAACCAGGTCTAAGAATAATATCCATAAACCTCTCATGAAATTGTCCCTCACAAGTGTTCTCTCGCATCCTCAAACTGAGCCTACTTGTATGTCTCAAGCTCTAAAGTTTCCGGAATGAAGACGCGCCACGTCTGAAGAATTTGATGCTCTTATTTGGAATGAAACATTGGATTTGGTTCCCTCACACCCATCCTACAACACAATGGGGTGTAAATGGGTATTTCGTATAAAAAGGTCTCTAGATGGCTCTATTTCCAAGTACAAAGCTCGGTTGGTGGCCAAGGGATTTCATTAGCGGCCTGGTGTGGATTACACTGACACTTTCAGTCCCGTAGTCAAGACTACCACAATTCGAGTTCTACTAAGTGTTGCAGTATCGCGAGGGTGGTCTCTTCGCCAATTGGATGTGAACAACGCATTTCTTCAGGGTCATCTAGCTAAGAATGTATTTATGGCACAACCTCTAAGCTTCACGGATCTAGCATGTCCACTGCATGTCTGTCACCTCAAGAAGGCCATTTATGGTCTCAAACAAACACCTCGAGCGTGGTACAATGAACTTCGGCAGTTTCTCCTCCAAAATGGGTATGTTAATTCTCACTCCGACAACTCTTTATTCATCTTCAATGCTAATGGTTGTGTGATTTTTCTGTTGGTATATGTGGATGACATCATCGTCACTGGTAGTGATATCACACTTGTTGACAAATTTATCATGACACTAGCTAAGCGTTTTTCTATCAAGGACCTAGGCGCCCTATCATACTTTCTTGGCGTTAAAGTCATCCCATGCTCGGCCGGTCTCTTTCTCTCTCAGCATAAATATGTGATTGATCTCCTCACTCGCACCAAGATGATTGACTCCAAACCAGTATCTACACCACTCCCTACAGATCATACTTTTACGCTCCTTGATAGAACCTCTATCACGGATGCCACTGAATTTCGTCAGGTAATTGGTACTCTTCAATATCTGTCTTTCACTTGTTCTGACATTTTGTTTGCAGTAAACAAGCTTACTCAATTCATGCATCGCCCAACTACTGGACACTGGTCTCCTACGTTACTTGCGTGGCACACTTGGCCACGGCCTGTTGTTGTGTCACAACTCACCAGTGTGATTGCATGCTTTTTCCAATGCGGATTGGGCAATCAAGATGACCGCACCTCCACAAGTGCCTACGTTGTCTTTCTTGGGTCCAATGCTATCTCCTGGTGCTCTCGCAAACAACGCTCGGTTGCTAGGTCCTCAACTGAAGATGAATATAGGGTCGTTGCCACAACCGCTTCTGAAGTGATTTGGCTCTCTTCCCTCTTACAGAAGATGCTAATTCCTACACCCAATCCCCCAACGATCTACTATGACAACATCGGTGCTACCTACTTGTGCTCAAATCTCGTCTTTCACTCACGGATGAAACATATTGCAATTGATTTCCATTTTGTTCGGGAAAAGGTTCAAAGCAATTAGCTCTGGATATCACATGTTTCATCCTCTAACCAGCTGGCCGATTCCCTCACCAAGCCCCTCTCCAGGATAAGATTTTGTCTATTACGGTCCAAGATTAGTGTCTCCGATATGCCCACTATCTTGCGGGGGCGTGTAAAGGATAACTGATAACTCTTATCTTCTTATATTTGCATTTATCGTTACCTTGTATAGTTTATATTAAACTCTCCCATCTCTCGATAGTCTCCTAGTCTTGTTCATATTTCTCTAAACGTAGACTTCCAGTTTCCATGTACAAGTCCTACGTGACTGCTCTTGTATATGTATATGTGTAACAGCTGTGACTTAAAGTTAAATACATAATTTATTCTAAACTCTATATTTTCTTTTATTGAAATTTTACATTATAATATAATTCATGCTAGTATTATCAAATATATTCAAGTCATCAATGGCTGCAAATAACAACACATAAAACTTTCTTTTCCTTTGATTCATATGCATGTTGAATCAAAATGTGTCTAACTCTGCGGATCATATTGCCTAGATAATCAAATAGAAGACAGTGTCTAATATGTAAATAGATACCACCGATACTTATGGAAAAATCAAAGCTTCTTTTAGAGAAAACTGAAAAGGCCTAATGCATCACCACTTCAATACTACAAACCCATCTAACGTAACAACCACGGTAGACTCTAGAAGAGCCACTGTTCCTATCAACATATCTCCTTTTTCTTAAGAAACACTCCCAAAATGATTGTATTTTAATGTCAAAAACTTAAAATCTAGTTTTGTTTTAAATGATTGTGGATCTAAATCCCAACAATGGCGTATTTGAGATATATTCTCTATTTCATTTTTTAACAAATTTCCTTTATTCCTTTTTCTAATTTTTTTTTTAAAGTCTAAATTTTTTGTTTTATATATTTTTGTCTTTTAAAATTTGTTTGAAAAAAATATAATTAAAACTTTTTTATTTGCATTTTTATATAATATATTTTATTTTAAGGGGAACAAAATAAAGTATAAATAAGTAACTAAGGGTATTTTGGACTTTTAATACTAAAAATCTGGTCAACAGTTAGTTTGAATGGAAGTCAAGACGGTAGAGGATGCTTGTGTAATATTTAGTAAAAAGTCCATATATATAATTAGGCCTAAACTCAAAGGACGTTTGTGCAATTTCAGCGGAGAGGAGAGGAGAGGAGAGTAGGTATTTAACAACTCAACGTATTTAACAACTCAACATATAGACTTCGTTTGGCAGCCAGGGGCCCAGGATTTGACAGAATTGGATTATTTCCAATCCTATCCCCACATTTGGTGAGCACACCAGATTGGACAATCAATCCGGTGTGGCCCACAAATATCTATTCTAAGTGTAAGGAACACAGTAAGAAAAAGTTGAGTTTTTGGATGTGTGCAAAAACTAATTTTAGATTAATTTGAACAAGTCAAAGTAAGTTTTCACTTTTTCCAAGTATAAGAAGCTGAAGTATATGACAGAAACTTCATATCCAAAAACTCAACCTTTTCTTACTGTTATTACCATCTCTCAAAATTATTGGACGAGTGGAACACTTCAAAGCTGAAATTGCAAATTCCGAGAGCTGAAAATCCTCTTGTACTTAAGAAAAAGGTTTGTTCCTTCTTTCTCTCTCCTTGCTTTTGTTTTAGATATGATATCTTGACAATATTTCTTATATCATAACCAATAGAAATTTGAAAATGCCATCGAAATTTTGAAAATACTATTGTTACTTACTTTCTTACTAATTATTAGTATGAAAGTGCCGTTGGTCTAGCATTTTATATATAGGACTATCTGTACTATGCACTGAAGAATGATTATTCTTTGTGGAAATTGCTAAAAATAACCACTCTAAATATGAGAAATTCGTTTTTAACCACATACGAAACTTTAATTGTTAATAACCATGTTTTGAAAAAAAAATTCAGTGGATGTCCATAAATTACCAAGATGCCCCAAATTAATATTTCTATTTTGTTTTGTTTTGTTTATTTTTCTCTTTCTCACCCTCTTCTTCCTTCTTCTTTGTTCATTCTTCATCAATGATTTCCAATCGTTGTTCCTCTTCCTACAAATCGAACACCAATATGGCCGAACCATTGTTATTCCTGCAAATCGACTAACTAGAGGATGGTTTGATTTCATAATCGCATTGAAGATTTTTTTTTTTTTTTTGAAAAGGCAATATTATTAGAAAGGCCAAAAGGCCGGCCACGCCAAAAACGCAGCCACAACAACAAAAAACACCGGCGACAGGACAGAGCACCAGCAAAGAAGAGAAAAACACAAGCAGCAAAATGAAGAAAGCACGACACAAGGAACCCCACAGCCACGCCCAAAAGAAAGAACAAAACGAAAAGCACGAAAAAAAAAAACAATTAAAACTCACTCCACTCAACAAAGTCCCCCCTCTCATTAGAACCCATCTTCGCCAAGCTGTCCGCGAACGAATTGAAAACTCTTGAGCCAAAAACAACCTTCAGACCTTTATGGTTCTCCATAGCACTTCTAATCTCATAGATGAAGTTAACATGATCAATATTCCCAAATTCTTTCGCATTAACCCAAGAGACAGCCACTTTGGAATCACTGACCACATTGATCTCTTTGTCCCATAAATTTGGATTAGAAATACACATCTCCACAACATTTGAGTCTAAAATCCCCAAAAAAGCAGAGAACAAACACAGCACCTTTCGATTGAAATCTCTTAAGACTCCTCCCATTCCAGCAGGCCCTGGCTTCCCTTTCGAAGAGCCGTCCACATTAAACTTGTAAGAACCCCTGGAGGGTGGAATCCAATCCATAATTATGTTGTATTTCTTCCTCTTCGTTCCACACAAAGGTCTTGGATGTTACGATACAGACTGTCCACCATGTCGCTAGAGCCTCTTCCGAGATGCTTGAACCACCAAGCGATTCGAAATCTCACCAGGTCAGCTGCCTGCTCTCTGCTAGACTCCTTACCTTCAAAAATCAACTTGTTTCTGCTCTCCCATATCGTCCACACAATCGCCATGAAAAGGGAACACCAAGCTCTAGAAGACTTGGCATTCGGGCAAAGACCCTTCCAACCATCGAACCAACCTTGAATATTTCCATTTGCACAAAAACTGACATTCCACCAAGCCATACTTTTAGTCCACAGGAAGTTCGCCCAGCCACAATGTAAAAACAGGTGGTCTATCGTCTCCTCTTTTTCTTTGCATAACGAGCATCTCGAGTCATCTCCCACCCTGACACCATGTCTCTGAAGCACCTCCAAAACCGGGACTCTTCGTTTCCACAGCTGCCAGGAGAAAATTTCTATCTTTCCAGGACTATAGCCTTGCCACAACCTAATAGGATTAGCCATTTTATCCACCGATATCTCCTCCAAACTTCTCCTGAAAGACCCAACCGAAAACAATCTTGAGGTGTTACAAGACCACGCAAAAAAAAGTGAAAACTTAAAACAAAAATTTCGATTTGCTCTAAATCGGTATTTGGTGTGTAAATATCTTTAATTTGTTCATTAATTGAGTTGCAAACAGTGACCTTAACATGAGTTTAGCATTATTGCATCACTTTTGTGTGTTTTTGTGAAGAATCGAATTAAATAAAGTTTCAAGTTTTTTCTAGAAGATTTCAAGTTCACTGGTTCGAAAACTTGAAATCTTATGTAAAAACTTGAAATGTTGACAAGTTTCTAGGTAAGACTTTAATCAAGTTTTTTCCAGAAGATTTCAAGTTTCACTGGTTCAAGATTTAGAAGATTTCAAGTTTTATATTAGAGATTTAAAGTATGATTTCAAGTTTTCGCAAAACATTTCAAGTTTGTCGAAGATTTCACGCTTTCAAGTTTTTTTTTTTCAAACCAAACTCTAACATCCAATCTCAAATCATCCAAAATACCAGACCTCAACTCAATCAACCCCTAAAATTGATACATTTCAACATTTATTATTCCCTAAACATGTTCTTAACATGAAATCGCAATAAAAATGTCAAGTGAGAAGAGAATGGTGGGTTTGTCTCCAGGTTGTGACGGTGACCTCTTCTCTTTCGGCTGCTCCGGCGATGACGACGACGCCCTCTTCTCTCCTTGCAACACCACTTCTTTCTCTCTTCTCTCTCGGCAACAATGTCTCTTTCTCTCTTTTCTCTCTTTTCTCCTTTTCTCTCTTTAATTGTTAATCTCCATTGCTCATGTTTTTGGTTTTTAGTGCTTATATATGTGGGTATTGAGGTAATTTCTCAAAAAGAGGTTATTAACAATTATAACTTCAAAAGTGGTAATAAACAAAACTTTAATGTTTTAGATGGTTACTTTTGGTTTTCACTCTTATTCTTTCTATATCTTAGGTGTGGCTTGAAATCCGGTTGTGTATTCAAAGAAAAGGAGGACAAAATAATGGAGTTATATCCTTCACGGGTGAGGAAATTATGGAAGGAATGGGATCTACGAGTAATGGTTATTTTGAGTCTTACCCTTCAACTACTTCTCATCTTTTTGGGTAACCGTCGAAAGTACAGTAACAAGTTATGGATCAGAATTGTTGTGTGGTCTGCTTACATAACTGCAGACTCCATAGCAACTTTCGCACTTGGTATGCTCTCAAATAAGCTCATAGAGCTATACGATAAGGATCATGATGTTGCTGGATCATTGTCATCACTGGATGCAAACACTCAACTGTCTGCATTCTGGGCACCGTTTATGGTCTTACATTTGGGTGGCCCTGACACCATAACAGCTTATGCGTTAGAAGATAATGAGCTTTGGTTGAGGCACTTGATTGGACTGTTTGTCCAGACAGGAATGGCAATTTCTGTATTTGTCATGTCTTGGACAGTCTCTAGCCTTTCAATTCTGTCCCTTGTAATGTTTCTTCCTGGGATTATCAAGTATGGAGAACGAACGTGGGTACTTAGATCAAGCACCCACCAGAAACGTCAAAATTCCTCCGCAATGTTAAACAATAGATTTGGCTGGCCATATCTTTCTCAGCTGATCAATTCCGAAGTAGATCATGAATGGCATTCTGCCATAGATTCACTATTCATAAGTGATTTAGCTTTCTTAGGCAATAATACATCCTTGTCACCATTTATAAGAGATTTTAGTGTCAAAGTGTTCAGAGCTATGTCGTCTAAAGATGCTTTCAAAGTAATCGAAATAGAACTTGGAGTGATGTACGATTTGCTTTACACAAAGTTACCATTACTCTATACTCGTGGGGGCATAGTTCTGCGGCCGATTACTTTCTTTCTCACTTGTTTAGTTATGGTGCTCTTCCCTATTCTGGTAGACAAGCACAAGTATTCAAAGGTGGATCTTTCGATAACATACCTATTAATAATTGTAGCTGTTATTCATGACATATATGCAGTACTATTACTGGTTTTATCAGATACATTTACTGCTTGGTTGATAGAGCACCGCAACGATTCCATCGTAAAAACACTTGATTGTTTTCCACTGCTGAAGAGGCAGCCCAGCACCAGCACCAGGAGGTGGTCCAATAAGATGTCCCAGTGGAGTCTGCTAAGATTTACCAGCAGCAAAGCAAAACCATGGATGTCTTTCAAGCTTCTAAAGAGAAGAATAGAGATGGGAAAATACTGGCATTGTGAAGTCTCTGAAGATTTAAGAGAACTCATCTTCATGTATGTCAAGCAGAAAGCTGAGGATGCAGAAACAAGTAAAGGGACTAGCCGATGGAGACCTCCCTTTGCTGAATTGCCTTCCCACAGAAGTATTGTGCAACAGCTGATCAAAGGCGTAAATGAAAAAAATCTCGGTACAGTTCTTTATATTATATATCTATGAAACTAATTATTATTAATTATTATTATCATTATTATCATTATTATTATATATACACACACGGTGATTCTTATTCGGGATGTCCTGATTTTATAATTTCAGAACGTTCAACCACAGCCACACATTCACATTGGGCCCACAGCCACACATTCACAAATACCCATACCCAATGTGAATACATGGCTGTGGATGATTGTCCTTACTTTATAATTTTAGGACGTCCTTAATAGAGAACCACTGTATATATATATTTGAATTAATGCTTAATGATATGAATGTTCAAGACGAATCTGAAAAAATATATATATCTATATTCAACAGGTAGAAGTATCAATGAAGAATTTGAATTTAGTATTATTGTTTGGCACATTGCTACAGAAGTTTGGTACTGTTTAGATCAACAGCAGTTTCAGACTGACTTTCGTAAGAATTGTAGAAGGATCAAAAGAGTTTCTAGATACATGATGTATCTTCTAGTGGAGCGGCCTTCTATGTTATCAGCTGAAGATATTGATAGTAATAGCTTCAAATACATACGGAAAATAGCTGATAAAGAGAGAATACTATTACCATCCAGACCAGACAAAATTACAAGCAACAAGGCTGAAGCATGCAAGAGATTGCTTGAAAAGTATCCACATACTCTTAATACCCGTTTGACGCAAGGTGAAAGGTTATTGATACATTTGGCAATGGAACTTGTAAGGAAAGTGAACCATAAATCCCAGGTATATATTTATTTCTTATCAAATTAACAACTTAAGCTTTTGACAGTATAGTGGGTTTAACAATATGGTATATCAAACTTGGTTCTAGTTCGGCAGGAGACTTCGTTCAATGGGGTGATTTTTGAAGGGTTGTGTTGGCTTGGTGGTTTGGTTGTTTGGTTCTTCTTTTTTCCTTTTTCTTTGCTTTGTTGCTGTTTCGTTTTTTTGGCTTGGGGCTTTCTGTTGTGTTGTCTGCTCTCTGCCGCTGGTTGTTGGGCTGTTTTTCTGTTTTGTGGTTGTTTGTGCTTGTTCTTTGTTGTTGGGCGCTGAGTTTTGGCTTTAATAATATTGGCTGTTCAAAAAAAAACAATATGGTATATCAGAGGTATAAGGTCCTAGAGTAATGTCATCCCCTTCCCTCCCGGCATGCATGTAATGTAACGTATGTGTCTTTGTTAGTTTCTTTGTCTTCATTATCTATATTTGTCTTCACGTTATATGTGATATGAGAGGCTGGCATATATATATACACACACGGTGGTTCTCTAGTCAAGGCGTTATGACTTTATAATTTCAGGACGTCCAACTACAGTCATACATTCACATTGGACTCACAGCCACACATTAACCCACACCCAATGTGAATGTATGGATATGGGTGATTGTCCTTACTGATTTCAGGGAGAACAACCATATATATATAATCCTTCTCCTATTAGAGTGGTCCTGAAATTGTCCTGAAATAACAATTTCAAGACCACCTCCCACAGCCAAATGTTTCAAATGGGCCCACAGCCCCATATTAACAAATATACACACCCAATATGAATGTGTGGATGTGGTTGAACATCTTAACTTATAATTTCAGAACGTCCTTACTAGAGAACCACCATATATATATATATATATATGTTAACAAGCCAAAAGTCACGCAACCATAAATTACTATCAATCATTCGAATTATTGCTAAAGAAAAAAGTTTAAGTTTTTAGATTTAGTGATTGTTTACTATTGATGTCTATTATTTTGATACAGACATTAGAGAGCAAATGGAAGAGAATTGAGAGCGCTTGGATGGATATGTTGGGATATGCAGCAAGAAATTGTAAAGGAAACGAGCATGCTCAACAGCTGAGACGTGGTGGTGAGTTACTAACTCATGTCTGGCTTCTCTTGTGTCATTTTGGTTTAACCGATCACTATCAGATCGAACGTGATGAGGAAATCGAAAGTGATGAGGAAAAATAATTGCATTTGGATTTGGATTATTGTTGATTGTATTTCAATTGGGATTTCTTATTAATATGATTAAATTTTAATCAAACATAGATAAGTTAATTACAATTACTATATGTAATATTTATTCATCAAAAGATTTTTAATTATGTTCACCCTCATTAAAGAGCATTGAATCTCTCTGGTTCCTTTTCTTCTCTCCGTGTATTACACTTCTTTGATTCCTCGAGAAAGTACTAGTTTCTTCATAATAACAATGCATACCGTGGTGTTCTATGTATCATTCATTTGTCTCTTTAAACAAATAACTACATATTATTTCGTTTTTCAATGTTTGTGAATAGTTAATCTACTCTTAATCCTAGATTAAGGATAATAAACAAATATACTTAACGGGACAGAAGTTTGTCGAAACCAATCAAATATCATTTGGGGCATGCATGATTGCATGACCCAAATATTCACTCCCACAATATGGGAAGAAAACGCTCCCACATATGCTAATAAACCATAACATATGGTGATGTACCCGGTGGTGGTGTTGAAGACCCGGCAGCAAGTGGGTCAGTGCCGTGTCTCGTGCGTGGGGATGGCGGCATCAATCGTGAGGAGCGAGGGCATCCGGGGGCTGTACAAGGGTTTTGAGACGTTGCTGATGGGGACAATCCCGGCACGGGCGTTGTACATGGCAGCACCGGAGGTGACAAAGAGCGAGGTGGGTGGTCTAGTAGTGAGGCTGGGGTGTTCGAAGGCGACGGCTGCGGTAGCGGTGAATGCAGTGGGAGGGCTCAGTGTAGCAGTGGCGGCACAGCTGGTGTGAACTCCGGTGGATGTGGTAAGTCAAAGACTTATGGTGTGTAATGTTAACAATCCGAATTGTAGATATGTGAATGGTATTGATGCTTGTAAGAAAAATGTTAGAAATGATGGTGTTAGAGGGTTGTATAGAGGGTTTGGGATATCTATATTGACATATGCTTCGTCTAATGTGTTAGTGAACAAACGTTACTATACGCGCGGAAGCGTTGCCGGATAGAACACAAACAAACGCAATAATAAAGAAAAGATAAGATGAAGAGAAGTAATTAAATCCAAACATACACAACACAAGAATTTACGTGGAAACCCAAATCAGGGAAAAAACCATGGCTGTCAGGACGACAAGAGAAAGTTCTAATATATAGTAAATTGTTACAACCACACACTCAGGATCTCTCTCTAAATAATACCTCAAACCCATTTACACCCAATACTCACTCTGAGATCTCTCTAGTATTTGTTATTTTTGCTCCACCACCAATAACCTAGTTATTATGGTCTATTTATATGAATTACAGAGAGTTTAAACTAATAAGGAAATCTATCTCCTAGTCATACAAGATTTACTTGTTTCACATAAACTCTATTTTCTCTTTATGATAAGTCTTCTTGCAAATGAGAAATTCTTTTCCTATTAGAACTCTAGAAACAACATATTTCCTCTTCCATGAATATTTCCTGATTTAACGCATGCTTGTGATTAACTACGACTCAATTTGCGGTTGGCCACCAGCTTCCTAAACCGTGTTGAACTTGATCACTCAGAAGATTGTGATCCATGCGTCTCATCACCGTTGATTATCACCACGATCGCTGCCTGTACAGCCCCATGTGCCTTTGCCTCCGCCGCGGTCTAGGCTGCGTAAAACCTGATGGGTTTACCGCCCTCCATGCCACGGCCTGTACAACTGTTCGTTCGGCGGTCTGGGCCGCGGTAAATCGCAGAAAGTGTTCCTCCAGTTCTTCTACAATTTTAAGCCTCCCTCAAACATAACCTCATACTCCCAAACGCTCTCACGTCTCCAAGAAGTCTCTGTATTGGTAAATCGTGTTTGGTAATCATTGGTAATTCAAGTCATATCCAACATAATGTGGTGTGATGGGTGTCATATTCCGTGGTGTTAGCGAAGAAGTAAATAGGCTGACTAGATTAAATTTCGTTCATGTCTATTGACGCAGTCATTATTGGGAAAATGGAGTAGAATTGAGAGAGCTTGGATGGATTTGTTGGGATTGGAAGCAAGAAAATGTAAAGAAATGTAAAGGGAACGAGCATGCTCAACAGCACTAACTCATTTGTGGCTTCTCTTTTGTTATTTTGGCTTAACTGACCACTATGATATCAATCGTGATGAGGAATAAATGAATAATATATAATTGTATTTGGATTTAGATTCTCGATCTATTGATTGTATGATGATTAAATTTTAATCAAACTTAAAGTAAATAAATTACAATTACTATAGTAATGATCAATTTGATCATTATTGTAATGTCGTCGTTTGGAGAATTCATCAAAAGAATTCTAATTATGTTCATCGCCATTAAATTAAAGAGCATTGAAGCTCTCTGGTTCCTGTTCTTCTCTGTGTATTATTATACTTCTTTGATTCCTCAAGAAAGTACTAGTTTCTTCCAAATGACAATGCATGCAATGGTGTTCTATAAATCATTCATTCATTTGTCTTTTAAAAAAATTTCTACACATTATTTCGTATGCAATGTCTCCATGTTCCTCCCACCCAGGATGGTATGCAATGTCTGTCTAATTGTCTCCATGTTAAGTGTTAGCTAGAAACATGTGACATATATGTCTTCATTATCTGTCTTTGTCTCCATGCACATTGTATGTGGGGGGTGGGCATGCATGTTAAACACGAGGCAAAATGCATACTCACCTTATAAAAATACTATACAGTATATCATTCAAAGCTAAATAAAAAGTTTAAGCTTTTGATTTAGTAATAGTTTTTTTTTTTTTTTTTTTTTTTTTTAGAAGGCAAGCTTTATTCAACAAAAGCCAAGAGCAAAACAACAACACAAAGCCCAGACAAAACAAGAAAACACCAGAGGCAAAGAAAAGCACCCACAAAACCAGAATTGATTTAGTAATAGTTCAGTATTAATGATTGTGATTATTAAATTTCGCTCATGTATGTGTATTGACAAAGCCATTACAGAGCAAATGGAAGAGCATTGAGAGTGCATGGATGGATTTGTTGGGATATGCAGCAAGAAAAAATAAAGGAAACGGGCAACAGTTGCGACGTGGTGGAGAGTTACCAACTCATTTAATTTCTTGCTTCTCTTGTGTCATTTTGGCTTAACAGACCACTATGAGAATTTTTATTAATTGCATTTGAATTAGGATTCTCTATTGATTGTATTTCAATTGGGATTTCTTAAAAAGATTAAATTGCAATTACTAGTATTTATTTAATTTGATCATCATTGTAATGTAGTGGTTTGGAGAATTCATCAAAAGAATTTTAATTATATATATATTCACAGCCACTAAAGAGCATTGAAGCTCTCAGCTGGTTCCTTTTCTTCTCTCTGTGCGTTGTTACACTTCTTCGATTCCTCAAGAAAGTACTAGTTTCTTCCAAATGACGATGCATTATGCATGCAGTGGTGTTCTATATACCATCCGTTCATTCATTCATGTGTCTCTTTAAAAAAATATCTACACAGTATTTCGTTTTTCAATATTTGTGTATACAATATCAATATCTGATCCTCAATTTATGATAAGATTGTCAAAATTAACTATCTAAAATTATTAATTTTTATTTTTAACCATAAACATTTGTTTATTATGTTTTTAACCTAATATGAAAATTTCATTCCACCATGTAACCAAAGAATTACATTAATATTTCCAGACCTTGAGATTAAAAAAAAATTTCACGTTGGGCCTATCAATTTCAAGAGCCCATCGAGAAAAGGATCACATTGAAATAGAGTCTGCTGTGACATGCACTACCCAAAAAAAAACATGTCGTCACCAAAGATATTCAGATTCCCAGTTATGTGATCTTAATGCAAATATGTTAATGCCTATATTATATATTTTTCATTTCTTATAATTTCATATATGTTAATGCCGTTAGAATAAATTGGAAATTAAGAATTGAAAAGGCAGGTTGAATATGCTTTCTCTCTTCTTCTTTTTTTGGTTTCCATATTTGTTTTTTATGATTTCCATATCTTTGTTTTTATGTGTTTCCAAATTTGAACAATCTCAAGTTTTTACTTTTTAGTTTTACCTTTTAAAATGTTGGTTTTTTTTTTCAACAACAATTTTTAGAAAACATGCAAACAAACAAATTTAAAATTGTTTTTTTTTTTTTGACAATATATATATATATATATATAAAGGAAGCTGTTTTTTTTAATGCCATCTCCTGGTGTTATCGCAAGCAGCGATCAGTTGCTCAATCCTCCACTAAGATGGAATATAGAGTTGTTGCTCTTGCTTCTGAAGTACTTTGGCTCTCTTCTCTTTTGCGTGAGCTGGCAATTCATCATGCATCTCCACCAACAATCTACTGTGACAATGTCAATGCAACTTATCTCTATTCTAATCCGGTCTTCCACTCACGAATGAACCATATAGCCATTGACTTCCATTTTGTTCGTGAAAGAGTTCAACGAGGTCAAATCCAGGTGTCTCATGTGGCCTCTTCAGATCAGCTGGCTGATTCCCTTACCTAACCATTATCTTGAACACGGTTCTCTCTACTACGGTCTAAGATTGGTGTTTCTAACATGCCTACCATCTTGCGGGGACGTATTAAGGATAATCCAGATAATCTAGTTTGATAGTCTGAATTTTGTATTCATTTGGCTTTGCTATTATCAGCCAAGTAGTTAGAGATATCATAGGTTATCTTTTAGTCTTTTAAATCTCTCATACATTTAAGATACGTAGTTTACTTCTACAACTGATACTTCATGTATTTATATTTTTACAGAGACTGATAGTAATATAGCAGTGAAGATTTTTTCTTTATAGCTCGCAGCGTTGTGTGCCCTTAGCTGTTTTGTTTGGTATGATGTGCTGCTTGTTTCGTGGCATTGGGTTTGTTGTTGTTGGCAAGGGTGGACCCAAGAAATATTTACAGACCGGGCTAAATTATATATATAGATAGTTTTTTTTTTCTCAGTACACACTAGTAGTATATAGTCAATTCATTATATATCAATTGTTGGATTTATCTATTTTTGTTTAGTCAATATATTCTAATACTTAATTAGTGGCTCACAAACCCTCACATTGAATTGTTTAGTCAATATATTTGAATGTTTAATCAATGACTCACAGACTCTCACATTGATTTGTTTGTCAATATATATATATATATACATATTGTTTTTAAATAGATTCTACATATTATGGAAATTTACTAATAATGACCGGTTTGAATTGTTTAAACTAACAAATAGAACAAAATGAAATGAATTTAAATTGTGCAATCAAAAAATTGAAATAAAAGCAAGTAAATATTATATGTAAAACAAGCATAAAATAATACTTTTGTCAATTGTGATCGATTGTTTGTAATTTTTGTTATTGTCTTTTGATTTTAAGTTAGAATAAATAAATGAAATAAATTATACTAATGGTAGGGGATGTTAGTGTAATTATAAACAAAATCTGCATATAAATACAATTAGACCTAATATCAGGGCCGTTTGTGCAATTGGTCATAATAAATATAATTTTTTTTATACGTGGAAATAGAGCAACCCAAATGAATATCTACCGCTGGTAATACTGCGCCTCCCATGTTGGCTTGGACGGTGTACCAAAGACCCTTCATCAATATCGATGGTTCCATTGATTTTATGGTAATGGCGCCCTCGCTATATGTTGAGTGGTTACTGGTTAATGGTTAATGGTTAATGGTTATATACATCATTAAATTAAAAATAAAGGAGTAGAGAGACATCTCTTTTTAGTTGTAAAAATGATTATATATATTAATATAATTAGATTTTTTATTATCAGTACGTCCTAACAATAAATATATCATGAAGAAAAATGTGAACCACTGGATTTACATACTTTGACTCAAAGTATATGCAATTGTCAAAATTTTTCCATAATCTATTGTCTACATTCTTCTTCCTGATATATTTATTGTCAGAATGAACTGACAATATAAAGCTAATGTAATAGTGTTTGATCTTGATAGTAATAACAAAACTCTATCTGTGCCACTATAGTATTGCTTATTATTATTATTATTATTTGGGAAGACAAATTTGAATTTGAAATTTCAACTTTTTTAGAAATGTATTACTACTGGATGTTAACTTGGACTTGCTATATATATATATATATATTGGTATCGAGGATCTCAGACTTCGTCCAGGCACCCATCCGTCTGTCCTCCCCAACTGCGTGACACACCCATAGCCAACTTATTAGTTCTGAAAGTCTATTTGTTGGATGTTACGGAGTAGAACAGATAGAAAACCTCGGCCCACACCCCCGACCACACAAAGATGCAAGCGGGTAAATAAAAACTCGGCTTCGCCTGGGTAGGATTTGAACCGCTGACCTAGGAGTTACCCATGCCCCAAACCCGTCCTTCCACCAATTAAACTAGCGCCATGATGGCTGGCCACAATGTAATTGCCAATAGTATAACCAAGGACTTGAGATTTTCATCCCAAGCCTTGGACCACCAAGGCAACCACCTCGTGGTTAACTTGGACTTGCTATTAGACATTATTGATGGCCCTTGTTTTTGTTCCGTGTTTGGTCTTACTTTTCTTTGGACCATTAAAAGCTGAAAATGACTAACAATTCCACCATCATGCTATTTTTCAAATGGTATAATAAATAATGAAGTGAATTGTAAGGTTCTTGATTTGTATTGGCTTAATTCCATTGCAAAACTCTCAATATTTGTAATAGATAGTTGCTTAAGTGATTCATGAAGAAAAGATGCCTCAAAAAAAAAAATTGGTTTTGTTTGAGCTTTTTTTTAGACTTTTTTTTTTACAACTTAACCCATAACAAAAACTTATATCTATATAAGGGGCCCATAGACATGACAAGCCCGGTGCAGGTGTAAAGGGTTTACCACCGGACCAACTTCATCTTGTCAAAATAAGGATTCTCTACTGATTATATTTCAATTGAGATTTCTTAAATAAATTAATTACAATTACAAGTATTTATACAATTTGATCATTATTATAATGTGGCGGTTTGTAGAATTCATCAAAAGATTTCTAATTATGTTCAGTCATTAAAGAGCATTGAACCTCTCTGGTTCCTTTTCTTTCCTCTTTGTTTGTTACACTTCTTTGGTCATTAAACCAGCAGTTTCTTTGGTCCCTCAAGAAACCGCTGGTTTTTTCCAAATGACAATGACAATGTATGCTGTGGTGTTCAATATATATATCATTCATGCATCTCTTTAAACAAATATCTACACATTATTTCATTATTCAATGTTTGTGAATACAATATTCGATCATCAATTTATGACAATTTTGTAAAAATTAACTTTATAAAATTATTAATTTTTGTTTTTAACTATTCTTATCTTTTGAACCAATTATAAAAATTTTATTTCACTCCATAACTAAAGAATTAAATTAATGACCCTACCTTAGGTTTTTTTTTTTTTTTTCTTCAAGTTGGGCCTATCTATCTCACAAGCTTAATGTTTTTTTTTCTCTTCCCTCTTCACTGACAACTGCTCCTTCTCTGCCGACTTCTCTCTCTAAGGGTTGGTGACGGTGTTTTATGTTAGAGGTAAACTGAACAAGTTAGCGGTCTATCGAAACCTGCCATTATCTTTTACAATATGCAAGACCAAAATATATACTCTAACAATGAGAAAACACTCCACACTATTAGTAAATCATAATAATTCCATCAAAATATCTCCCAAATCATTTTCAACTCAACCTAAACATTTTTTTTTTTTTTTTTTTTTTTTTTTTTTTTTTGCATATCACTCGATCTACTATAAACTAATTAGTCTCTTCAAAAAAAAAAAAACTATAAACTAATTAAATAAATAAATAAAAATGAAACTATCAAGTAGGTGACATGGCAAACTCTCATTGGAAACAGAATATTCTTCTATCTAAGCTCCACTACACCAAAACCTAACTCTCCCCATTCATGGATAAGAATTTACACGTCATCTAAGTATTAACATCCACAAGTCGTCTCTCACACAAATCTCAACCGTCCAAGCCTCCGACTCACTAAACAATCAACGGCTTTCCCTTCTCCATCTCCTCTACACCCACCCGCACCAAATAACTCACCTCCCTCAGACAAACTGTCTGACAACTGAACATTAAAAAAAGGAATTAAATAAATTTTAAAAATCGAAAAAAAGCTAATCAAACTAAAATCGCCACGTGTCGGTATCACACCCGTCCACGTCACCAAAATCCACCTCCTTTTCCGGTCACCCACACACATGACACAACTAACTCTAAAGTACACTTCTCTCTCCGTATATTTATATATAACTTTTTCTCTGTTTAACGAAAAACACAAATGTGTTTTTCTGTCTATGCCTCTTTTTTCCCAGTAAAGATCAAAACTTTCCGGCGAACTTCCCGGTCGCCGGCGGCCATGATGATTAATTCTTCCATGGTTAGATCAGTTTGATTTGGGTCTGTTGTTAGATTCATTCTCCATAAACAAAAATAAAAAATGTTAGTAAATTAATAGATTTTTTTAGTGTGCATATATATATATATATAGCGTAAAATTTTTGATTCCATGGTTTCTCTGTTCTATAGAAGATTGATGATTTGTTGTTTCTAACAGTGGATTTATAAACTGCAACTTAATTTAGTGATTTCTCTGGATGATGAGTTCATTTCATTAAAATCTACCTATGAACAAAATTTAAGAATTTTCTGAGTACAAGATCTATTTTATCCAAAATTTGTTAAATATGAAGGCCTCGGAAAATAGGTGAAATATAGGAAAATTCAAGAAAAACAGTTCTAGTAATTGAAAAATTCTCAAATTTTGTTTATAGGTAAATTTCAATGAACTCATCAAAAAAAAAAAATCAGATTAAAATTCTATAAAATCGATGTGTTTTCATCATGGTCCTTACCGAAACTAAAATAAGGGATCCCTCATGAAAGACTGACTCTATATATAAATTATTGCTAAAGAAACAGTTTAAGTTTTTGGATTTAGTGATTGTTTACCGTTGATGTCTATTATTTCGATACAAACATTAAAGAGCAAATGGAAGAGAATTGAGAGCGTTTGAATGGATATGTTGGGATATGTAGCAAGAAAATGTAAAGGAAACGAGCGTGCTCAACAGCTGAGACGTGGTGGAGAGTTACTAACTCATGTTTGACTTCTCTTGTGTCATCTTGGCTTAACCAATCACTATCTGATCAAACATAATGAATTAATCAAATTCGAAAGTGATTGGGAAGAATAATTGCATTTGGATTAATTTGGATTTGGATTATTTGTTGATTGTATTTCAATTGAGATATATTTATTATTAATATGATTAAATATTAATCAAACATAGATAAGTTAATTACAATTATTATAGTAAAGATTTTTAATTATATTCACCCTCATTAGAGAGCATTGAAGCTCCCTGATTCCTAAATTTCTTCTCTGTGTATTACACTTCTTTGATTCTTCGAGAAAGTACTAGTTTCTTCATAATAACAATGCATACAGTGGTGATCTATGTATTATTTCGTTTTTCAATGTTTGTGAATAGTTAATCTACTCTTAATCCTAGATTAATGATGATAAACAAATATACTGAACGGAACGGAAATTTATCGAGACCAATCAAACATCATTTAGGACATGCATGATTGCACGACCCAAAAATTCAGAAAACGCTCCCCATATATATATATATATATGCTAGTAAACCATAACAATTCCATCAAAATAATTCCCCCCAAATCATTTTCAACCATTCTGGATTGAAATTTAAAAAATATTTACTGCTCAATAAACAAGCAAGTGAATCACTTGTTATTTATGTACTTCTATGTGATATGTTTAACTCAAATTAACTTTATTCAATTCATGTGCAATTAATTTATTAAAATCAGTACAGTCAATGGTCAAACACAAATGGCAGGCATGTCTATTCAGGGAGTGAAAACAGAGGAGCATGCTAACACAGAGCATCACAAGCGTTACACAAATTATATTGCTTAGCTAAGTTTAGAGAGTTAGTTAGAAGTTAAATAACTGTTATCAGAAGGTTAGTTACTGCTAGTAACTAAATCTGCTGATGTGGTTTAGTAAACAAATTCTATTGGTTAAATTTTCCTTGAATCAAAAAAAAATATATATATATTTAGTGTGGGATTCAAATCATCTATCAAAAAATAGTGTTCCGATTTGTGTGTAACCAACCAAATCTAGCTATGTCAACCACTATCATGTATTAAGTGTAAAAGCTTTTAAATATATATATATATATATATTAAATGTACATGATAGTGGTTGACATGGCTGAATTTGGTTGATTATACATAAATTGAGACACCATTTTTTGAATGGCGATTTGAATCCGTTAGTTTGTGAATTGATTCTCATATATATATAATGCTAAACATCCCACATAAAATCCCACATTTTTCATCTCATTACATATGGCATGTGAGGTGTCAAATTGTGAGTAGATACACATTAATGATGATTTATGACGGATTTCACAAACATATATATTTACCCATGTGTAGTGTTTGATATCAGCAAGTTCGGGTAGCCCTCTAACCCATCTTTTTTTTTTTTTTTTTTTTTTTGAGGAGGAAGAAGAAAAGAATATATCCTTTTCTTTATTTTGTTTTCTTACTATTGGATCTAGATCAACTAATCTACATACATGTTCAAGTCTTATTCATAAGATAAGAGTACCTTACTTTTTTTCCAAATAAAGCACAAATAATGATTAAGCATATATTTCTTGAAAATATTCTTAACATGAGTTACAAGTTAAAACTTTAGAAGATTTAATAAAAAAGAAAAAGAAAAAGAAAAAAGAGTTACTTGGAAAAACGGGAAGGAATATAAAACAACAGTCGATCTCTTTTAATTATAATAACAATTAACAAATAACAATTGAGACTCAACAGCTGAAGTCTGTGGGACAGAAATATATAACTATTGATATCTACAGGTATGTGGTCCGATCCTTACTAGTTTTCTTCTTTTTCTGTCATTTATATCATTATATGTATAATATATTGTTTTTCTCCTCGCTGCTTATTGATATCATGAAATCAATTTCTCATTTATCAATTTATATATATTTAGTCAATATCTACTTATATTTAATTAATTAGTAGCCTATAAATCTCGCACCGACTTTATTTTTGTCAAATTAATGAAAAAAGTGTTGTTACCTTACAAGTCTACTTAAATTGTTCATATTTATAACCTCATTGATTAGTGATGGTTGTTTCCTGGGAATTGTTTCACCGTCTTGATTACTATTCTTCTGGTCCAAAAATTAGTTTTAAATTTTCTGTTAAATTTTCTCACGCAAATCTTTACTCATCAGGTTAAATTTTCTCACATTAAGTGACAAAATTAACTCAAACCTACTATTTTTATATCGGATCATCGAATCGTGTAGATAATCGTCACCCCTAATTAAGATGGTATGCATGTTTTGATAAGATGGACCGATGACGGGTCCTCAAAAGTTTTTTAAGTCTTATATATTTGTTTACAATTTGAATCCTTTTAAATTTGACTTTTCCATAATTTGACCTAAATTGTAAATTGTAAATTGTCACACTTTGTACCTCCAAGTCCAAGTCGGATAAGCTAAGAGCATCTCCAATGTAAAAGTGGCTTGCATACCAATAATTGTTGACATGGCAACAATGTCAAGAGACATGCTTCCTATGTGGTATAAAAATAGACTTGATAGACAATCAATTCAAAATTTGGTCTCCAATGCTTCCGTCTAAAACACAATTTTGTTTAATGACGTGTCCATCTTTTTTTCCTATTTTATTTTTTATTTTATTTTCTTACCAAAAATATATGAAAAATTAATGTCAGTTTTAAATGTTTGCTGAGTCAACCTAAAAAATAGTTGTGCAACAAACCGTCTAAAAGTGGACGATCATGTTGACAATGTCTAATATTTTTTTTGTCACGTCAGCTTGATGTTGAATATACACGGTTGCATTGGAGACACAATTGTTAACATAACGTCTATTTATCTTACATGGCATCTCTTTTTTTCACAAGCCACGTTTGCATTAGATATGCTCTAACTTTGTCCTTGCACTGACTTGATTGTAAGTTTTGATATTTTAACAATATTTCTTATATCATAATTAATTTAAATTTGAAAATATCATCGAAATTTTGGGATTATTATCGATATTTACTTTCTTGTTTATTCCTTGTTTATTATTAGACATGAAAATTATATTTGGTGGCTTGTATTGTATTGTATTGTATTCAAATTTTAAAATGTATTAGAATAATAGAATATAATGTTTAGCTTGGTTTGTACTATACATTACATTGTATTAACTAATACAATATTAATTGATCTAATAGAGTGGATGTTGTTTTAGTTAATTGAAAGAGGAAATAATAGCAATAATAATATTATTATTATTATTAAATTTTCAATAATAGTAAAATAATAAATATTAATAATCATGAAAATGATGATAAATTTTAATAATAATAATAATAATAATATTGATAATAAATTTTAATAATAATAATAATAATAAGACATTTTAATATAATAATAATTTTAAATATAATACTAAAATAATTTTATTTTAATATTAAATTTAAAATTTAATTAAATAAAAATAAAATGTTATTATAATAATATAAATCTAAAAACTATTTAAGTTAAATTAAATATTAAAAACAAATTTTCAAATATTCTTCAAATTGGTTACATGAATAATAATTTATTTAATTATTAATTTTTAAAATATAATACAACAAATATATACTTTATAATAGTTGAATCAGCAATATATACATGACCCAGCAACCATACAACCATGTATTGTAGATGAACCCTCAATTTTATGGGTTTAGCTATAATACAGGAAATGTATTGCAAATGGGTAGTTATGTGAGAGCTAGAGAGTTAGTTACTTTATGTTTAACTTTTTTTTAATTTTTAAATCTTTAATTTTTATACACTCTTGTGTTACAAATTTTGACCTAGCAACCATACTATCTTATATAGTAGTTGAACCCCAATTTTATTAGTTAACAAAATAGTCGGAAACAAAAAGCATATATATAGATACTGTATATATATGCTTTTTACCCCGAACAGCTCATACAGGTCTGATAAACCGCAGTTGCCTCTTACAGGCAAACCTAGTCATTCCGATTCTATATCAGTAAAGGAGAAGTTCATTCATGCAAAGTATGCTGAAAAACTTTTTGTTCGCAAGCCAAAGGACAATCACTATCCCTATTCTGCGGCACAACAGATATGGGAAGCTGTTCGTGCAAATGACAAAAAAAACTTAATACAGTATCTATATAACCATGTGCCAAACTTAGTCTTATATAAGACTGTATGTTTGCATCAAAGAATGATTATTTAGTGGCCGTAGCCTAGTGTAACACTGTAACTACATAAACTCCCCTCCCTCAAATTCAAAAATATATATATATATATATATTACTTCTACTTATTATTTGTAGATTGAAATTTAGTTGTGAGCATTTGGTGTATTCAAAGAAAAAGAGGACAATAATGGAGTTATATCCTTCATGGTTAAGGGAACTTTGGAAGGAATGGGATTTACGTGTAATGGTTCTGTTCAGTCTTACCCTTCAAATACTTCTCAACTTTCTAGGTAACCGTTGAAAGTACAGTAACAAGTTATGGATCAGAATTGTTGTCTGGTCTGCTTATATAACTGCAGACTCTGTAGCAACTTTCGCGCTTGGTATACTCTCAAGTAACCTCATAGAGCTATACGATAAGGATCATGATGTTGCTGGATCATCGTCATCACTGGATGCAAACACTCAATTATCTGCATTCTGGGCACCGTTTCTGGTCTTACATTTGGGTGGCCCCGATACCATAACAGCTTATGTGTTAGAAGATAATGAGCTTTGGTTGAGGCACTTGATTGGACTATTTGTCCAGACAGGAATGGCACTTTCTGTATTTCTCATGTCTTGGACAGCCTCTAGCCTTTCAATTCTGTCCCTTGTAATGTTTCTTCTTGGGATTATCAAGTATGGAAAACGGACGTGGGTTCTTAGATCAGCAACCAGCCAGAAACTTCGAGAGTCCTTTAGATCATATTATCCTCTCTCTTTTGTAGAGTTCAATTCTGAAGAAGATGCTTTGCGTTTTGCTGCAGAAACACTATTCATAAGTAAACTTGCTTTCTTAGATGATACAATGGGAGAAGATATTAGAAGACACAGGGTCAATAAATTCAGAGCTATGTCGACCGAAGAATATGGTTTCAAAGTAATCAAAATAGAACTCGGAATGATGTACGATTTGCTTTACACCAAGGCACCATTACTCAGTACTCGTCGGGGATTAGTCCTGCGGTTGATCACTTTCGTTCTCACCTGTTCAGTTATGGTGCTCTTCCCTGTTCTGGTTGACAAACACAAGTATTCGAAGGTGGATCTTTCGATAACATACCTATTAATAATTGTAGCTGTTGTCCATGACATATATGCAGCACTATTAATGGTTTTTTCAGATTCATTTGTTGTTTGGTTGCTAAAGAACGAGTACCATCCCATCTTGAGAACCCTTAATCCTATTCCACAACTAATATTTAAGGGGCCGTGCTCCAGCAAGAAGAGGTGGTCCAATAACATGTCCCAATACACTCTGGTAAGCTTTACCGCCAACAAAGCAAAGACCGAGATGCAGACTACAAAGTTTCTAGACACAACTAGAGTGATGGGAAATTACTGGCATTGTGAAGTCTCAGATGATTTAAGAAAACTAATCTGTATGTATGTCAAGGAGAAAGCTGAGGATGCAGAAACAAATAGAAGTAATATGCAATGGAGACCTCCCTTCACTGAATTTCCTTCCATCATAGACATTGAAGCGCATCCGCTTTTTAAAGGTACATTCAAAACAATTATATACATATATGATTTCATGCTTAATGACATGATGTGAACGTTAACTATGAATCTGAAAAAATAATTACATATATATTTTTTTTTAAACAGCTAGAAATATCAATGAAAAATTTGAGTGGAGTATTATGGTTTGGCACATTGCTACAGAAGTTTGGTACTATTCAGATCGAGATGATTTTGTGTCTGATCCTGATCAATTTCGCAAGGATTGTAAAATGATCAAAAGTATTTCTAGATACATGATGTATCTTCTAGTGGAGCGGCCTTCTATGCTATCCACTGAAAACAATGATCGTTTTAACATCAGACACATAAGGAATGAGCTTGAACGGAGTATAGGACAATCCGGATTCAGAGTAACCAATGACAGATTTGATAATAAGTTCAAGGCACAAGCATGCAAGAGCTTGCTCAAAAGGCTTCTTTATTATGGTAGAGAGTCGATTTGTATAGATCATGCAATGAAACTTGTAAATGAAGTGAATAAATCACAGGTATATATTTTTTTTTCAAAGTACTCGTTATGTCTTATCTAAAATAAGAGGCATAAGGTCCTATAGTCATGATGTGCCCTTCCTAGTTCCCTCCTTGTATGCATGTATGATGTATCGTAAGTATATCTGTCTCTGTGTCTCTGTGTCTCTATGTCCCTTTGTTCTCAATTTCTTATTGCATATATATGGTAGGAATATAAACCAAGTGACATGTGTCTTCATTATCTGTCTTGGTCTTCACGTTTGTATGTAAGAACTATCATGTATATTAACGAGTCAAAACTCATGTACCTTTAAATACTATCATTCAATGCTAAATAAAATGTTTACATTTTTGGATTTGGTGATTGTCGACTATGATTGTGATTAAATTTCTTTCATGTCTATTGACACAGACATTACAGAGCAAATGGAATGACATTAAGAACCAATGGATGGAAATATTGGGATATGCAGCAAGAAAAAGTAAAGGAAACGAGCATGCTCAATAGCTGAGACGTGGTGGAGAGTTATTAACTCATGTTTGGTTTCTCTTGTGTCATTTTGGCCTAATTGACCACTATTCGATCGAAAGGTATGAGCAAGTGTAAGATGACTAGTATACCGATTAGGATTATCTATTTGGTTTGAGCTATATATGCTTTGCTAAGTTTATAAAAATCTTATTATGATTATCTATTTGTTTGCTCTGTTTTGGTCATTGCTCTGTTTTAGCTTTGCTTTTGGCCTTGTTTGTGAGTGTTTTTTTTTTTTTTTTGTGAGTAGCGCTTGTTAGGTCAGCTGTGGTTGTTGGTTGTGTGCGTCTTGCCTTGGCAAGAGAGTTGTTGGGCTTCTGCCTCCTTTTTCTCTAATATTAAAATTGTGCTGTTCAAAAAAAATAAAGATCTTATTATGATACAGTAGTGGCATAGGTGTTTGTTAGTCATATTTGGTCAGAGTTGATGGTCGGAAGGATATTTTCATTATTTCATCCATTTTCCAATATTTTATTTCTTAAAAAAGTGATGTTTTCCTCCTATGAATGCATCACCTGACAGGACTACTGTCTAGTTACTCGTCATTTGTTCTAGATGTTTTTATCTGCAGAATCATTTTCATTTAGTATTGCATATTACTTTTTTATTGCATTCTATTTCATTTAGTCTTATATATACTGACATCTTGGAATGCCAACTTTTTATTTTATTTGCGTACTTCTTGAATTTAACCTAGTGATTGTAATCCTGAATGAATTGACTCATTTGAGCTGATTTCTTATTTTCATGACTGCTTTTCTATTCTATAAAATCGATGTGTTTTCATCACGGTCCTTACCGAAACTAAAATAAGGGATCCCTCATAAAAGACTCACCCTATATATAAATTATTGCTAAAGAAACAGTTTAAGTTTTTGGATTTAGTGATTGTTTACCGTTGATGTCTATTATTTCGATACAAACATTAAAGAGCAAATGGAAGAGAATTGAGAGCGTTTGGATGGATATGTTGGGATATGTAGCAAGAAAATGTAAAGGAAACGAGCGTGCTCAACAGCTGAGATGTGGTGGAGAGTTACTAACTCATGTTTGGCTTCTCTTGTGTCATCTTGGCTTAACCGATCACTATCTGATCCAACGTAATGAAGTAATTAAATTCGAAAATGATTGGGAAGAATAATTGCATTTGGATTTGGATTTGGATTATCTGTTGATTGTATTTCAATTGGGATATATTTCTTATTAATATGATTAAATATTAATCAAACATAGATAAGTTAATTACAATTACTATAGTAAAGATTTTTAATTATGTTCACCCTCATTAGAGAGCATTGAAGCTCCCTGATTCCTAATTTTCTTCTCAGTATTACACTTCTTTGATTCTTCGAGAAAGTACTAGTTTCTTCATAATAACAATGCATACAGTGGTGATCTATGTATCACTCATTTGTCTCTTTAAGCAAATAACTACGTATTATTTCGTTTTTCAATGTTTGTGAATAGTTAATCTACTCTTAATCCTAGATTAATGATGATAAACAAATATACTAAACGGGACGGAAATTTATCGAGACCAATCAAATATCATTTAGGACATGCATGATTGCACGACCCAAAAATTCAGAAAACGCTCCCCCATATATATATATATATATATATATATGCTAATAAACCATAACAATTCCATCAAAATAATTCCCCCCAAATCATTTTAAACCATTCTGGATTGAAATTTAAAAAATATTTACTGCTCAATAAACATGCAAGTGAATCACTTGATATTGTAAAACCTGTATGTAACAGGTGTTTGAGAAAAATACTCAGAGAGAATTGTAACCAGAACTTTTAATGGAGCCTGTGATAACATTATAGAAGCCACGTGAATTATTCTATGTTTAGTAGGACAGTACAGCTATCATTCCTTATGTGAATTATTCTATGTTTAGTAGGACTGTACAGCTATTATTCATTATAGAAGCCACGTGAATTATTCTATGTTTAGTAGGACAGTACAGCTATCATTCCTTATGACAGCTATCATTCCTTATGTGAATTATTCTATGTTTAGTAGGACTGTACAGCTATTATTCCTTATGTTCGGTTCCTCTTAGTGTAACTTGTATAAATTCCCATACTTATGTTCAGAAATATATGATTGATTTTATTCACAAACACCCAATTATATTATGGTATCAGAGCCTCTAGCTAAGAAAAAAAAAAAGCTAGAGATCCAAACCCTAAAAACTCCATTACTCTATCTCTTCTCTTCGTCTATTATTCCTTTTCTTCAAGTAAAAAAAAAAAAAAAAAAAAAAAACTACCGGCCGTCGTCATGACTACCACAAGCATGCCCGAATCATCTACTACTACCTCCTCCCCTCAAGTTGTTCTCATGGGAATGAACAACACGAATCAACATCAGTCGCTAATTGCTATCAACTCCACTCAAGTTCCTATCAAACTATCAAATGGTGGGAACTATGCAGCCTGGAGGTCTCAATTTGAAAATCTCCTCTTCGGCTATGGTCTTATGGGTTACCTAGATGGTACCAAACCATGTCCTCCAGCCTCTATTGCAGCCTCTACATCCTCAGAGCAACCTTCGGCCAATCCTGATCATCAAGTCTGGTTACGTCAGGACCGCCTACTCCTTCGTGCAATTCAAGTGTCCTGCATGGGTGCCGCACAATCCATAGTAACTCGGTCAACAACTTCTGCACAAGCATGGACTAAACTTGAAGCCACCTATGCCAACCGATCCAACACTCGCAAACTTGGATTACTTGACTCTCTCACCAACGTCTCCTTGGCAGACAAATCAGTTGCTGACTACATGCAAGGTATCAAAAATATTCTTGACAATCTTGAACTCATTGGTCATCCAGTTGACGATGGAGCGATTGTGATACACACCTTGAATGGTTTGGGTCCAAATTACCTATCTCTTGCTTCCGCAATCCGTGCCCGGGACACACCAATTGCGTTCGAAGAACTCTGTGACAAACTTCTTGATCATGAAGCTTTCCTCCAGCGTGATGAAGCAAAGCGAGGCACTCCGGTGATTACGGCTCAATTTAATCAACGAACTTTCAACAGGAGAGGCCGCAATAATCAAGGCAACACGTCAGGTCACATGGCAAACCAACACAATCAAGGCACCACCAACCTTCATGGCAACCAACCCAATCTTGGCAACTTTCCACATGGCAACCGCAACTTCAATTCCACTCACAGCAGCCAATACCGTCCCACCTATCAGCAGCAATTTCGTTCTCCAAATCAGTGGCGTCCCTCATCATTCAACAATAGCTCCCGGCCCATATGTCAACTTTGTGATAAAATTGGCCACACAGCTCGAGTTTGTCGCTCTCGTCAGCCATCGGAATCCCAAAATTGGCCACAAGCTAATCATATGACAACCGAGCAGCCCCACAATCGTACCAACTGGATTCTTGATTCCGGTGCCTCTCACCACATGACATCTGATCTTCAGAACCTGTCAATTCACTCAGACTACAACGGCCCAGAGGATATCATGGTTGGGGACGGTAAATCTATCCCTATAACTCACACTGGTAACACTACTTTAACTACTTCTGATAAATCATTCCCTCTCACACGTGTCTTATGCTCACCTCACATATCTCACAATCTTATCTCTGTGTCTAAATTCTGCACTCACAATAACACATCAATTGAGTTCTTCCCTGACTGTTTTCTTGTGAAGGATCTAACCACGGGGGCATCCTTGGTCCGAGGCCGGAATGAGGGTAACCTATATGTCTGGCCGAAGTCCAATCCAGTTCGTCAGTCTATGTCTTCCGCTCATCTATTATCTACATCTACCCAACCGAGAGTCTCCTTCCTGGCTTGGCACTGCCGTCTTGGTCATCCGTCTTTACAAGTTCTCCAGAATCTCGTCTCTTCTCAAGGTCTTCCTGTCTCCAAGTCCGAGTCCCAATTTTCCCATTGTTCCGCGTGCTTATGTAATAAAAGTCACAAACTACCGTTTGGTATTTCGACATTAGCTTGCAATAAACCGTTAGAAATTTTATTCACTGATGTTTGGGGCCCTGCCCATTTATCGTCCTTTGACAATTTTCGTTACTATGTTATCTTTGTGGACTATTTTTCTAAATATGCATGGCTATATCCCATTAAACACAAATCCGATGTCCCACATATTTTCAAACGGTTTCAGGCACTTGTCGAAAAATTTTTCAATACAAAAATCAAAACTGTCTACTCCGATGGTAGTGGGGAGGCACAATCCCTAGGTCGTGACTTACAAAATTTAGGAATTCAACATCTGAAATCCCCACCACACACCCCTGAACATGTTGGCATTGCTGAACGCAAACACCGACATGTGGTGGAGACAGCACTCACCATGCTTCACCATGCATCAATGCCTTTACGATTCTGGTCTCTTGCTTTTCAGGCTGCAGTATATCTAATAAATCGCATGCCTACAAAAACCCTCAACCACAACAGCCCATACTCTACTGTCTTCAACAAAGACCCGAACTTTTGCAAACTACGCATATTCGGTTGTCTATGTTACCCTTGGCTTCGTCCGTACACGTCTCACAAACTAGAGCCTCGCTCCAAGCCATGTGTATTTGTAGGATATTCAACTGAGCACAGTGCCTATCTCTGTCTAGACAATCTCACAAACAAAGTTTATGTCTCTCGTCATGTCGTCTTTGTCGAGTCGGTATTTCCTTTTGCTGGCTGTGTCGATCGTACTCTCCCCCCCGTTCCCGTTCAGGTCAGCCAATGGCTTGACACTCGGTCTCCTTGTCACAGGTCTGTTGACCAACCCGAGCCACCTGCACCCTCACATTCCCCTTCTCACCAGGTGTCCCACTTCCCCGACATAATTCCCCTTTCCCACTCATCCCATGTTGTTCCGCAGCATGCACTCACACCGACCCACCCCATGCTCACGCCACACCCACATCAGTCATCGCAAAGTCCCGCCACTGACCAGCCTACATCAAATTCCTCAGCCACCTCAAATTCCACTACTAGTCCCCACATTGAGTCCGCACCAGCCATCGAGTCTCCAGCCAGAGTTATTCAAACAAGGTCAAAAAATAATATATTCAAACCCAAAACCATCCTTGACCTGCACACCACCACTCACCAGTCCCCCCAAACCGAGCCTTCCTCCCTCATCCAAGCCCGTAAATTTGCGGAATGGCGCCAGGCAATGAGTGCGGAATATGATGCTCTAGTTCGTAACTCTACATGGTCATTGGTTCCAGCTCACTCTGTCCAGAATGTGGTGGGATGTAAGTGGATTTTTCGGATTAAAAGAAATCCGGATGGGTCAGTTGCTCGATACAAAGCTCGCCTTGTGGCGAAGGGTTTTCATCAGCGCCCTGGCATAGACTTCAATGAGACCTTCAGTCCTGTGGTGAAACCTGCCACTGTCCGCCTAATTCTGACCTTTGCTGTTACTAACGGTTGGCAATTACGCCAACTAGATGTCAATAATGCTTTTTTGCTGGGTACTCTCACAGATGATGTGTACATGGCGCAACCACCTGGATTTGCACACCCCTCATTACCGAACCATGTCTGCAAGCTTCGAAAGGCGATCTATGGCCTCCGTCAGGCCCCTAGAGCGTGGTACAATGAACTTCGCAGCTATCTCCTGGCAGCCGGATTTACCAACTCTAGAAGTGATGCCTCTCTCTTTATCGGCAACCAATCTGGCCATACACTGTACTTATTAGTCTATGTTGATGACATTATTGTCACGGGCTCCTCGACTCCACAGGTTCAACAATTCATTGCCACCCTGGCTCAACGGTTCTCTCTCAAAGATCTCGGTCCACTATCCTACTTCCTGGGCGTTGAGGCACATCACACCTCCCGTGGACTATTTCTTTCTCAACAGAAATATATCTGCGATCTCCTGGCCAAAGCGAACATGCTTGAGGCCAACTCAGTCGCCACTCCCCTGTCAGCAACTGAAACTCTAAAACTGGTGGACGGCAGTGCTCCCACAGACGCCACTCAATACCGTCAAATTGTTGGGTCCCTTCAATATTTATCACTCACCCGCCCGGATGTCTCATTTGCTGTCAACAAGCTGTCCCAGTTCATGCATCGTCCGACTACTCTACACTGGAATGCAGTTAAGCGTGTCCTTCGGTATCTTAAAGGGTCACTCAGTCATGGCTTACTCATATGTCGGACTCCATCTCCCCGTCTTCATGCATTTGCTGACTCCGACTGGGCAGGGGATCCTGATGACCGGCGGTCCACCTCAGCCTACATCATTTTTCTTGGCTCCACACCCATTAGCTGGAGCTCTAAGAAACAACACACCGTCGCCCGGTCATCCACAGAGGCCGAATATCGTGCCATTGCTTCTGCTGCAGCTGAGTTGAATTGGCTAGGTAATCTTCTCTCAGAACTTAAGGTTCAGATTCCTGAAGTGCCTGTGATCTATTGTGACAATGTGGGTGCCACATATGTCTGTGCGAATCCTGTTTTTCATAGCCGCATGAAGCATGTCGCCTTAGATTTTTTCTTTGTTCGGGATCAAGTGGCTCGACGTCAACTCCGAATTGCTCATGTTCACACAAAAGATCAACTTGCCGATTCCCTCACAAAGACGCTTTCTCGCAAGCAATTCACTGATCAAAAAGTCAAGATAGGCATCCTCGACGGACGCTCTATCTTGCGGGGGCATGATAACATTATAGAAGCCACGTGAATTATTCTATGTTTAGTAGGACTGTACAGCTATTATTCATTATAGAAGCCACGTGAATTATTCTATGTTTAGTAGGACAGTACAGCTATCATTCCTTATGACAGCTATCATTCCTTATGTGAATTATTCTATGTTTAGTAGGACTGTACAGCTATTATTCCTTATGTTCGGTTCCTCTTAGTGTAACTTGTATAAATTCCCATACTTATGTTCAGAAATATATGATTGATTTTATTCACAAACACCCAATTATATTAGCCTGGAATTTTAGAATTGTGATTCATTGAATTTACTTTACAGAGAACTTACATATATATACACACTTTTGTGTTTCCAGAATCATCTATATTCTAACAACTTTTCTAACAAACTTTTACCAGAATAAATGAGAACCAATCATCTTGCCAACTCAGCCATAACAGATTCATTTTGGGCGCCAAATTCTGTTTTGCATTTTGTACTCTCGAGCCATTGTTTTGTGCTTGACAAGACTCAATCGTACGGTTGGTATTTCTTTCAATATTGTGCGGAAGTATGGTTGTGATCTATTGATCAACCTATTGGACTGAATGCTGCATTGTATTGAATCATCTACTGTCCTTGCCTTTGCTAGCTTGTGTTGGCCTTTTGTTGATTGAGCTTGCAGCTGACAGTTGATGCTATTGCTCTGTTCTGTTACTGAAGCTAGCAGAGATATACTCTTCACAGATATGTTTAACTCGCATGGACTTTATTCAATTCATGTGCAATTAATTTATTAAAATCAGGTATGTGTATTCAGGGAGTAAAAACAGAGCAGCATGCTAACACAGAGCATCACAAGCATTACATAAATTATATTGCTTAGCTAAGTTTAGAGAGTTAGTTAGAAGTTAAATAACTGCTAGTAACTAAATCTGCTGATGTGGTTTAGTAAACAAATTCTATTGGTTAGCTTTTCCTTGAATAAAAAAATAAAAATAATAAAAAATTCTTTTAGTGTGGGATTCAAATCATCTATCAAAAAATGGTGTTCGGATTTGTGTCTAACCAACCAAAACTAGCTATGTCAACCACTATCATGTATTAAGTGTAAAAGCTTTTTAAAAAATATATATATTAAATGTACATGATAGTGGTTGACATGGTTGAATTTAGTTGGTTATACATAAATTAAGACACCATTTTTTGAATGGCGATTTGAATCCGTTAGTGTGTGAATCAATTATCTCATATATATATATATATATATATATATATAAGAGAAGCCTTGTATTAATATCTTAAATCAATAAAAGAACTCTAGAGAAAATGCTCATGAAGATTTTCTTAGCTCCCAATCACATTTTTTTTTTTTTAGTCATTTTATCAAACGCCTTATTGGTGTTAACAGGTAGGTTATTGTTAGTTTTTGAATAAGTAGATTTCGAGCGTAAAAAAACAAAAACCTCAGGAAGGTTGGGCTTAATTTTTTCATAGATTTATGATGAATTTCACAAACATATTTACCCATGTATCCTTTTCTTCTGAAGAAAAGAATATATCCTTTTCTTTATTTTGTTTTCTTATTATTGGATCTAGATCAATTAATCTGCATACATGTTCAAGTCTTATTCTTTAATTTTTTTCCAAATAAAGCACAAATAATAATTAAGCATATATTTCTTGAAATTATGCTTAACATGAGTAACAAGTTAAGACTTAAGAAGATTCAATAAAAAAAAGAAAAAGAAATAGAAAAAAAAAAGAGTTAATTGGAGAAACGGGAAGGAATATAAACAACAGTCGATCTCTTTTAGTTACAAAAACAAATAACAATTCTCATATATATATATATATATAAGAGAAGCCTTGTATTAATATCTTAAATCAATAAAAGAACTCTAGAGAAAATGTTCATGAAGATTTTCTTAACTCCCAAACACATTTTTTTTTTTTAGTCATTTTATCAAACACCTTATCGGTGTTAATAGGTAGGTTACTGTTAGTTTTTGAATAAGTTGATTTCGAGCGTACGTAAAAGAACAAAAACCTCAAGAAGATTGGGTTTAATTTTTTCATAGATTTATGACGGATCTCACAAACATATTTACCCATGTGTAGTGTTTGATATCAGTAAGTTCGGGTAGCCCCCTAACCCGTCTAGTTTTTTTTTTTTTTTTTTTTTTTTTTTTTTTTTTTTTTCTTCGGAAGAAGAAAAGAATATATCCTTTTCTTTATTTTGTTTTCTTACTATTGGATCTAGATCAATTAATCTACATACATGTTCAAGTCTTATTCTTTAATTTTTTTCCAAATAAAGCACAAATAATAATTAAGCATATATTTCTTGAAAATATGCTTAACATGAGTAACAAGTTAAGACTTAAGAAGATTCAATAAAAAAGAAAAAGAAATAGAAAAAAAAAAAAAAGAGTTAATTGGAGAAACGGGAAGGAATATAAAACAACAGTCGATCTCTTTTATTTATAAAAACAGATAACAATTGAGACTCACCAGCTGAAGTCTGTGGGACAGAAATATAACTATTGATATCTCCAGGTATGTGGTCCGATCCTTACTGGTTTGCTTCTTTTTCTGTCATTTATATCATTATATGTATACTATCTTCTTCTTCATGATAAAATTTTGCTTTTCCATTATATATATATATATATATTGTTTTTCTCTTCGCTGCATATTGATATCATAAAATCAATTTCTCATTTATCAACTTATATATATTTATTTAATATTTACTTATATTTAATTAGTTAATTAGTAGCCTATAAATCTCGCACCAACTTTATTTTTGTCAAATTAATGTAAAAAGTGTTGTTACCTTACAAGTCTACTTAAATTGTTCATATTTATAACCTCATTGATAAGTGATGGTTGTTTATGACTTTGACATTTCCTGGGAATTGTTTCACCGTCTTGATTACTATTCTTCTGGTCCAAAAATTAGTTTTAAATTTTCTGTTAAATTTTCTCACGCAAATCTTTACTCATCGGGGTTAAATTTTCTCACATTAAGTGACAAAATTAACTCAAACCTACTACAGTAGAACCCCTGTAAATTTATCTTCTATAAATTAATATCCTCTCTAAATTAATAAAAAATCCCGGTCCCGACCCAGGCCAATGTAAAAAAATTAATAAACCCCTCTATCGTAATAATTAATAATTTATTTTTGAAACCCAATGTAAAATTTCGGTCCCGACTGTCGCATAAATTAATAATTCCATAAGAGTATAAAATATATGACATAATAATTAAGAACTAGAAAAGTACTTCAAGATACTAGTTTGCAGAAGGCCACCATGTTTGATATTTTTGACTTCATCCTTCATATTTTGAATTGTCCTCTTGTTATAGCAAAGAAGATAAAAAATAGAGAATTTTTAGGAGCTGTTAGAAATATAATTTTTAGATATATCTTGATATCTCTCTTGTGATATACAACCAAAGAATAAACCTTACTATTTATATGGTGAGTATGCTCAGTCTTAAGTAATCACATTCCCAAAAGGAATTGGAAATTTTCTTAATAAATCTTTCCTAAATAAAGAATCCTTAAAAAAAATAATAAATAAATAAATAAAATAAAATAAAATTCCCCTGAAGATGAAAACTGACTAAACATAGGATCCCGAAAAGGAATCTTCTCTAAACAAGAAACGACTTCCACACATTTTATAAAACAAAATAATACTTTACGATGTAAAACCCTTCAAATTAATAACCCCTCTAAATTAATACTCAAGGGTAGGTCCCAAAAATATTAATTTAGAGGGATTCTACTGTATTTTTATATCGCATCATCGGATCTTGTAGATAATCGCCACCCTTAATTAAGATGGTATGCATGTTTTGATAAGATAGACCGATGATGGGTGGCCATGGGCTTTAAGCCCATAAAAGTTTTTTAAGTCTTATATATTTGTTTACAATTTGAATCCTTTTAAATTTGACTTTTCCATAATTTGACCCTTCTAAATTATAAATTATAAATTGTAAGTTGTAAATTGTAAATTGTCGCACTTTGTACCTCCAACTCCAAGTCGGATAAGCTAACTTTGTCCTTGCACTGACTTGTTATCAAGGAAATGAATATCTATTTCAAATGGATATATCAAGGGTCTAAATTTATGAATATTAATGAAAATATCAAAATTATCATCAAAGTTTTGATATTTTAACAATATTTCTTATATCATAATTAATTTAAATTTGAAAATATCATCGAAATTTTGGGATTATTATCGATATTTACTTTCTTGTTTATTCCTTGTTTATTATTAGACATGAAAATTATATTTGGTGGCTTGTATTGTATTGTATTCAAATTTTAAAATGTATTAGAATAATAGAATATAATGTTTAGCTTGGTTTGTACTATACATTACATTGTATTAACTAGTACAATATTAATTGATCTAATAGAGTGGATGTTGTTTTAGTTAATTGAAAGAGGAAATAATAGCAATAATAATAATATTATTATTATTAATAAATTTTCAATAATAGTAAAATAATAAATATTAATAATCATGAAAATGATGATAAATTTTAATAATAATAATAATAATATTGATAATAAATTTTAATAATAATAATAATAATAATAAGACATTTTAATAATAATAATAATAATAAGACATTTTAATATAATAATAATTTTAAATATAATACTAAAATAATTTTATATCCAAAGGGGTACATGACTAGTGGGAATGAGACTATGGGAGCAGAGGCTAACCTATTCAGCAGAGAACAACTAGACCGATTACAGAGGATGTTTAGACAATCCGGTTTCAGCCCTAGTGCATCAGTTGTAGGAACTGGATCTGTGGCTCAAAAAGGTACCTATTCTAATGCTTTGAATGTGAGACACGAGGCCCCGAGGTCCTGGATTGTGGACTCAGGTGCAACTGACCACATGACTGGAGATGCTAGGGTATTCAACACCTTTGGGCCATGTAAAGGTAACTACAATGTAAAAGTAGCAGATGGTTCATTATCAAAGGTTACAGGGTGGGGCTCAGTTGTTATTTCAAAAACCCTCATCTTACACTCTGTTCTATTTGTTCCAAATTTGGACTGCAATTTACTATCTATCTCAAAACTTACCTATGAACAGAATTGTGTGACTAAATTCTACCCTACTTATTGTGTTTTCCAGGACTTGATCTCGGGGAGGACGATTGGAACTGCTGAGATGCAATATGGTCTATATCTTCTTAAGGTCGAAGCCTTTATGAGTACACAATGTCACTCTACAAATTCTATGTTGTCTTTCGGTGAGTCTAGTGCAATCATGTTGTGGCACTACAGGTTAGGACACCCTAATTTCATGTACTTAAGGAAATTATTTCCTGCTTTGTTTATCAATAAAAATCCTAGAGATTTTCACTGTGAATTTTGTGAGTTATCTAAACATACTCATACTGTTTTTCCTCCTAGTAGTTACAAGGTCTCTAAACCCTTCTCATCAATTCACAGTGATGTTTGGGGCCCCTCCAGGGTTCCCAACATCACTAAAGCTAGGTGGTTTGTCTCGTTTATAGATGACCATACCAAGATAACATGGATTTTCCTAATGAAAGAAAAATCTGAGGTTACCAATATTTTCAAAAACTTTAATTCAATGATTCAAAACCAATTTCAAACAAAAATTCAGGTTTTAAGAACAGACAATGGAAAGGAGTTTCTTAATCGAGTGTTAAGTGAATATCTGTTAGCAGAGGGTATTGTGCACCAAACCTCTTATGTAGACAGCTCTCAACAGAATGGAGTGTCTGAGAGGAAAAACAGGCACTTATTAGAAGTGGCTAGGTCATTGCTGTTTTGTATGAATGTACCAAAACATTTTTGGGGAGAAGCTGTTCTTACAGCAGCCTATCTAATTAATAGACTGTCATCTCGTGTGCTACAGTTTAAGACACCCTGTCAAACTCTGCTTGAGACTTATCCTCATACCAAACTACTTTCCCAAATACCTACCCGTATATTTGGCTGCACGGTGTTTGTTCATATTCATCCTCATAACCTAAGCAAACTATATCCTAAAGCCATTAGATGTCTGTTTCTAGGTTACTCTCCTACCCAAAAAGGCTACAAGTGTTATAGTCCAATGACTAGGAAGGTGTATGTGTCTATGGATGTTACATTTGTAGAAAATCAGCCTTTTTTCCCCAAAACTAAAATTCAAGGGGGGGGGTGAGTTGGATGAATTTCAGTTTTTTTGATATTGGTGAACCTCACAGTTCTCATAGTGAAACTCTTAATCCTGTTCTTGAGTCTCAGTCACAAGAGTCACCTAGGAATATTGAAACTCCTCATACTAATGAGTCACCTAAGTCTAAGTCTCAAAATCCGTCAGAACCTATTGTGTACTCTAGAAGGCCAAAAACCAAGCAGACTGCATTAGACCAAATTGCATCTCAACAAGGCCATGAATCTCAACTGGGGTCATCATGTTGGGGTTTTTGCCCTAAAGCTTGTAGTTTGTAAATGTGAATTGAACAATAAATAAAAGAAGTAGTTTATTTATTCAAATTGTCTCATACATTTATATATAGCATGTGTGCTTAACATCCAAGATTGCCAGATGTATTTTCAAACTGAGTATATGAATGTCATATACAGATGGATTCAATTTGAAATGAGCAATTTAAAGAGTTCGTAGATAGCAAATAAAGCTGGGTATTTGTTGTTAATCTATAGCTGTGGTCCATTCCGTAATGTACGGTGATCTTATCCTAGATCATTCATATAGAGATATGAGAATGGAGGCACCTTGTATGATGTAATCATATAGGACTGGGCCATGATCTATATGAATCTCTCACCAAGATCCGTTACATGATGAGATTCATGTATATCAACAAATGATGGCTATATGTGGGTGATCTCAATCCTGAGTGTCTTATTGACTCCTTCAGGTTTGATCGTGGTCTTTGATATACCATGGGTGAGGTCGGAGTTGCATTCCTGATCAATATGCTCTGTATGTTAGGATCGCGGTTTGGCTTGTGGTTGGGAAGATCTGCACACAATAGTGGAATCCACTCTTTCTTGTGAGAAGTAGATAGTAGTTCCCTTAAGGGTTGATTTGGGGCTTGAACAATATGAGCGCTCTCCTAATTCCGTAAGAAATGTAGGATTTATTGTTCATTAAAGAATCAATGGTACTTAATGGAAAAATATAATTTGAGGGGTATAACGAACATTATGACCCAGCTCCAATTATGAACTACCTATGGAGGATCATACCATATGCAATAGCTATATCAATGGACACCAAAAGTTATTGGTTTGTGTAAAAACGTCTACAGTTGAGAGAATGCAACTTCTGGTTTTTAGTGGAATAACACCGAAGTTAATAATCATGAAATATTAATTAAAGAGTTTAATTAATTATTTCTAAGGATTATTGGAGCTCGAAATACTGTGGGTCCATTAGGTCCCCTTGCTAGCCCGATCGATTTAGGTAACAAGGGTCACGGTTAATTAATTGGATTGTCCAATTAATTGTGTTACAAAAGTGACACGTGTCTATTCGAGAATTAATTGAATAATGTGATTATTCAATTAATGAATATTAATGATTATGTTAATTAAATAATTAGATTATTTAATTATGTAATTAATCATTAGATAGGAGGGTGTTAAAGAGAGATCATCGGTTAGTTTTATAACATATATATTTGATATATATGGTATAACAAAACTAATGCATTAATTGTAGAATAAAAGAAAATTGATGCATTAATGGTAGAATAAAAGAAACCTGATGCATTAGTTACAACAATCAGGTGAAGAGAGAAATAGGGGCGGCGAGAGGAAAGATAAAAAGAAGAAAAGAAAAAGAAAAAGAAAAATAAAAACGGGGCTTATTATTTTTTTCTTAGAGAATTTTTTGGTTGCCGCACTTCACCAACAAAAGAACAAGAGTTGTCTTTTGTGTGCTCTTCTCTTCTACATCCTCCTTGTTCCTAAATACCGTGACGCGCCCACATGCCGTTGCCAGTTCCGGGAGATAGTGAGGAAGATCAAGTGGTTCAAATCAAGAGCAGATCGAATTAAAGTGAAGGAGCCTCCTACGTAGGTATGAAATCGTTTCATCACCTTCTTTACCGTTTTTGATTATTACTGTACAAATAGGTTAGTTTATGATTGCATTTAAAAATTTTAAAACATTTCCGCTGCGCAATCTCTAACCCTAGGTTCCTACACATCAGTCTATGATCTTGACTCAAACACTGAACCCCTGAGTGAATTCATCACAAATCAGAGTGACTCGGAATCCAACAGTGACAATGAGGACATTCCATCTGATAATGAAAGGCCTATTGCGCTAAGAAAACTAGTGAGGAAGTGTAGAGAGCGACCACTCTATCCATTGAGTAAGTATGTCTCCTATGAGGGCCTATCACCAAACTACAAAACCTTTGCTCTAAATATCTCTAACATCCATATTCTAGCAAACATCCAGGAAGCTATGTCAATGCTGGAATGGAAGAAGGCTGTTCTAGAAGAATTAGGGGCACTTCAAAAGAATGGAACTTGGGAGGTTATTGAGTTACCTAGAGGAAAAAGGGTTGTAGGGTGCAAATGGGTGTTTACAGTGAAACACCAGGCAGATGGCAGTGTTGAATGCTTCAAGGCTAGGCTAGTGGCAAAGGGGTTCACCCAATCCTATGGAATTGACTATGAAGAAACCTTTGCCCCTGTTGCTAAGCTAAATACCATTCGTGTTCTTTTATCTATAGCAGTGAATCTAGACTGGAAGCTTCACCAAATGGATATGAAGAACGCTTTCCTAAATGAGGAATTAATTGAGGAAGTGTACATGGAGGGACCTCCGGGTTTGGAAGCTGAGTTTGAAGGCAAAGTCTGTAAATTAAGAAAATCTCTATATGGACTAAAACAGTCCCCTAGAGCCTGGTTCGAGAGATTCACAAAGGCTGTAAAAAGGTATGGTTACTCTCAATGTCAAACTGACCATACCTTGTTTGTTAAGCACTCTACAGGTGACAAGGTTACTATGCTCATTGTGTACGTGGATGACATTATCTTAACTGGAAATAGTGAGGAGGAAATTCAAAGGTTGAAATCTTTTCTAGCCAAGGAATTCGAAATCAAGGACCTAGGGAGCCTAAAGTATTTCTTGGGGATGGAAGTTGCTAGATCAAAAACGGGAATCTGCATCAACCAGAGAAAGTATGTCTTGGATCTGCTTAAAGAAACTAGGATGATTGATTGCAAGCCAGCCGACACTCCTATGGACTCTACCACCAAATTGGGCTCAATTGAAGGAAGCCCACCTGTGGACAAAGGTAGATATCAGCGGCTGGTTGGGAAACTAATTTACCTATCCCACACCAGACTTGATATTGCTTTTTCGGTTAGTTCTGTTAGCCAATTCATGAACAACCCAAATGAAGAACATATGGGGGCTGTTCACAGAATCCTCAGGTATCTAAAAATGACTCCAGGACAAGGTATTTGATTCAAGAATAATGAAAATAGAGAAGTCAAGATCTTCTCTGATGCTGACTGGGCAGGGTCAGTTATGGATAGGAGATCCACATCGGGATATTGTTCCTATGTTTGGGGAAATTTGGTGACTTGGCGCAGCAAAAAGTAGGCCGTTGTCTCTCATAGCAGTGCTGAAGCAGAATTCCGAGCAATGGCCCATGGAATCTGCGAAGGGATTTGGTTACAAAGGCTGCTGAATGAACTTAAAGTTCCTATGACTACACCTATGGAACTGATGTGTGATAATCAGGCAGCTATTAGCATAGCAAAGAATCCGGTCCATCAGGACAGAACGAAGCATGTGGAGATAGACCGACATTTCATCAAGGAGAAGATTGAGGCAGGAACTGTAAAGCTGAGTTACATACCTACGGGTTCACAAACAGCAGACATTTTGACCAAAGCTCTACCTAGAGCATCTTTTGAAGTATTGTGTTCCAAGTTGGGCTTGATCAACATCTACTGCCCAGCTTGAGGGGGGGTATTGAATATGTTAAGATATGCTGCAATTATTTAATTGATTCTGTCCGTAGATATAGCCTAGGTTTACAGCTTTGATTCCTAAATAAGGAGATCTGGTCAACTGTACCAGATCCCATCTGTTTTATTGTTATTCCTAGTTTATAGGGATTATGATTCTCTATATTAGGTAGAGGATCATTACCCTTAATTATTCCTAGTTTATAGGGATTATGATCTGGTCAACTATGCTAGTAATTCTTGTATATATGTAGGCTACTTTGCTAATTACGAATATAAGAAAAAAGTATTCCTCTTTTAACTTCTTCAATTTTAATATTAAATTTAAAATTTAATTAAATAAAAATAAAATGTTATTATAATAATATAAATCTAAAAACTATTTAAGTTAAATAAAATATTAAAAAACAAATTTTCAAATATTCTTCAAATTGGTTACATGAATAATAATTTATTTAATTATTAATTTTTAAAATATAATACAACAAATATATACTTTATAATAGTTGAATCAGCAATATATACATGACCCAGCAACCATACAACTATTATCAACAAAAAAAAAGCCAACCATACAACCATGTATTGTAGTTGAACCCTCAATTTTATTGGTGTAGCTACAATACTGGAAATGTATTGCAAATGGATAGTTATGTGAAAGAGAGTTAGTTACTTTCTGTTTAATTTTTAAATCCTTAATTTTTATACACTCTTGGGTTACAAATTTTGACTCAGCAACTCTACTGTCTTATATAGTAGTTGAACCCCAATTTTATTAGTTAACAAAATAGTTGGAAACAAAAAGCGTAGTGTAACTTAATACAATATAATACGGAATATAACCATGTGCCAAACTTAGTCTTATATAAGACTGTATGTTTGCATCAAAGAATGATTATTTAGTGGCCGTAGCCTAGTGTAACTACATAATCTCCCCTCCCTCAAATTCAAAAAGAAAAAAATTATTATTATTATTATTTCTACTTATTATTTGTATATTGAAATTCAGTTGTGAGCATTTGGTGTGTTCAAAGAAAAGGAGGACAATAATGGAGTTATATCCTTCATGGTTAAGGGAACTATGGAAGGAATGGGATCTACGTGTAATGGTTCTGTTCAGTCTTACCCTTCAAATACTTCTCAACTTTCTGGGTAACCGTCGAAAGTACAGTAACAAGTTATGGATCAGAATTGTTGTCTGGTCTGCTTACATAACTGCAGACTCTGTAGCAACTTTCGCGCTTGGTATACTCTCAAGTAACCTCATACAGCTATATGATAAGGATCATGATGTTGCTGGATCATCGTCATCACTGGATGCAAACACTCAACTATCTGCATTCTGGGCACCGTTTCTGGTCTTACATTTGGGTGGCCCCGATACCATAACAACTTATGCGTTAGAAGATAATGAGCTTTGGTTGAGGCACTTGATTGGACTATTTGTCCAAACAGGAATGGCACTTTCTGTATTTCTCATGTCTTGGACAGCCTCTAGCCTTTCAATTCTGTCCCTTGTAATGTTTTCTCCTGGGATTATCAAGTATGGAGAACGGACGTGGGTTCTTAGATCAGCAACCAGCCAGAAACGTCGAGAGTCCTCCAGATCATTTTATTTTATCGATTCTGTAAAGATCAATTCTGAAGAATCAGCATTGCTATTTGCTGAAGGAAAACTATACATAAGTATACATGCTTTCGTAGATGATACAATGGAAGTAGATATTAGAAGATACGGCTTCAGTTTGTTCAGAGCTATGTTGTCTGAATATGCTTTCAAAGTAATCGAAATAGAACTTGGAATGATGTACGATTTGCTTTACACCAAGGCACCATTACTCTGTACTCGTCGGGGATTAGTCCTGCGGTTGATCACTTTCGTTCTCACCTGTTCAGTTATGGTGCTCTTCCCTGTTCTGGTTGACAAACACAAGTATTCGAAGGTGGATCTTTCGATAACATACCTATTAATAATTGTAGCTGTTGTCCATGACATATATGCAGCACTATTAATGGTTTTTTCAGATTCATTTGTTGTTTGGTTGCTAAAGAACGATTACCATCCCATCTTGAAAACCCTTAATCCTATTCCACAACTAATATTTAAGGGGTCGTGCTCCAGCAAGAAGAGGTGGTCCAATAACATGTCCCAATACACTCTGGTAAGCTTTACCGCCAACAAAGCAAAGACCGAGATGCAGACTTCAAAGTTTCTAGACACAACTAGAGTGATGGGAAATTACTGGCATTGCGAAGTCTCACATGATTTAAGAAAACCAATCTTTATGTATGTCAAGGAGAAAGCTGAGGATGCAGAAACAAATAGAAGTAATATGCAATGGAGACCTCCCTTCACTGAATTTCCTTCCATCATAGACATTGAAGAGCCACTGCTTTTTAAATGTACGTTTAAAACAATCATATACATATATGATTTCATGCTTAATGACATGATGTGAACGTTAACTATGAACCTGAAAAAATAAATATACCTTCTTTTTTTTAACAGCTAAAAATATCAATGAAAAATTTGAGTGTAGTATTATTGTTTGGCACATTGCTACAGAAGTTGGTACTAATCAAATCGAGATGATTTTGTGTATGATCAATTTCGCAAGGATTGTAAAATGATCAAAAGAATTTCTAGATACATGATGTATCTTCTAGTGGAGCGGCTGATGTGTAAAATCGTGTTATAAAAACCTAACTCGCAAGTGCACGAATCGTGAGATAAGTACAGCGACAAGTAGGGATCGTTCCCACGAGGAAAAGTGATCTATCGACTAAAACTAATTCTAATTAAAGCTAAGCAATTAACAGTAACCAAGAGATTTCAGATTGATTGATTCAAAAACTTGATGTGTAAAATCGTGTTATAAAAACCTAACTCGCAAGTGCACGAATCGTGAGATAAGTACAGCGACAAGTAGGGATCGTTCCCACGAGGAAAAGTGATCTATCGACTAAAACTAATTCTAATTAAAGCTAAGCAATTAACAGTAACCAAGAGATTTCAGATTGATTTGATTGATTTGAGATTAAAACTATATTAAACTAAGAAAACAATTAACAAGAATATGAGAATGAGATCAAGAGGTGAGAAGACTAGGTCATCAATGATCACCAATTACGTTTACTCAATGCTTCGAATTGACTTTCACAAAGAATATTAATCAAGTTAAGGGTTCGTTCTTAAATTATATATAATTAGTGCTATGTGGTCCTGGAATAAATCAAGTACTCTCTACTGCAGTCATTAGCAAAACCTGCGTGTAAACTATAGCATAAAATACATCAACCATACACCAAGCGTTCTCAGTTAAGTCATTAGCAAACCCTGCGTGTAAACTATAACCTAAAACCCACAAAGCACACAATCAAGTATTCTCAATCACATTCATTAGCAAAACCTGCGTATAGACTATAATTGAGAATCCATTAAGCACAAGAACAAGAGAACCAAAGATAACGTGCAATAACCTGCTACGATAAATTCATTCATTCAATTGATTATTGGTTGAGAATGGTGAAACCCACGCGCATCTCAACCTTCAACATATAAACCCTAGATTCAAGACTAGCAAAAACCATGCATAGACAAGAAGAAATCCCAAATTGAATGAAACGAAACTTGAATTACTAAATCATAGTCAATTCTGACACAGAGTATTCATAGAGGTTCACATTGAATCCCTAGTATGGATTTAGTTACACATAGTTGAAATAAAAAGAAGAGAGAAGTAGTTGATAGAACCCATGGAAATTGCAGACAATCTTCCAATCTCTGATGCAGCAAATCTTCTCCTTCGTCTTCAAATCTTCTATATGTAAGATGAAAGAAAGTTTGTTGAGTGATTTAGGTTGTAACTTGAGGCTGACGAACTGTTTCTCGGACGAACCCCTTTGAAGAGGAAAACCCCTCTATTTATATCTGCTCGGGCTTCGGTGGAGAAACCTGATTAAAAACAACCTATTTTTAGGCAAACCGCTGCCTGACCGCTGCCACTTTGGCAGCGGTGTGGCAGCGGTTTTGCACAATCTTGCAACCGCTGCCACTTTGGTAGTGGCAGCGGTGAGGCAGCGGCGTGGCACAGCGACCTCCTCTGCCCAAAAAACGCTGCGACGCCTCTCTCAGAAAATAGCAGCGGTGTGAGAGCGATTTTTGCTCATCTTTATAAAAGACCCTTGACTTCTTCAAAATTGCACTTTTTATCTGAATTTCTTCAGCTATATCAATCTGATCCAAAAACCTGAAAACACTCAAACACACCCATTAAAGCGCTAAAAGGCTCAAGTAGCAAGCAATTGATTGGCGGAATGGGGATCAAATATATATACAATAAATGACCGATCAGCGGCCTTCTATGTTATCCACTGAAAACAATGATGACCGTGTTAACATCAGACGCATAAGGAAAGTCGTTGAAGGGAATATAGGACCATCCGGATTCAGAGTAACCAATAACAGATTTGATAATAAGTTCAAGGCACAAGCATGCAAGAGCTTGCTCGAAAGGTCTCCTAATTATGGTGGAGAGTCAATTTGGATATATCCTGTACTGAAACTTGTAAATGAAGTGAATAAATCACAGGTATATATTTTTTTCACAGTTATCTAAAATAAGAGGCATAAGGTCCTATAGTCATGATGTGCCCTTCCTAGTTCCCTCCCTGCATGCATGTATGTATGTATCGTAAGTATATCTGTCTCTGTGTCTCTATGTCCCTTTGTTCTCAATTTCTTATTGCATATATATGGTAGGAATATAAACCATGTGACATATGTATATTCATTATCTGTCTTGGTCTTCACATTTGTATGTGAGAACTACCATGTATGTTAACAAGTCAAAATTCATTTACCTTAAAATACTATCATTCAATGCTAAATAAAATGTTTACATTTTTGGATTTAGCGATTGTTGACTATTGATTGTGATTAAATTTCTTTCATGTCTATTGACACAGATATTAGAGGACAAATGGGAGGTCATTAAGAACCAGTGGATGGAAGTGTTGGGATATGCAGCAAGAAAATGTAAAGGAAACGAGCATGCTCAACAGCTGAGACGTGGTGGAGAGTTATTAACTCATGTTTGGCTTCTCTTTTGTTATTTTGGCTTAACCGACCACTATCCGATCAAACATATTCCTCTTATTTTATGAATGCACCACCTGGCAGGACTACTGTATAGCTACCTGTCCTCTTATTCCTTTTTTATTGCATTCTATTTCTTGACAGTTTGGTTTGCCAACTTTCTTTATTTTATTTGCGTACTTCCTGAATTTAATCTAGTGATTGTAATCCTAAATGAATTGCCCTCAAACTTATTTGAGTTGGGATTTCTTATTTTCATGACCGCTTGTCTTTTCTAAATGAACATGATGAGGATCAAATCGAAAGTCATGAGGAAGAATAACGAGTCTGAAGCTTTTGACAGTACGTACGTTGTGGGTTTAACAATAAGATATATCAGAGGCATAAGGTCCTAGAGTCATGTCGTCCCCTTCGTGATAAGGGCCGGCATGTATGATGTATATCTATAATGTTAACGAACCAAGCCTCTCTTGTGTCATTTTGATATGTATGATAGGGGCTGGCATGTATATCTATATATGTTAACGAGCAGAGCCTCTCTATATATATCTATATATCTATACATCTAAGAGTCGACGTGGTCGGAGAGTTACCGACTCTCTTGTGTCATTTTGGCTTATTCAATTTGATCTTCATTGTAATGTGGTGGCCATTAAAGAGCATTGAAGCTCTCTGGTTCCCTTTTTTTTTCTTTCCTCGAGTATTGTTACACTTCTTTGATCCCTCAAGAAAGTGCTAGTTTCTTCCAAATGACAATGCATGCTGTGGTGTTCAATATATATACTATACCATTTACGCAACTCTTTAAACAAATATCTACACATTATTTCGTTTTTCAATGTTTGTGAATACAATATTCTGTCATCAATTTATGACAATTTTGTCAAAATTAACTTTATAAAATTATTAATTTTTGTTTTTAACCATATGTATTGGTTCTTATGTTTTCGATCAAATATGAAAATTTCATTTCACTCCATAACTAAAGAATTAAATTAATAGTCCTACTTTAAGATTTTTTTATTTTTTTTTTTCAAATTCGGCCTGTCTATTTCACGAGCCAAATGTTAAATATGGTCTGTTGGGCCTATTTTTTTCTTTTTTTCTTTTTTCTCCTTTCTTCATTGACAACCTATCATTATCATTTACGATATACAAGACCGAAATATGAGTAATGTTAGACGTCCCAATTTTTTTTCCTAAATTCTATCCCAAATGATGTGACACGTAAGGTGTCAACATCATATCAGTTAGAGGTGGCACCGGTCCGGTTCGGTTCCGAACCGCCGGTTTCGGTTTGGGAGGGACCCAAAACCGAAACCGAAACCGAAACCGGAAAAACCGGTTTGTAACCGGTTTGGAACCGCCGGTTTGGCGGTTCCGGTTTCGGTTTCGGTTTCAAAACCAGCAGTTTGGGACGGTTTTGGGCGGTTTTTCAAAAAAAAAAAAAAAAGTGCCACGTGGCAACTTTTGATTGGTTGAATTTTTTTTATTTTTTATTTTTATAAACCGGCGGTTTCGGACGGTTTGGAGGAATCCCAAACCGAAACCGAAACCGAAACCGGAACCGCCGGTTTCGGACCGGTTTCCAAACCGGCGGTTCCGGTTTTCGGTTCCGGATTGGCCATTCCGGTTCCGGTTACGGTTAAACCGCGGACAAAACCGACGGTTTAACCGAACCGTGGTCACCTCTAATATCAGTTACCATATAATCTCTTGATTTATAAGATACTGACACCTCATGTGGCCCATCATTTGGAACAGAATTTGAGAAAAAAAGTTGGGACGTCTAGCATTACTCCCGAAATATTAATTTTTAATATTTTTGTTTTTAACCATATATATTGGTTCTTATGTTTTCGATCAAATATGAAAATTTCATTTCACTCCATGACTAAAGAATTAAATTAATAGTCCTACCTTAAGATTTTTGTTTTTCAAATTTGGCCTATCTATTTCGCGAGCCTAACGTGAAATACGGTATGTTGGACCTGTTTTTTTTTTTCCTCTTCTCTCTTCACCGTCGACCTATCATTATCATTTACGATATGCAAGACCAAAATATATACTCCAACAATGAAAAACCAACCCACACATACTAAATCATAATAATTCCAACAAAATAATGCCCCAAATCATTTTCAACTCAACCTAACCTTTTCTTTTTTTTTTCGTAATACTCGACCTAAGTACCTAACTTACTATAAACTAATTAAATAAGTAAAAAAAAAAAATGGAAATTATCAAGTAGCCGACGTGGCAAACTCTCATTGGAAACAGAATATTTTCATACCTAAGCTTGACTACACCAAAACCTAACTCACCACATTAATGGATTAGAATTTACACGTCATCTAACAGCCCCAAGTCACGCGCACAAATCCCAACCGTCCAAACCTCCCAAGTCCCAACTCACTCAAAAATCTCGGCTCTCCCTTCTCCATCTCCCCTACACCCAACCGCACCAAATAACTCACCTCCCTCAGACAAACTACCTGACAACCGAACATTAAAAAAAAAAAAAAAAAAAAGAATTAAATTAATTTAAAAAATCGAAAAAAGATAATCCAAGTAAAATCGCCACGTGTCGGTATCACACCAGTCCACGTCACCCAAATCCACCTCCTTTTCCGGTCACCCACACACAACCAACTCTAAAAAACACTTCTCTCACCGTATATACATAACATTTTTCTCTGTTTATCGAAATATTTTTTGTTTTTTTCTGCCTACGCCTCTTTTTTCCCGGTAAAGATCCAAACTTTCCAGCGAACTTTCCGGTCGCCGGCGGCCATGATGGTTAATTCTTACATGGTTAGATCAGTTTGATCTGGGTCTGTTGTTAGATTCACCCTCCATAAACAAAAGTAAAAAAATGTATGTAAATTAATAGTTTTTTTTTTAGTGTGTATATATGTAGTGTAAAATTTTGGATTTTTGAGAAATGAATTTGAGGACGGTGGAGGAAGACGAATCGGCGTCGGTTTCAGGCTGAGAAATCGACGTGCCGGGCGAGATAGAGTGGCAAATGTTGAACAAATGGAAGTTTTTCATTCCCAGGGCGGCGCTACTCTCCGGAGTGTCGGCTGTGCTGTACCCGGTGGTGGTATTGAAGACCTGGCAGCAGGTGGGTCAGTGCCGGGTATCGTGCGTGGGGACGGCGGCGTCCATCGTGAGGAGCGAGGGCATCCGGGGGCTGTGCAGAGGGTTTGGGACGTCGCTGATGGAGACAATCCCGGCACGGGCGCTGTACATGGCAGCGCTGGAGGTGACAAAGAGCGAGGTGGGTGGTCTAGCGGCGAGGCTGGGGTGTCCAGAGGCGACTGCAGCGAATGCAGTGGGAGGGCTTAGTGCGGCGGTGGCGGCACAGCTGGTGTGGACTCTTGTGGATGTGGTAAGTCAGAGACTTATGGTGTGTAATGTTAATGATCCGAATTGTAGATATGTGAATGGTATTGATGCTTGTAAGGAAATTGTTAGAAATGATGGTGTTGGAGGGTTGTATAGAGGGTTTGGGATATCTATATTGACATATGCTCCGTACAGTGCGGTGTGGTGGGCGTCGTATTCGGTGGCACAGAGGGCGGTTTGAGGCGGGATAGAGTGTTATTATTATAGCAGAAGGGATGGTGAGGGTAGTGGTGAGGGTGGGATTAGGCCTGATTGGAAAACAGTGATGGCGGTTCAGGGAGTGAGTGCAGCCATGGCGGGTGGTGTTTCGGCGTTGACAACGATGCCGATTGAACGGTCTATTCATTATTTTTGTAAAATAAAAATCCATGGATTGTATTAGAATCATTTTTAATTTTGTTCTTCTATCTCACCATGGAAGTTTAGATTGCTCGGTGTTTTTAACCGGTAAGCCTTTGCGGTAGGACTCAAACCCCACCATCAACGTGGAAAGGCATACAGACATATATTCACAGCCATTAAAGAGCATTGAAGCTCTCAGCTGGTTCCTTTTCTTCTCTATGTGCATTGTAACACTTCTTCAATTCCTCAAGAAAGTACTAGTTTCTTCCAAATGACAATGCATTATGCATGCAGTGATGTTCTATATAATATATAGGGAAAATATCATTTTCGTCCCTATGGTTTACCCTATTATCCATTTTGGTCCTCGTCATTCCAGTATTAGCCATTTTGATCCTTCTGTTACATTTTCTGTTAAAAGAGATGGTCGGATGGTGAAATGACCATTATGCCCCTTAAAATGTCATTGGGGCTTGCAGGACAATTTTGCCCTCAAAAGTTACTGTTGCTTTTCGAGTCAAGTCAAAGTCAGCTTATTAATATATAAAAAACTAATTAAGAATAATAATAATTGTTATTATTATTAAATGGATAAATTAAAAAAAAAATTAATATCACAAATAATTAAAAAAATCCAGACCGTCCATGACGGTGGAGATCCACCGAATCCATCAGATTAATAAATGAAACTAATTAAAACATGAAACAAAAAAATAATAATAATAATTAAAAAAAATAAATTCAAACTTTGATCTTTGTGGAGATCCAATCTGGATCTCCATCAAATAACAAAGAACAAATTATCTTCTTAATAGAGCAAAATCAAACAACTCAGATCCACCATCACCATCCCAGATCAACAACACCACAATCCAGATCAACATCACCATCCCAAATCAACAACAACAAAATTAACAAAAATAAAATAAAATTGAAACACTTCCACCAATCCACATTGATCGACCACCACATCCCCTAAATCCACACCACCACTTCTTCCACCAAATCCACGCCGATAGACCACCACCACCACCTCCACCAAATCCACACCGATCAACAACCAAATCCACCAAATCCACACCACCACTTAATCCACACCGCCACTTCCACCTCTTAATCCACCCATCTTCTTCACCACAAACCGTAGATCACCATAAAAACCCACCCATTAATCCCGTATCTCCAGCCACTACCCCAAATCAACCACGAATCGCCGCCACCTCCATCTCCAACACCACCAGTTGCCCAAAATCAACAATCTCAAACCCTAAATCGGAATGAGAGAGACATTAGAGAAAGAGAAGAAGAGGTGACAGGGAGAGAGAAGAGAACGGTGGGAAGAGAAAATGAGAAGAGTAGTGGAAGGGAGAGAAGAGAATCGAGAGAAAATGGGAGAGAGATCGGTGGTGGCGGTGTGGTCAGATTGGTGGTTGTGATGTCTGGTTCAATTTTTATTTATTTATTATTATTATAGTTAGGGTTTGATTGAGGGAGAGATAAGAGATTATAGTTATGGTTAAATGATTTGTGTTGTATTTAAATTAATAAAAAAAATTAAAAAATATATTAAAAAAAAACTAATTAAAAATAATATAATGAGGGGAGAGAAATTAGCAAAATATTATTATTTTTTTTAATTGTTTTAATATTATTTTACCATTTTGCCCTTCTTAAATAAGATTCCGGAAGAATGTATGATGATTTTACCATTTTAACCTCGCTCACTTAACGGAAATTTCAAAAACCCTAATGGAATTGGATGGTGGGGACCAAAATAGGGATTAATTGTAACTACGGGATCAAAATGGCTAATACTGGAACGACGAGGACCAAAATGGATAATAGGGTAAAATATAGGGATGAAAATGATATTTTCCCTAATATATATCATCCTTTCATTCATTCATGTGTCTCTTTAAACAAATATCTAAGCATTATTTCGTTTTTCAATATTTGTGTATACAATATCAATATGTGATCTTTTAATAAAGTTTTCCTTTCAAAAAAAAATATGTGATCCTCAATTTATGAGAAAATTTTCAAAATTAACTATCTAAAATTATTAATTTTTATTTTTAACCATAAACATTTGTTTGTTATGTTTTTAACCTAGTATGTAAATTTCATTTCACCATATAACCAAAGAATTACATTAATATTTCCAGACTCTGATGTGATTGTTGGAATTCTTGAAGAGAAGTTTCCTAAGCCTTCTCTCATTACTCCTCCTAAATTTGCCTCTGTGTAATGCTCTTAATTCTCCTTAAATGATGATGCATTGTTTTTCTCAATTTATTAGTTATTGATTATTATTTGATTAATCATATTGTTTCCTGTTCGTTTCCTTGGACCGTATTTTGGTTATTTTTCTGCCCAGTCTAATGGTATTTCTGTTAGTTTTCCTTGATTGTGCTTGTTACACTGGGAAATATTTCCTAGAAAAGTTTCTTGTAAAATTGTATATTTGTTTGGGCTCTCTTTATACTGTTTGCAAATGTAGGTAAGTGCCAAAAGTTTTTCTTCGATTGTAGTTTGTTTATTTCTTCATCAATATTCTTCAAGGTGAAGTTTTTGATGTGAAAACACATAGATCTCCGTGTTTTTTCTTTCTGTTGAACGGTTCCTTGGAAACGACTCACTTTTACTATTATCATAGGTTCCCTGTGTTTGCTTGATTTGACTATAGCGTGCCTTATTTTAATTGATCTTTTGCTGTCTTTGTGATCTGATATTGTAGGGGATCAAAGATATTTCCAACATTCTTCAAGTTTGTGAAGAGCAAGGATTCAAACGATGGCTCAGAGCAGGCCTTGCTCGTGGAATTGAAGGCATTGAATGAGCACCTTGAGAAAAATGTATGGTTAAACTCAAAATGCTGACTACTCTCATTGATATAATTGACTACCTATTTATTTGGCTCTATAAATTGAGACTAATTTATATGAGTATCGAATCAGGGGGGGGTCCGTTCATTTCTGGGGAGAAGATCACTGCTGCTGATTTGAGCTTGGTACCGAAGCTGTATCACCTTAAGATAGCTCTTGGACATTTCAAGAAGTGGTCTGTTCCTGAGAGTTTGACCCATGTCCACAATTACATTAAGGTATGAAACTGCTTAGCTCTTTGTTCTCATTGTTTGGTTTTCGTTTCTGATAAATGTTGAACACTTTGTTTAGTAGAACCTATATGCCCATCTGTGAGCTGTTCAGAACATATTTTACTCTACATTCAAGAAGCCTGGAGCCATATTTCTAACTTATCATTTTTGTCATTTTTATTTAGTGGGTCTTGTTCCCCATTAGTATGTTATCCTTTGTTTTTTCATGCTATGCTTGCACTCAGGTAACTGGAAAGATTTGAAGTTTTTTAGTGTTCTTGTTTTTGTGTTTGTGGTAGGGGAGAGGATTGGGATGAGGGAATAGTGGTTAATAAGTTAATAATAGAGATGATCGGTGGTGTAGTGTGTGCTGTAGAAGCTACAATGCTATACTATGTGATTAGTGATCGGTAACTATAAGTGGTCAAATTCATTGTAAAGAGTAGTAGTTTGTTGCTCTTAGATCGAGAGATGACGGATAATGAAATTTTATTGCTGACCGTTCAGGGAGTTTCATTTTATTTTATTTTTATAAAAAAAAAATTGGGATTGTGTTTGAGTTTGAGAATGTAAAGCACCTCTTTCTATAGAGACAATTTCATTACAAAACAAAGATGCATTACAATAGCGCTGACAGTTCTCTCTGTTCCGACTCAAAATGAGCAGTTCCATGTGGGAGACTTTGTTTACTATAGTTGGGTATCATATTGAAATTGTTTCGGGTTGAATTTTCATGTTAATTCATGGTTTGTTTCCATTTAACAACCAGTAGCATGCATAAGAGCATCTACAATGGTCTCAAAAAGAGACCCATTTTACAAGATCCATTTTGGTTTTGGTAAAATTGTGCTACAACGGTGTCAAAGTGGATCCAAATAAAGAGACCCAAAAGTGGGCTCCACCAAAGTAGACCTAAATGGAGTTCGAAATTTGGAACCCAATTTGGGTCTTGCCCAATGATTGGGTTGGGTTCTCAACCCTCTTCAATCATTGTTTGGGCTTAAAATATATATATGTATAATTTAAATTAAAATATATAATTATTAATTTCAAAAAATATATATAAAATGAAAATATATATATATTTTTAATATATATATTTCAATTATTTAAATTTAAATATATTATTATTAATTTCAATAATTATATACATAATGACAAAATATAAATAAATTTAATTAGGGGTGAGCGTTTAATAGATCGGTACACTTTTCGAGTGAACCGTTAAAAAACCGATAATATCCGATTTTTGAAAAAGTGAACCGAACCGTTGGAACTGACGAAACCGAAATTGGAAGCGGAACTGAACAGTCGAAACCGTCGAAAACCGGATCGAAACTGAAACCAAACTGTCGGAACCGCCAAACCCGAACCATCGGAACCGCTATACCCAAACCGTCGGAACACCAGACCCAAACATTCGAAACCGCCAAAACCGAACCGGACCAGAACCGAGGAACCGGAACCAAAACCGAACCTTCAAAACCGGAATCGGAACCAATTTTGAAGGTTCGGAACCGAAGCCGGAATCGAACCGAAATTGATGCCATGTCTAATCGTATACAATATTTTGTTTTAAATATTTATTTTTATTGTTGATGTAATTCGGTTGTGATAATTTTTAATTAACAATTTTTTATTTTAAATTAATTATAATTTGTTAAATAATTATTGATAGTGTTGATATTTAAAATATATTATATAATTTATTTATTAATATATATATATAATATTTTAAAGAAGAGTAATGATTGTTTGGAAAAAAGTAAAAAAAGTGGATCCATTTCTCTTTTTTTAATTTAGCCTCATTGTGGGGAAAAGAGACCCAAATAAATAGGACCCAAATGAGAAGATCCATTATTTGAAAACAAGACCCATATTTGATAATGTGGCAAAAATGGGTCTTGTGTTTTGGTCTCCACCATTGTAGATGCTCTAAGTTGCTGCATATGCATCTGTGCCATTTCTTCATTTCTTTGAAGTTGTTGCATTTGTTCTACTATGAACTATGAAAGATGCCTGTCTGGAAGTTACACGTTAGTGTAGCGGCTTACCATCCCATTATAGTTTGTCGTAGTGACTTTATTTAGTAGTTTATGGAATTTGGTGTACCGTCTCATTGCTTAAGGTGAACCAAGCGAGTCAAGCCTTGATGGGCATGTTTCGTACTAATTAGTAATTTCTATCCTATTTTGTTTTGGTTCCTTGATAATGCTTGAAAAAAATTAAAAAAAAGGCCCTTCTTTACTTTAACTTTATTATATAGCTTATACATTTTTTTTTATTGTATTTTGTATCGTACCAATAAATATAATTGCAGTTCAATGACTGACATTAATATAATGCATTGCCTTTTTCCATATACATCTCAAGAAACACAATTTCTTGTTTTGTACAAGTCTATTTTTAATTAACTAACTATTTTAATCCAAGTTTTGGAAGTAACATTTAGCACTTTTTTAACCTTTATTATTGTGCCCATTTGCAACAAGCTTTGGTTGTTGCACCTTGAATCAAATTTTTGCGTAAATGAGGGGTGTATATTATTACTACTTTTCATCCAATGCAACTGTCTAGCTCTACGGGTTTACAAATACAAAAAACTTTCTTTTGTTGATGTTCAAATGAATGACTCAAATGTGAGTTTCAGCAATCACAAAAGACAAGACCAACAGTAGACCAAATCAAGCACATGTCTTGTATGTGCTTCCAAAACTAGTATACTAAAACAACTCTAAAATTTAATTGTTCACTTGAACGGTAAAATTAAATAGATTTCTATTTATCTACAAAAATGTCATTGATGGATTGTCTAAGAGCAGAGAAAAACAATAAAAATAAATAAATAAAATAACAAGTGTGCACGTGTCGGCAATCTTCATACCACTACCACCTCCTGGCAAAAGTCCGTATCCAAAAATCGAATACGGCAAATATAAAAGTACTGTGTGTATTCAGATAATCCGAGTCCCAAAAAAAATCCGAATCCGAATCCTATATATAATATATATACACACTGCTCAATATAACACATTACACAATGCGCGACAATGCTACACGCCTACACACCTGTAGGCAAAACAAAAACAATTGTGTTTCTTTTTTTAATGGTTTTTTTACTTTTCACGTGCCTACATTATATCATTTTTAGAGCACAAAGCTACACTCCTGACTCCTACACCGAATCAAAAACGACTTTGTTTCTTTTTTTTTAATGTCTTTTTTTTTACTTTTCACATGCCTACACGACTTTTTCTGTCGATTCATTATATCATTTTTAGAGCACAATGCTACACTCCTACATAGGAGTGGGCACCAACCCGTCAACCCAATCTAATTAGATTGGTTTGGATTGCTTTTAAGATTGGGTTAGGTTGGATTAATAAAATATAACCAAACCCAATCTGATAACTCGATATAAAAATAAGAAAATAAATTAAATAATTTTATTTATTATGAAATCTTTTTTTTTACTATTTAAAATTTTTACTCATACATCATTTATAATATTATAAATGACAAATATAAATACGTAATTTTAAATATTTTTATACCATAAATATATAATACATTTATTAAAAATATGCAATTATAGTGTTTTTATCTTTTGTATTAATTGACACATCCTTGATTATACTTTAAAATACTTTTTTCTTTCTTAGGATTTGATTAAGAATTTGATAGAAAAAAGTCTAATAATTGTATATAAACTCAAACTATTATGTTGGTTGAAATAAATAATAAATTATCTAACCACGAGCAGGGACGGATCCAGGATTATGTTCTAGGAGGGGCGTCGTGAAATAATAAGTTAAATCGACATATATCTTAGAGGTTAATGTTGTTTATATTTTAAAACATTAATTTTTTTTTTCATTAATTATTTTAAATGAATAATAATATTTTATTGAGATAAATTATCTTAATTTGTGCATTTATAAAAAAAAACATTTAAGATGATGAAATTTCACTTTTAAAAATTATCCTAGTCTTTTTTTAATATCCAAAAAATATTTTAATTGTTAAAAATTATAAAAGTATGCTTGATAAATATTCTTAATAATTAAACATAAATTTATGACTATGTTTACTTGACATGTTTTAATTATATAAATCAACACATTTTTTTTTTAAAAAAAAGCTATATAAATAACTTATCGGTACTAGTGTGAGATAAGTAAGATTTGGAGAAAGAGAAAATATTTTAAGGATATAATAAAATTAGTTAATATAGAATTTAGTAAGTGTAATTTTGATACAAAAAATTACAATTGACATAACAAAATATATATGTTGTGATTTGATTTATATTTGAGATATAAAGAAATAACAATAATATATTTAGAATCAAATATATTTTCTAAGTGATTATGAGAAAATGACTAACACTTAATTTATAAAAGAATTATAAAATTTAAATATCAAATAAGGGTAAAAGTATGAAAATCTGAAACTTTAGGGGATTTATTTATAAAAGTGTAAAACTTTAAGGATTATGAAATAAGGGTTAAAACATAAGAATATGAAAATTTAGGGTAAATTTTAATAATCTGTAAAACTTCAGGGGGGGCAGTGGCCCCCTCTCGTCCTCACTTGGCTCCGTCCTTGACCACGAGATATTCGACAAAGTGATTATAATTGTAAAATTGATGAGAGGCTTAGATGGAGACTTTTCAAGTTGGATATATTATTATATTTTTATTTTATAATTATGCAACAGACATTTAAACAATTTGTATTATATGTTGTGAATTAATTTTTGATGCTTTTAAAAAATCTAAACTCTATGTGATATGATATTAGGGTGCAAAATTATTTTAAATTTGAATTTTGATATAACAAAATTTGAATTTAAATATATTTTTTCTATTGGGCTTAAAAAGCCCAACCCGACAAATATTGGGTTGGGTTAAAATTAACGTAAGGTTGGATTGGGTTGAAATTTTCAACCCAACCCAACCCAACCCGAAAATGCCCAGCCCTACTCCTACACTGCTGCACGACTTTTTTAACCCATGATTTCATTTTTTAATAATTAATTTACATATGTAACTTTTTTCTCAAAATGTTTTTGACATTTCTAATTTGTATATATATATATATATATGTTTGGTGTTCTTTCTCTTTTAGGGTTTGGTTGTCTCTAGAGCTCAACATTTTCACAGGTTTTATAATTTTTCTTCTTTTTATTTCATTTCATTGTGTTTATTTAGTTTACTGATCTATTTGTTTTCAAATACATTTTTCATATACTTTTGTATGACTTCCATGGTTTCAATGCTTATTGATTATATTTTGTGTTTTTTACATTTTGATTGCACTCATGTGAGTTTTTTTATCTGAATATTACATTTTTCTTGGTTATTTACATTTTGTAATCATGTTCATATATATTGTTCTTTTCTTTTTTGGGTTTTGATTGTTCTCTAAGGCTCACATGTTTAATAGTTTTTTTAGTGATTATCTTTAGTTTACTACAGCTATTACGATTTCTTAAAATTTAATAATGAGTATTTATTTATATACGTATTTATAGCTATGTATTCTTAATGTTCTATGATTTTGTTGTTGAATTATTTATTTTAAAATAGAATTTTCTTTTGCTTTTCACCTGTTTTCATTATTTACAGTGTTGTTTGAGCAATTTATGCATTTATGATGTTTTTAGAATTTTGTTTAGGAGATTCATTTTGTAATTTCTAATTTTTTTCACTAACAAATTGAGTTTATTTAAGATGTTATAAACTTTGAATTTCAATATCATCAAGTTTAATATTGAGTTTATGGTTGGTTTATTTGCTTATTTATTTTGTATTGTAAATTGTTGTTACAAGATAATGTGTGTATAAAATCTATACAATAAAATATACTTTATAGCATGGATTTTATCGCGCCACTTGAGCTGTAAAGTATATTTTATCAACAAAATATACTTCATATCTAATTTTAGATTAATTTGAACAAGTCGAAGTAAGTTTTCACTTTTTCCAAGTATAAGAAGCTGAAGTATATTTATATATATATATATATATGACAGAAACTTCACATCCAAAAACTCAACTTTTTCTTACTGTTATTACCATCACTCAAAATTTTTGGGTGGAACACTTCAAAGCTGAAATTGCAAATTCAGAGAGCTGAAAATCCTCGATCTTGTACTTAAGAAGAAGGTTTGTTCCTTCTTTCTTCTCCTTGCTTCTTTTTTAGATATGATATTTTGACAATATTTCTTATATCATAACCAATAGAAATTTGAATATGCCATCGAAATTTTGAAAATATTATTGTTATTTACTTTCTTACTAATTACTAGTATGAAAGTTCCGTCGGTCTAGCATTTTATATATAGGACTATCTGTACTATGCACCGAAGAATGATTATTCTTTCTATATCTTAGGTGTCGCTTGAAATCCAGTTGTGTATTCGAAGAAAAGGAGGACAAATTAATGGAGTTATATCCTTCATGGTTGAGGAAACTATGGAAGGAATGGGATGTACGTGTAATGGTTCTGTTCAGTCTTACCCTTCAAATACTTCTCAACTTTCTGGGTAACCGTCGAAAGTACAGTAACAAGTTATGGATCAGAATTGTTGTCTGGTCTGCTTACATAACTGCAGACTCTGTAGCAACTTTCGCGCTTGGTATTCTCTCAAGTAACCTCATAGAGCTATACGATAAGGATCATGATGTTGCTGGATCATCGTCATCCCTGGATGCAAACACTCAATTATCTGCATTCTGGGCACCGTTTCTGGTCTTACATTTGGGTGGCCCCGATACCATAACAGCTTATGCGTTAGAAAATAATGAGCTTTGGTTGAGGCACTTGATTGGACTATTTGTCCATACAGGAATGGCACTTTCTATATTTCTCATTGTAAAGGATAAGTGATATTATTTTAAACATTCCCTTTGTGTTATCCTTATTGTGTACAGATTTCATAATAGTCTCCTACTAGTATTTGTATTTCCTAAACATAGTATTGTAGTATATTTCCTATTTGTATTCTTCTAGTTTACTTGTAATGGAAGTCCTTCGTGACTCTCCTATATATATAGGTTGTAACAGCTACTAGGTTAAGTTGTTAATATACTGAAATATATTCAATCTCTATATGGTATCAGAGCCCTAAAACTCAAACGAGTCTTCAACCGATCCGAGAACAATGACCGGTGCTACTTCTTCTTCTTCTTCCCCTTCACCGTCGGTCACCATCATCTCCTCAACTTCCTCAGGTCATGACGTAAATACGTCCGGAAACACCATTATCTCCATTAATATAGCTGCTCAAGCTCCTTTGAAACTTACCGCAACAAACTATCGCTCATGGAAACTTCAATTCCATACTCTCCTAATTGGTTTTGATCTTATGGGTTTTGTTGACGGGAAACACCCATGTCCGCCTGAATCCATCACAACTGGTGACACCACCACACCTAATCCTGCACATCATATTTGGATTAGTCAAGATCAATTGTTGCTTAACGCAATACTTGGCTCCATCACACCGTCCATCATCCCATTCATTGCTTCCGCCAAAACTGCTCATGATGCTTGGACTGCTCTTGCCAACACCTATGCCAAACCCTCAAAAGGACACATCATGCATCTCAAAGGAGTTCTCACCAACATCACCAAAGGAACTCAATCTATCACAGAATATATGCAACATGCAAAAAGCATCGCTGATGAATTAGCCATGCTTGATGCTCCAGAAAATTCTGAAGACCTGACAGTGAAAATTTTGAATGGTTTAGGCGGTGAATTCAAGGACATATCGTCTGCTGTACGTGCCCGTGACTCAGCAATCACCTTTGAAGAATTACATGAGAAACTTCTCAATTCTGAGGCTCTCCTAAAACAAGATTTGGTAAGGACCCAAAGCATTCCTATTACTGCAAACTTTGTTGCCAAATCTTCTTTTCATGGACAGCAAGGCCACACCAACCGGAATTTCAACAACAACAGATAGAATGTGCAGCCCATGCCGTCCAAACTTGCTGCCGCAATTCACCAGAACCGAAATTCTTCCTCCCCGACGAACAGGACAGGCGGACCGAGGCCTTACCGTGGCTACTGTCAGCTGTGCGGTGACCAGGGGCATACAGCCAATAGATGTTCGACTTATAGTTTCTCTCCGATCAATCCAAACCACCGTCCGCAAGTTAATAATTCTGGTGCTCAATGGCAGCCGCGTGCACACTTTGCAACACCAACCTCCACCACGCCGGATTGGCTACTTGATTCCGGTGCCTCACACCATGTCACCTCTGACCTGAATAACCTGTCACTGCACTCTCCGTATACTGGCTCCGATGACATAATGATTGGTGACGGTTCAGGTTTAACTATCACACACTCTGGCTCTCTTCATCTTCCAAATAAAAATTCATCATTCTTACTATCTAATGTTTTATGTGTACCTAATATGAAACAAAATCTGATCTCAGTCTCCAAATTTTGCACATCTAACCAAGTTGCTGTTGAATTTTCCCCCCATTTCTTTTGTTGTGAAGGATCTTCGTACGGGGGCGCAGCTTCTGCGAGGACAGACTAGGAACGGAGTCTACGAGTGGCCATCTCATGCAAAGACAAATTCTACTCCTATCTTTGCCTTTTCAAGTGTTAAGGCCTCTCTTCCCGACTGGCACCATCGTCTAGGTCACCCATCTTCAAAAATAATTTCGAGTCTAGTAGGTTCAAGCATTGTCAGTTATTTCTCATAGTAGATCAAATAAACCCTGTAATGCATGTCTCTGCAATAAAACACATAAATTGCCTTTTTCAATTTCAAATGTTCTTAGTTCTAAACCTCTTGAGGTTATTTACTCTGATGTTTGGAGTTCTCCTATTTTATCCAAGGATGGTTTTAAATACTATGTGCTATTTGTTGATCACTTCACAAAATATATGTGGATGTATCCCCTCCATCGCAAATCTGAGGTTCATGCCGTTTTTATTCGATTCAAGACCTTGGTTGAAATTTTTTTAAAAAATCCCATCATATCGCTTTATAGTGACAATGGTGGTGAATACATAGCTCTACGGCACACCCTAGCACAATATGGCATATCCCACTTCACTACATCACCTCACACACCAGAACACAATGGAGTCTCTGAGCGTCGTCATCGTCACATTGTTGAGACGGGCTTATCTCTTCTCACTCATGCATCGCTACCTCTCACTTTCTGGTCATATGCATTTACTACGGCTGTTTATTTGATTAACAGAATGCCCACACCTCTATTGGACATGCTATCTCCTTTTGAGAAACTTTTTGGCTCACGCCCTTCTTATGCAAAATTGCGCGTATTTGGGTGTTTCTGTTATCCATGGATTAGACCATACAATAGTCACAAAATTGAGTCTAGGTCCAAGGCTTGCATATTTATAGGATATTCCCTAACTCAGAGTGTGTATCACTGTCTGGATCCAATTACTTACCGTATTTTCGTATCCAGACATGTCAACTTTGTTGAGTCGGTCTTCCCATACACTACCATTCCAACTACTCATCCTAGGTCTAGCTCTTCCACATGCACATCTTGGTTTCCGCATGAGTCCCTACCCATCTCGGTCTCGGTCTTGGTCTTGCATGCTCACTCTTCTGCAGGTTTGACTTCGCATAAGAATCCTCGTCAGAACTCGCTCCGTAGCTCTCGAGCTCCTGCTGCGGACCCACGGTTCTCACAACCCTCCCAAGCCCACACATCAGCCGACCCTCATAGACCAACACCTGCTCCTGTCACACAAATTGGCCCCATTGCAGACCCTGTCGCACCTCTCACCAGCAGCACTCCACCTGATCTGGGCGCCCTGGTCGTGCCACGCAGCAGCCAACCTTCACCTGCCTTAGGTGTCCCGATCACACCCCACCCTGACCTGCATCCGTTCGCAGAACAAGCTCCCACAGAACCAGCTCTTGCATCTGCCAACGCTGACCTGATCTGTCCGCCAGCCGAGTCTACACCCCAACCGGCTGCTGCTGCAACCACAGGTCATCACATGATCACACGCTCCAAACACAACATACACAAGCCCATCAACAAGCTATCTCTTGTCAGTGTCCTATCTCCCCCTCAGATTGAGCCTACATGTGTCTCTCAGGCTATGAAAATTCCAAAATGGAGGCATGCAATGTCAGATGAATTTGATGCTCTTATTCAAAATGGAACATGGTCTCTCGTTCCTCCTCATGCTTCACGCAATGTTGTTGGCTGTAAGTGGGTGTTTCGTATCAAACGATCTCCTGATGGGTCAATTGCTCGCTATAAAGCTCGCTTGGTGGCCAAGGGATTTCATCAACGACCGGGTTTAGACTTCAAAGAAACATTCAGTCCAGTGGTTAAAACTACAACTATCAGGGTCCTACTAAGCATTGCAGTTACAAGGGGGTGGTCTCTTCGCCAACTGGATGTGAACAATGCGTTTCTTCAAGGCCATCTCACTGAAGATGTCTTCATGGCTCAACCGCCAGGCTTTGTGGATCCGTCCTCTCCGTCACATGTCTATCACCTTAAAAAGGCTATTTATGGCCTCAAGCAAGCACCGCGGGCGTGGTATAATGAATTGCGACAATTTCTAGTCCAAAGTGGGTTCGTCAATTCTCACTCCGACACTTCCTTATTCATATTTAATGATGCTGGTTGTTTGATGTTTTTATTGGTATATGTTGATGACATTATTGTCACCGGGAGCAATGGCAAGCTAGTTGATGACTTTGTTGCGTTGCTTGCTCAACGGTTTTCGATCAAAGATCTTGGCGTTTTATCTTACTTCCTTGGTGTTGAGGTTCTACCGTGCACGACCGGTCTATTTCTCTCTCAACAAAAATATGTGACTGAACTTCTCACTCGAACAAAAATGCTTGATTCAAATCCAGTCTCTACCCCACTTCCTACAGATCATGAGCTCAAACTTCTTGATGGCACCTCTCTAACAGATGCCTCTGAGTTTCGTCAGGTCATTGGTGCCTTACAATACTTATCGTTCACTCGCCCTGACATCGCTTTTGCGGTCAACAAGCTTGCCTAATTCATGCATCGCCCAACAACTGGACAATGGTCCTTGGCCAAACGCCTCCTACGTTATCTCTGTGGCACAGCCGGCCATGGTCTCTTGATATGCCGCAACTCTCCCCTTTCTCTTCATGCCTTTTCAGACGCCGATTGGGCAGGAAACCATGACGATCGCACGTCAACTAGTGCGCATGTGGTTTTTCTCTGGTCGAATGCAGTCTCTTGGTGCTCTCGTAAACAACGGTCTATCACCAGATCCTCCACTGAAGCTGAATACAGGGCTATTGCTGCGGCTACCTCTGAGGTACTGTGGCTTCGGTCTCTTTTGCGGGAGATGCACGTCTGCACCCCAAATCCACCAACCATCTTCTGTGACAATATTGGTGCTACTTACTTGTGCTCTAACCCTGTCTTCCACTCCAGAATGAAGCACATTGCTATTGACTTCCATTTTGTTCGTGAAAAAGTTCAGAGTAATCAGCTCCGGATATCTCACATGTCCTCTTCGGACCAGTTAGCTAATTCGGTCCAAGATCAGTGTCTCTGAAATGCCCACTGTCTTGCGGGGGCGTGTAAAGGATAAGTGATATTATTTTAAACATTCCCTTTGTGTTATCCTTATTGTGTATAGATTTCATAATAGTCTCCTACTAGTATTTGTATTTCCTAAACATAGTATTGTAGTATATTTCCTATTTGTAGTCTTCTAGTTTACTTGTGATGGAAGTCCTTCGTGACTCTCCTATATATATAGGTTGTAACAGCTGCTAGGTTAAGTTGTTAATATACTGAAATATATTCAATCTCTATACTCATGTCTTGGACAGCCTCTAGCGTTTCAATTATGTCCCTTGTAATGTTTCTTCCTGGGATTATCAAGTATGGGGAACGGACGTGGGTTCTTAGATCAGCAACCAGCCAGAAACGTCGAGAGTCCTCCAGATCATTATCTAAAAAATTAATCAATCAACTGCCACAAACTGCTCGCCTGATCAATTCTGAAGAAGATGCATTGTGTTTTGCTGAAGAAATACTATTCATAAGTAAACTTGCTTTCTTAGATGATACAATGGAAGATGATATTATAAGTTACAGCTTCTGTAATTTCAGCGCTATGTTGTCCGAATATGCTTTCAAAGTAATCGAATTAGAGCTTGGAATGATGTACGATTTGCTTTACACCAAGGCACCATTACTCGGTACCCGTCGGGGATTAGTCCTGCGGTTGATCACTTTCGTTCTCACCTGTTAAGTTATGGTGCTCTTCCCTGTTCTGGTTGACAAACACAAGTATTCGAAGGTGGATCTTTTGATAACATACCTATTAATAATTGTAGCTGTTGTCCATGACATATATGCAGCACCATTAATGGTTTTTTCAGATTCATTTGTTGTTTGGTTGATAAAGTACAAAAACCATCCCATCTTGAAAACCCTTAATCCTATTCGACAACTAATATTTAAGGGGTCGTGCTCCAGCAACAAGAGGTGGTCCAATAACATGTCTCAATACACTCTGGTAAGCTTTACCGCCAACAAAGCAAAGCCTCAGATATCTTTCAAGCTTCTAAACAAAAGAATAGAGATGGGCCTATACTGGCATTGTGAAGTCTCAGATGATTTAAGAAAACTAATCTTTATGTATGTCAAGAAGAAAGCTGAGGATGCAGAACCAAATATGCAATGGAGACCTCGCTTCACTGAATTTCCTTCCATCATAGACATTGAAGAGCCACTGCTTAAAGGTACTTTTAAAACAATCATATACATATATGATTTCATGCTTAATGACATGATGTGAACGTTAACTATGAATCTGAAAAAATAAATATACATATTTATTTTTTTAAACAGCTAAAAATATCAATGAAAAATTTGAGTGGAGTATTATAGTTTGGCACATTGCTACAGAAGTTTGGTACTATTCAGATCGAGATGATTTTGTGTCTGATCAATTTCACAAGGATTGTAAAATGATCAAAAGAATTTCTAGACACATGATGTATCTTCTAGTGGAGCGGCCTTCTATGTTATCCACTGAAAACAATGATCGTATTAACATCAAACACATAAGGAAAATGGTTGAATGGAGTATAAGACGATCCAGATTCAGAGTGACCAATGACAGATTTGATAATAAGTTCAAGGCACAAGCATGCAAGAGCTTGCTCAAAAGGTCTTATGGTTGTGGTGAAGAGTCAGATTGGATAGATCCTGCACTGAATCTTGCAAATGAAGTGAATCGTAAATATGCACAGGTATATATATTTTTTTCAAAGTACTCGTTATGTCTTATCTAAAATAAGAGGCATAAGGTCCTATAGTCATGATGTGCATTGTGCCCTTCCCAGTTCCCTCCCTGCATGCATGTATGATGTATCGTGAGTATATCTGTCTCTGTGTCTCTATGTCCATTTGTTCTCAATTTCTTATTGCATATATATGGTAGGAATATAAACCATGTGACATATGTGTCTTCATTATCTGTCTTGGTCTTCACGTTTGTATGTTAACGAGTCAAAACTCATGTACCTTAAAATACTATCATTCAATGCTAAATAAAATGTTTACATTTTTGGATTTAGTGATTGTCGACTATTGATTGTGATTAAATTTCTTTCATGTCTATTGACACAGACATTAATAGAGGACAAATGGGAGTTCATTAAGAACCAATGGATGGAAATATTAGGATATGCAGCAAGAAAATGTAAAGGAAACGAGCATGCTCAACAGCTGAGACGTGGTGGAGAGTTATTAACTCATGTTTGGCTTCTCTTGTGTCATTTTGGCTTAACCGACCACTATACGATCGAACTTGATGAGTCAGTGCAAGATGACCGGTATACCGATTAGGATTATCTTTTTGGTTTGAGCTATATATGCTATGCTAAATTTATAAAGATCTTATTATGATTATCTATTTGTTTACTCTGTTCTGGTCATTGCTCTGTTTTAGCTTTGCTTTTGGCCTTGTTTGTGAGCCTTTTTTTTTTTTTTTTTTTGAGTAGCACTTGTTAGTTCAGCTGTGGTTGTTGGTTGTGTGCGTCTTGCCTTGGCAAGAGAGTTGTTGGGCTTCTGCCTCCTTTTTCTCTAACATTAAAATTGTGCTGTTCAAAAAAAAAAATAAAGATCTTATTATGATACAGTAGTGGCAAAGGTGTTTGTTAGTCATATTTGGTCAGAGTTGATGGTCAGAAGGATATTTTCATTATTTCATCCATTTTCTAATATTTTATTTCTTAAAAAAGTGATGTTTTCCTCCTATGAATGCATCACCTGACAGGACTACTGTCTAGCTACTCGTCATTTGTTCTAAATGTTTTCATCTGCAGAATCATTTTCATTTAGTATTGCATATTACTTTTTTATTGCATTCTATTTCATTTAGTCTTATATATCCTGACATCTTGGAATGCCAACTTTTTATTTTATTTGCGTACTTCTTGAATTTAACCTAGTGATTGTAATCCTAAATGAATTGACTCATTTGAGCTGATTTCTTATTTTCATGACTGCTTTTCTTTTCTAAGTGACCTCGTGAAGGAAGAAATCAGAAGGCCTGCGGAGGATGGACATTTGAGGAACAAATCGGAAGGCATGAGGAAGAATAAAAGCTTTTGATGGTACATAGTGGGTTTAACAATAAGGTATATAAATCAAAGGCATAAGGTCCTAGAGTCATGTCGTCCTCTTCGTGAGGGGCTGGAATGTAATTAAATGTACGATGTATATCTATATATGTTAACGACCCAAAACTCACGCACCTTAAATTACTGTCTATATATCATTCAACTTGCTAATGAAAAAGTTTAAGTTTTTGGATTTAGTGATTGTATACTATTAATGTTGTCTGTTATTTTTACGCAGCCATTAGTGAGAATTGTAGCGCTTTAATGGATGTGTTGGGATATGCAGCAAGAAATTATAAGGGAAACGAGCGTGCTCAACAGCTGAGACATGGTGGGAGAATTACTAACTCATGTCTGGCTTTTCTTGTGTCATTATGGCTTATTCAATTTGATCTTCATTGTAATGTGGTGGCCATTAAAGAGCATTGAAGCTCTCTGGTTCCTTTTCTTTTCTTTCCTCAGAGTATTATCATCAATTTTTGACAATTTTGTCAAAATTATGTTTGTAAAATTATTAATTTTTATTTTTAACCATATGTATTGTTTCTTTCTTTTTTCTTTTCTTTTTTTACAATACCTATTAATTTGGGATCAAGTATTTTTTTTTTAAGTTTTCACTATTAGTAGGATTCGAACCACTAACCTGGGAGACATTTACCTAAGTTTCAAGCTCGTCCATCTACCAATTGAGTTACACCCCTGCCGGCTTGTTTCTTATGTTTTCAGTCAAATATGAAAATTCCATTTCACTCCATAACTAAAGAATTAAATTAATAGTCCTACCTTAATATTTTCTTTATTATTGTTTTATTTTGTTTTTCAAGTTTGGCTTATCTATTTCACGAGCATGAAATAGGGTCTGTTGAGCCTTTTTTTTTTTTTCCTCTCTTCTCTCTTCACTGACGACCTATCATTATCATTTACGATATGCAAAACACAAATATATACTCCAACTATGAAAAACCACCCCACACATACTAGTAAATCATAATAATTCCAACAAAATAATGCCCCAAATCATTTTCAACTCAACCTAACCTTTTTTTTTTCTTCATAATACTCGACCTAACTTACTATAAACCAATTAAATAAGCAAAAATAATAATAATAATAATAATAATAATAATAATAATATCAAATTAAAAAAAAAAATTGAATAAGTTGATTTCAAGAGAAAAAGAACAAAAATCTCAAGAAGGTTGGGTTTAATTTTTTCATAGATATATATGATATCAAGAACGTCTTACAGCTCAATCCTGGCTATGTGGTCAAGTTCAGCTTGAGATCTACTAACTCCTTTGTCGATGGTCTCGCTAAAAGTGGATCTGATAGTAGTCTGGATAGAATTGTGTGGGGAGCCTGACTTGGCTGTTCTTCTCTGTTTTCTTTTGCTCTGTTGGTTTTCTTGTTTTTGTTTGGTTTGCGGGGCTCCCTCTGTTCTCTTTTTTGTCTGGGAGCTGTTGTCCGGCCTCTTAGTTGAGTCTTATACTCTTAGGCCCCGTTTGGTGTACGGGATAGGATAGGACTATTTTTAAGAGATGGGATTGGATTGGATAGGATAGGATTGGATGGGATTAATTTTAATGTTATCTTGTGTTTGGTGTAATATAGGATAGGATAAAAAATAGAGTAATCATGTGTTTGGTGTAACTTGGGATAGGATTAAAAATATATTAAAAAAATTAAAAAAAAAAACAAATTAAAAAAGAAAAGAAAAACATACCTGATATCTAACACTTTACCAAACCCATCAATTTTGTTTTCTTCTTTCATTCTCGATTCTTCTTCCTCACCTCTCTTCTCCTTCTCTCTTCTTCTTCTCTCTTCTCATCCTTCTCCACGACAATAAATATTGTCATCCACATCTCCCCTAGCACTTGGGTGGCTCGCAATCGAGATTTCTTTCAAGCCGTTTCTCAACAAAGCTCAGGCAGCCATGGACAAGTCCGACCCTTCTTGCGATCCCGATGACGTCGATGAAGACAACCACAAGTCTCCCTCAGATGCTGATGCTTCCAATGCATAAGATTATATTACAAATTAGTTCATGATTGGAACTCTGCTTCTTTTGATTAAAAAAAGAGAGGTGATTATCATTTATTTTGTTATTCGAATTATATTGTTAATTTATCAAAGAAACATTGTTTGATTTTGGTGTTGGTTTAGTTAATTGACTTGGGTGTTGGTGTAATTGATTGAATTGGGTTGAGAAGGAGAAGAAGATGATGATTCGGTTTCAACAAGAAGAAAAAGATGATGAGACGAAGAGATGGGATTCATTTGAATCCCATCATTTTGGTTGGGATTCATTTATCCCATTAGACTGGGATTCATTTTACTGTTGGGATTCATTTAACCCATCCCATTGGTGCTGCCAAACATGAGATTCGGACTAAAATTAATCCGATTCCCATCCTATCCCGTCTGCCAAACGTGCCCTTATGCCTCTGCTTCTTAATGTTGCTCGTTTTGTTTTTTTTGTTGTTCCTGTTTGGACTTCTTTGGGCTTTCTATAAAATTTAAGCAGTTCAAAAAAAAAATAGATTTATGACGGATTTCACAAACATATATATTTATCCTGTGTAGTGTTTGATATCAGTAAGTTTTGCTAGCACTCTAACAGGTCAAATTTTTTTTTTTTTTTTTTTTTTTTCTGTTTTTAAGAAAAAAGAGTTACTTGGAGAAACGGTAAGGAATATAAAACAACTAGGGACGGCCTGGGTGGTGCACCAAGTGCAATCGCCCTGGCCCCAATTTTTTTTTTTTTTTTTTATTAAAGCTAATATGTAGTATTGAGTTTTGGATACATAAGTTTGAGCCTGTTGTAAGTTGTTATAGTCCATAGAAAAAATAATTGTTTAAAGGGCCCAATTCAATTTTTTTCTTAATTATATATATATATAGAATGTATTAAAAAAAATTGTTACTCTGAAAGGCCTAATTCATTTTATTTTTTTAATTATATGTTTAGAATATATTAAAAAAATTGTGGCCATTTTGTGACCATCCTATATTCCTATTCCTTATTTGACATGTCATGAGGCTGTTTTTCCAATTTTTTACACTTTCACCCCAGCCCCCAAAAAACGTCAAGGCCGGCTCTGAAAATAACAGTCGATCTCTTGTAGTTATAAAAACAAACAACAGTCGAGAGTCGAGACTCACCAGCTGAAGTCTGTGGGACAGAAATATAACTAATGATATCTCCAGGTATGTTGTCCTTACTGGTTTTCTTCTTTTTCCGTCATTCATATCATTATATGTATAATATATTCTTCTTCATTGACAAAAATTTGCTTTTCGATTTTATATATATATAATTTTTCTCCTCGCAGCAGCCAGCGTATTGAAATCATAAAATCAATTTCTCATTTATCAACTTATATATATTTAGTCAATATTTACTTATATTTAATTAGTATCCTATAAATCTCGCACCGACTTTATTTTTATCAAATTAATGTAAAAAGTGTTGTTACCTTACAAGTCTACTGAGTCTTCTTAAATTGTTCATATTTATAACCTCTTTGATAAGTGATGGTTGTTTATGACCTTGCCATTTCCTGGGAATTGTTTCACCATCTTAATTATTTTATTAGTGGCCGGTCGCATTAGCCTAGTGTAACTACATAATCTCCCCTGCCCAAATTCAAAAAGAAAAAAAAAAAAGAATAATTATTATTTCTACTTATTATGTGTAGATTGAAATTCAGTTGTGAGCATTTGGTGTATTCAAAGAAAAAGGAGGACAATAATGAAGTTATTTCCTTCATGGTTAAGGGAACTATGGACGGAATGGGATCTACGTGTAATGGTTCTGTTCAGTCTTACCCTTCAAATACTTCTCATCTTTCTGGGTAACCATCGAAAGTACAGTAATAAGTTATGGATCAGAATTGTTGTCTGGTTTGCTTACATAACTGCAGACTCTGTAGCAACTTTCGCACTTGGCGGTATACTCACAGATAACCTCATAGAGGTATACGATAAGGATCATGGATCACCGTCATCACTGGATGCAAACACTCAACTATCTGCATTCTGGGCACCGTTTCTGCTCTTACATTTGGGTGGCCCCGACACCATAACCGCTTATGCATTAGAAGATAATGAGCTTTGGTTGAGACACTTGATTGGACTAGTTGTCCAGATAGTAATGGTACTTTCTGTATTTTTCATGTCTTGGACAGCCTCTAGCCTTTCAATTCTGTCCCTTGTAATGTTTCTTCCTGGGATTATCAAGTATGGGGAACGGACATGGGTTCTTAGATCAAGCAGCCACCAGCAACGTCTAGAGTCCTCCAGATCAAGCACCCTCCAGCAACGTCGAGATTACTCTTTAGAGTCCAGATCATTTTCTATTTGGTTCAATCCTCCTCCAGTGAACGATTCTGAAGAAAAAGCATTGCATTTTGCTGAAAAAACACTATTAAGCCTAAGTAATCGTGCTTTCTTAGATGATACAGTGGATCAATATATTAGAAGAGGCAGCTCGATCCAAGATGTTCAGAGCTATGACGTCGTCCGAATCTTTCAAATTAATCGAAATAGAACTTGGAATGATGTACGATTTGCTTTACACCAAGTTACCATTACTCTATACTCATCAGGGCTTATTCTATACTCGTCGGGGATTAGTCCTGCGGCTGATCACTTTCTTACTCACCTGTTTAGTTATGGTGTTCTTCACTGTTCGTGTTGACAAACACAAGTATTCAAAGGTGGATCTTTCGATAACATACCTATTAATAATTGTAGCTGTTATTCATGACATATATGCAGCACTATTACTGGTTTTATCGGATATATTTGCTGGTTGGTTGATAAAGCACCGCGATGATTCCATCGTAAAAACACTGAATTGTTTTCCACTTCTGAAGAGGCAGCCCAGCACCAGCACCAGCACCAGGAGGTGGTCAAATAAGATGTCCCAATACAATCTGCTAAGATTTACCAGCAGCAAAGCAGAACCAAAGATGTCTTTCAAGATTCTAAACAAAAGAATAGAGATGGGCAATTACTGGCAATGTGAAGTTTCTGAAGAATTAAGAGAAATAATCTTCATGTATGTCAAGCAGAAAGCTGTGTATGCAGAAACAAGTAGAGGGACTAGCCAGTGGAGACCTCCTTTCGCTGAATTGCCTTCCCCCATCATTGTGAAAAAGCTGATCAAAAACGTACTTAATTATGGTGGAGGTACACTTCTTTATATTATATATCTAGAACCTAATTAAAATTAAAACATATTACATATATATATATATTTGAATTCATGCTTAATGACATGATGTGAATGTTCATGATGAATCTGAAAATATATATATATATATATATAGTTATATATAAAACAGGTGCAGGTATCAATACAGAATTTGAGTTCAGTATTATTGCTTGGCACATTGCTACAGAAGTTTGGTACTATTTAGATAAAGAGAAGTTTGAGACTGACACTGACTTAAGTCAGAAATGTAGAATGATCAAAAGAGTTTCTAGATACATGATGTATCTTCTAGTGGAGCGGCGTTCTATGTTATCACTTGTAGAAGCTGATCTTATTATTAGCGTCAAATCCATACGGAAAATAGCTGATGAACGGGGAGGGCAATTCCCATACAGAGCAGACAAAATTACAAGCAGCAAGGCTGAAGCATGCGAGAGATTGCTTGAAATGTACCCACATCTTACTCCTACTTATTTTCATCGTATCTATGAATTGACACTTGAAAAGAGATTGTTATATTGGGCAATGGAAATTGTAAGGAAAGTGAACGATGAATCCCATTCCCAGGTATATATTTATTTCTTATTCAAATTAACAACTTAAGCTTTTGACAGCAGTGGGTCAAAAGCTATATATAATATATTAATATATTTTAGAGGTATTGCAAAAGATTTTTAATTATGGTATATCAGAGGTAGTGGGTCAAAAGCTTTTGACAGTATGGTATATCAGAGGTATAAGGTCCTAGAGTAATGTCGTCGCCTTCCCTCCCGGCTTGCATGTAACGTATGTGTCTTTGTTATTTTCTTTGTCTTCATTATCTATCTTTGTCTCTACACTATATGTGATATGAGGGCTGGCATATATATATATATATATATATTTATATAATGTGTGTGTGTTATCATGCCAAAACTCACGCACCTTAAATTACTATCAATCATTTGAATTATTGTTAAAGAAAAGGTTTCAAGTTTTTGAATTTAGTGACTATTTACTATTGATGTCTATTATTTTGACAGACATTAGAGAAAAAATGGGAGACAATTGAGAGCGCTTGGTGGATATGTTGGGATATGCAGCAAGAAATTGTAAAGGAGAGAAGCATGCTCAACAGCTAAGACATGGTGGAGAATTGCTAACTCATGTCTGGTTTCTCTTGTATCATTTTGGTTTAACCGACCACTACAAGATCGAAGGTGATGAGGAAATCGAAATCAAAATCAAAATCAAAAGTGATGAGGAAGAATAATTGCATTTGGCTTTGCAAAAGATTTTTAATTATGTTCACCCTCGTTAAAGTGCATTGAAGCTATCTGGTTCCTTTTCTTCTCTCTGTGTATTACACTTCTTTGACTCCTCGAGAAAGTACTAGTTTCTTCCTAATAATAATGCATAAAAAAATCTCAGTCAATTCCAACCAGGGATGGGAAACTCACCCGGCCGGGCCGGGTACCCGGATTACCCGGGCCGGAATTTTCCGGGTAAGACCCGGACATTCTTTACCTGACACCGGGTAAGGTTTATCCGGGTACCCGGGCCGGATGTGTTCCGGCCCGGGTCAGGATATACCCGGATACCCGGCCGGGTACCCGGTTTTGATTTTGATTTTTTTTTTTTTTTAATCTTTCAAATTTAGAGGGTATACCCAACCCTCTTCTCAAGTTTGCTCTGATATTGCCATCTCTATCTCTTCCCGGTATTTCATCTTCTTTCTTTCATTTTTTCTGAAATTTCGATTTCATTAAGAATATCTAATAACCGTTTTGGTTTTTGGTTAGTAGATTGTCAAGTTTGCTATTTGAGTAAGAGGTTTGAAGGATTTATAGAAGAAGAGATGGGTTGTAGAGAGAAGTCAGAGCTAAATAGAGAGAGAATGAGTTTTGAAAAATGAGCTGCGCACAAGGGTTTAGTCTGAAAACGCAAGCTATATGTAGTGTTGTAAATGAACTCAAAACGCAAACGTTTTGACACTGTATTGGGTTATAATTTAGGGTTCCAGAGTCTTCACTAAACGATGTCGTTTGGTACCTAGGTGTCTATTTTAGTTAATGTGCATCAAGGGTAGGGAATCAAATCTTTTATGGGTCTGATACAGGGTATTTGATTCAATGATTCCTCAACAAATTCTCTCTCTATTTCTCTCTCCTCTCAACCTTATCTGAATCCTTCTTTCAACTCTCTTTCAACTCTCAATCTGTTCTTCAATATTATTTCTAGAAATCTGCAAATACAACAAACACATCAGAAATTATTAATTAAATTAGACGGGCATTACAAACACATCAGAAATTACTCAGCTGTTACTCTGGTGACCAAAGATCTGGTCTTGAAGAAACCCCAGAAGAGTATTCCCATATATTGCTCGAATCTCGAATCTGAGCAAATGGGTGTCCGTGGACTTTCCTGAAATCTGATATTTTGAAAACCATATTTAATTTTTGTTCTCTTCTTTGAAATTCTGTTTTTTGGGGTGTTTTCTCTTTCTTCCATCTCCTTGGAAAGAACCCAGTTTTCTTATAGTTTTGCTTGATTTTTAATTGAACTTTTCTTGGCCACAACCACAACTGTACAATTCCGTTAAAAAAAAATTGATTCACAAATGGTTTCCAATTTTATTCAAAGTAACAATTTAGTAAATCTGCCTCCACTTTCCAAACAAAACTGCATGATGTTTTCTTCTTCATTTTGAAATCTCAGATCTGCAACAGTATTTAAAAATAAAAAATAAAAAATAAAAAACGGGTAAAACCCGGGGTAAAATCCGGGTATGGATACCAGGATATCCGGCCGGGTCTTTCCGGGCCGGGTACCCGGATTTCAAAATCCGGGTTTTTCCCGGGTGGATACCCGGACTCTTAAAACCCGGGTACCCGGACGGGTGCGGGTAATCCGGGTACCCGGCCCGGCCGGGTGAGTTTGCCATCCCTGCCAAGGGGCCAGAACCTGGGCCACAAACCATCTCTATCCATAACCAACCTATCACCACGATGTACCCAATAACATACCTTGACCAGCAGGACCCATCCATCCCAATCACTACGACGAGTCTATAAAAAACCTTCCTATTCTCCACTGCCCCTCCAGCCCTGCCCAACAATGCCCCAGTCTACAGCTTCATGCCCTTTGATACATCCTATCGTCGCGTACACCTTATGAACCTAGCATCCTATGCATCTCTTGTCCATTCTGCATCCATCCCCTCCCGTAAAAAGTACAATCCTGAAGGAAGCTAATTCGATCCTATAGGAATCCTATAGTCAGTACTGCTAATTCCAAGCAATCGAATCAGCGAAAGCCAAAATGATGATTCCTCTCGATGATAATGGTGTTCTATGCATCATTCATTTGTCTCTTTGAACAATTAACTACATATTATTTCGTTTTTCAATGTTTATGAATAATTAATCTACTCTTAATCCTAGACTAAGAATAATAAACAAATATATCGAACGGTATAGAAGTTTGTCGAAACCAATCAAATATCATTCGGGACATGCATGATTGCATGACCCAAATATTCACTTCCACAATTCGGGAAGAAAACGCTCCCATATATGCTAATAGACTATGACAATTCCATCAAAATAATTCCTCCCGAATCATTTTCAACTCAACCTAACTTACTATAAACTAAATAAATAAAAAGAAACTATAAAGTAGCCGACGTGGCAAAATCTCATTGAAAACAGAATATTCTCATATCTAAGCTCCACTACACCAAAACCTAACTCTCCCGATTCATGGATAAGAATTTACACGTCATCTCACACCCACAAGTCCTCTCTTGCACAAATCAAAACCGTCCATACCTCAAACTAACACAAATACCAACGGCACTCCCTTCTCTGCATTCTCTACACCCACCCGCACCAAATAACTCACCTTCCTTAGACAAACTACCTGACAACCGAACATTAAAAAAAATAAAAGAATTAAATAAATTTAAAAAATCGAAAAAAGCTTATCCAACAAAAACCGCCACGTGTCGGTATCACACCCGTACACGTCACCCAAATAAACCTCTTTTTCCGGTCACCCACACACAACTATCTCTAAAATACACTTTTCTCACCGTGTATATATATATACAGTAGAACCCCTTTAAATTAATATTCTTGGGACCAACCCTTGAGTATTAATTTAGAGGGTTTACCAATTTGAAGGGTTTTACCTTATAAAGTGTTATTTTGCCTTAAAAACATGTGGAAGTCGGTTTTCTTATTTAAGAAAGGTTCCTTTTCAGAATTCATTGTTTAGTCGATTTTATTCTTAATGGAAATTTTTATTTTATTTTATTTTATTTTAAGGATTCCTTGTTTAGGAAAATTTTATTAACTAAATTTAGTAGAAACCTTCTAGTTACAACAAGAAGGTGATCATAATAACTTTTTGAGGACAATTCAAAAGATGAAGGATAAAGTCAAAAATATCAAACACGGTGGTCTTATGCAAACTAGCTTCTTGAAGCACTTTTTTAGTTCTTGAATATTATATAATATATTTTATAATTTTAATGAAATTATTAATTTATGTGACAGTCGGAACTGAAATTTTACACTAGATTTCAAAAAGAAATTATTAATTATTACGATAGAGAGGTTTATTAATTTTTTACACTGGCCCGAGTCGGGACCGAGATTTTTTATTAATATAGGGAGGTTATTAATTTATAGGAGATTAATTTACAGGGGTTTTACCGTATAACTTTTTCTGTTTAACGAAATTTTTGTTGTTTTTTTTTCTGTCTATGCCTCTTTTTTCCCGGTAAAGATCCAAACTTTCAGGCGAACTTCCCGGTCGCCGGCGGCCATGATGATTAATTCTTCCATGGTTAGATCAGTTTGATCTGGGTCTGTTGTTAGATTCATCATCCATAAACAAAAGTAAAAAAATGTCTGTAAATTAATAGTTTTTTTTTTTAGTGTGTATACATGTAGTGTAAAATTTTGGATTTTTGAGAGATGAATTTGAGGACGGCGGAGGAAGACGAATCGGCGTCGGTTTCGGGCCGAGAAATCGACGTGCCGGGCAAGATAGAGTGGCAAATGTTGAACAAGTGGAAGTTTTTCATTCACGAGACGGCGCTTTTCTCCGGCGTGTGGGCGGTGCTGTACCCGGTGGTGGTGTTGAAGACCTTATCAAACACATTCTTTTCTTTTAGTCATTTTATCAAACACCTTATCAGTGTTAAATATAGGTTGGTCATTGCTAGTTTTTGAATAAGTTGATTTCGAGTGAAAAAGAACAAAAATCTCAGGAAGGTTGGGTTTAATTTTTTCATAGATTTATGACGGATTTCACAAACATATATATTTATCCATGTTTGATTTCAGTAAGTCTCAGTAGCCCTCTAACCAGTCTAGTTTTTTTTTTTTTTTTTTTTTTTTTTAAAGAAAAGAATATATCCTTTTCTGTATTTGTTTTCTTACTATTGGATCTAGATCAATTAATCTACATACCATCATTGTACCAAATAAGCATGAGTTACAAGTTAAGACTTAAAGAAGATTCAATAAAAAATGAAAAAGAAAAAGAAAAAAGAGTTACTTGGAGAAACGGGAAGGAATATAAGACAACAGTAGATCTCTTGTAGTTATAATAACAATTAACTGGAGCTTAGTGTAGTGTTTTTCTTTTCTTTTCTTGCCGCTGCTGGTTTTTGTTTCCTTTCCGACTCTTATGTGTGCAGACTCTGTTTCCTCCTAGGCCTGTGTTGGGTAGCTTACTGGTTTTGTTTCTTGGTGTGTTTGTGGCCTGTGTTGGCTGGCTTGTTCTGGGTGTTGGCTTTGCCCTTGTGGTTCTTGTTCTGCTTGTTTGGCCTTTTGGCTCTTTAATAAAATTATCTTTTCAAAAAAATTAACAAATAACAATTAAGAAAACCAGTGAGACTCACCAGCAGAAGTCTGTGGGACAGAAATACTGTATAACTAATGATATCTCCAGGTATGTGGTCCGATCCTTGCTGGTTTGCTTCTTTTTCTGTCATTTATATCATTATATGTATAATATATTCTTCTTCATTGATAAAATTTTGCTTTCCCATTATATATATAAAATTGTTTTTGTCTTCGCTGCATATTGATATCATAAAATCAATTTCTCATTTATCAACTTATATATATTTATTTAATATTTACTTATATTTAAGGGATAATTACCCCGGTAGCCATCGAATTGATGACACACTAACAAAATAGCCACTGGATTGGAAAGCTATTCCAAAATGGTCATTTTTGACGAACTTTGTGACACTAATGGCCATTTCATCCCATTCCATCCAATTCCATCTACTTCCATCCAATTTCATCCGATGAGTGGCAGTTTGGTAAATAAGGGGATGACATTAATTTATTTTAGATTTTTTTTGGAAATCAATTTTTTCTTTTTTTGAAAAGAATAATTATATTTAGTGTACGTAAATATATATATATATATTTACGTACACTAAATATAATTATTCTTTAAAAAAAAAAAATGGTTTAGATCACATGTCTCTTCTTTGTTTTTTTAGATTTTTTAACCTTAATCTTCTTTAAAAAGAAATATATATATATGTGTGTGTGTGTGTTTTTTTGAGATATATATATATATATATAACATTTGAACTTATTAAAACATGTATATATATGTATGAGATATGCTATACATATATACACTAAATATAATTATTCATTTCAAAAATAAAAGAAAAAATTGATTTCCAAAAAAAATCTAAAATAAATTAATGGCATCCCTTTATTTACCAAATGTCACTCATTGGATGGAATTAGATGGAATGGTCATTAGTGTCACAAAGTTCACCAAAAATGGTCATTTTGGAACAACTTTCCAATCCAGTGGTCATTTTGATAGTGTGTCATCAATTCGATGGCCACCGAGGTAATTATCCCTATATTTAATTAGTAGCCTATAAATCTCGCACCAACTTTATTTTTGTCAAATTAATGTAAAAAGTGTTGTTACCTTACAAGTCTACTTAATTTTGTTCATATTTATAACCTCTTTGATAAGTGATGGTTGTTTATGACTTTGCCATTTCATGGGAATTGCTTCACCATCTTGATTACTCTTTTCTGTTAAATTTCCTCATTCATTAGGATAAATTTTCTCACCTTAAGTGACAAAATTAACTCAAACCAACTATTTTTCCATCGTATCATCGGATTGTGTAGATAATCGCCACCCCTAATTAAGATATTATGCATGTTTTGATAAGATGGACCGATGACGGGTATCCATGGGCTTTAAGCCCACAAAAGTTTTTTAAGTCTTATATATTTATTACAATTTGAATCATTTTAAATTTGACTTTTCCATAATTTGACCCTTCTAAATTATAAATTATATATTGTAAATTGTAAATTGTCGCACTTTGTACTTCCAACTCCAAGTCGGATAAGCTAACTTTGTCCTTGCACTGACTTGATTGTAAGTTTTGATATTTTAACAATATTTCTTATATCATAATTAATTTAAATTTGAAAATATCATCGAAATTTTGGGATTATCATCGATATTTACTTTCTTGTTTATTCCTTGTTTATTATTAGACATGAAAATTATATTTGATGGCTTGTATTGTATTGTATTGTATTCAAATTTTAAAATGTATTAGAATAATAAAATATAATGTTTGTACTATACATTACATTGTATTAACTAATACAATATTAATTGATCTAAATGAGTGGATGTTGTATTAGCTAATTGAAAGAGGAAATAATAGCAATAATAATAATACTATTATTATTAATAAATAATAAATATTAATAATCATGAAAATTATGCTGATAATGATGATAAATTTTAATAATAATAATAATAATATTGATAATAAATTTTAATAATAATAATAATAATAATACATTTTAATATAATAATATTTTTAAATATAATACTAAAATAATTTTATTTTAATATTAAATTTAAAATTTAATTAAATAAAAATAAAATGTTATTATAATAATATAAATCTAAAAACTATTTAGGTTAAATAAAATATTAAAAACAAATTTTCAAATATTCTTCAAATTGGTTACATGAATAATAATTTATTTAATTATTAATTTTTAAAATATAATACAACAAATATATACTTTATAATAGTTGAATCAGCAATATATACATGACCCAGCAACCATACAACCATGTATTGTAGTTGAACCCTCAATTTTATGGGTTTTTTTTCGTCATACAAGAAATGTATTGCAAATGGGTAGTTATGTGAGAGCTAGAGAGTTAGTTACTTTCTATTTAACTTTTTTTAAATTTTTAAATATTTAATTTTTATACATTCTTGGGTTACAAATTTTGACCCAGCAACCGTACTATCTTATATAGTAGTTGAACCCCAATTTTATTAGTTAACAAAATAGTCGGAAACAAAAAGCATATATATAGATACTGTATAACTTAATACAATATAATACAGAATATAACCATGTGCCAAACTTAATCTTATATAAGACTGTATGTTTGCATCAAAGAATGATTATTTAGTGGCCGTAGCCTAGTGTAACTACATAATCTCCCCTCCCTCAAATTCAAAAAGAAAAAAAAAAAAAAAAAAATATTATTTCTACTTATTATTTGTAGATTGAAATTCAGTTGTGAGCATTTGGTGTATTCAAAGAAAAGGAGGACAATAATGGAGTTATATCCTTCATGGTTAAGGGAACTATGGAAGGAATGGGATCTACGTGTAATGGTTCTGTTCAGTCTTACCCTTCAAATACTTCTCAACTTTCTCGGTAATCGTCGAAAGCACAGTAACAAGTTATGGATTAGAATTGTTGTCTGGTCTGCTTACATAACTGCAGACTCTGTAGCAACTTTCGCGCTTGGTATACTCTCAAGTAACCTCATGGAGCTATACGATAAGGATCATGATGTTGCTGGATCATCGTCATCACTGGATGCAAACACTCAACTATCTGCATTCTGGGCACCGTTTCTGGTCTTACATTTGGGTGGCCCCGATACCATAACAGCTTATGCGTTAGAAGATAATGAGCTTTGGTTGAGGAACTTGATTGGACTATTTGTCCAGACAGGAATGGCACTTTCTGTATTTCTCATGTCTTGGACAGCCTCTAGCGTTTCAATTCTGTCCCTTGTAATGTTTCTTCCTGGGATTATCAAGTATGGAGAACGGACGTGGGTTCTTAGATCAGCAACCAGCCAGAAACTTCAAGAGTCCTCCAAATCATATAATATTTCCGATCCTGTAGAGTTCAATTCTGAAGAATCAGCATTGCTTTTTGCTGAAGAAAAACTGTACATAAGTAAACATGCTTTCTTAGATGATACAATGGAAGCATTGATTAGAAGATACAGCATCAATTGGCTCAGAGCTATGTTGTCCGAATATGCTTTCAAAGTAATCGAAATAGAACTTGGAATGATGTATGATTTGCTTTACACCAAGGCACCATTACTCTGTACTCGTCGGGGATTAGTCCTGCGGTTGATCACTTTCGTTCTCACCTGTTCAGTTATGGTGCTCTTCCCTGTTCTGGTTGACAAACACAAGTATTCGAAGGTGGATCTTTCGATAACATACCTATTAATAATTGTAGCTGTTGTCCATGACATATATGCAGCACTATTAATGGTTTTTTCAGATTCATTTGTTGTTTGGTTGATAAAGAACAAAAACCATCCCATCTTGAAAACCCTTAATCCTATTCCACAACTAATATTTAAGGGGTCGTGCTCCAGCAACAAGAGGTGGTCCAATAACATGTCCCAATACACTCTGGTAAGCTTTACCGCCAACAAAGCAAAGACCGAGATGCAGACTTCAAAGTTTCTAGACATAACTAGAGTGATGGGAAATTACTGGCATTGTGAAGTCTCAGTTGATTTAAGAGAACTAATCTATATGTATGTCAAGGAGAAAGCTGAGGATGCAGAAACAAATAGAAGTAATATGAAATGGAGACCTCCCTTCACTGAATTTCCTTCCATCATAGACATTGAAGGGCATCTGCTTATTAAAGGTACATTTAAAACAATTATATACATATATGATTTCATGCTTAATGACGTGATGTGAACGTTAACTATGAATCTGAAAAAATAAATACACATTTTTTTTTTTTTAAACAGCTAGAAATATCAATGAAAAATTTCAGTGGAGTATTATGGTTTGGCACATTGCTACAGAAGTTTGGTACTATTCAGATCGAGATGATTTTGTGTCCGATCAATTTCGCAAGGATTGTAAAATGATCAAAAGAATTTCTAGATACATGATGTATCTTCTAGTGGAGCGGCCTTCTATGTTATCCACTGAAAACAATGATCGCATTAACATCAGACGCATAAGGAAAATGTTTGAATGGGGTATAGGAGAATCCGGATTCAGAGTAACCAATGACAGATTTGATAATAATTTCAAGGCACAAGCATGCAAGAGCTTGCTCGAAAGGTCTTATCCTTATGGTAAAGAGTCGATTTGGATAGATCCTGCACTGAAACTTGTAAATGAAGTGAATGGTAAATATGCACAGGTATATATTTTTTTTCAAAGTACTCGTTATGCCTTATCTAAAATAAGAGGCATAAGGTCCTATAGTCATGATGTGCCCTTCCCAGTTCCCTCCCTGCATGCATGTATGATGTATCGTAAGTATATCTGTCTCTGTGTCTCTATATCCCTTTGTTCAATTTCTTATTGCATATATATGGTAGGAATATAAACCATGTGACATATGTGTCTTCATTATCTGTCTTGGTCTTCACATTTGTATGTGAGAACTACCATGTATGTTAACGAGTCAAAACTCATGTACCTGATTGTTGACTATTGATTGTGATTAAATTTCTTTCATGTCTATTGACACAGACATTACAGAGCAAATGGAATGACATTAAGAACCAATGGATGGAAGTGTTGGGATATGCAGCAAGAAAATGTAAAGGAAACGAGCATGCTCAACAGCTGAGACGTGGTGGAGAGTTACTAACTCATGTGTGGCTGTTCCTGCATCATTTTGGCTTAACCGACTACACAGCGATGTAATCCTCTTATTTTATGAATGCACCACCTGGCAGGACTACTGTCTAGCTACCTGTCCTCTTATTCCTTTTTTATTGCATTCTATTTCTTGGTCATATATATCCTAACAGTTTGGTTTGCCAACTTTCTTTATTTTATTTGCGTACTTCCTGAATTTAATCTAGTGATTGTAATCCTGAATGAATTGCTGTCAAACTTATTTGAGTTGGGATTTCTTATTTTCATGACCGCTTGTCTTTTCTAAATTCTAAATGAACATGATGAGGATCAAATCGAAAGTCATGAGGAAGAATAACGAATCTGAAGCTTTTGACAGTACGTACGTAGTGGGTTTGAACAATAAGGTATATCAGAGGCATAAGGTCCTATAGTCATGTCGTCCCCTTCGTGATAAGGGCTGGCATGTATGATGTATATCTATATATGTTAACGAGCCGAGCCTCTCTATATATATCTATATATCTATACATCTAAGAGTTGACGTGGTCTGAGAGTTACCGACTCTCTTGTGTCATTTTGGCTTATTCAATTTGATCTTCATTGTAATGTTGTGGCCATTAAAGAGCATTGAAGCACTCTGGTTCCCTTTTTTTTTCTTTCCTCGAGTATTGTTACACTTCTTTGATCCCTCAAGAAAGTGATAGTTTCTTCCAAATGATAATGCATGCTGTGGTGTTCAATATATATACTATACCATTCATGCATCTCTTTAAACAAATATCTACACATTATTTCGTTTTTCAATGTTTGTGAATACAATATTCTATCATCAATTTATGACAATTTTGTCAAAATTAACTTTGTAAAATTATTAATTCTTATGTTGGGATATGTATTGATTCTTATGTTTTCGATCAAATATGAAAATTTCATTTCACTCCATAATTAAAGAATTAAATTAATAGTCCTACCATTAGATTTTTTTTTTTTTCAAATTCGGCCTATCTATTTCACGAGCCCAATGTTAAATATTGTATGTTGGGCCATTTTTTTTTTTTTTTCCTCCTCTCTTCACTAACAACCTATCATTATCATTTACGATATACAAGACCGAAATATGAGTAATGCTAGACGTTCTAAATTTTTTTCTCAAATTCTATCCCAAATGATATGGCACGTGAGGTGTCAACATCATATCAGTTATCATATAATCTCATGATTTATAAGATGCTGACATCTCACTTGCCCCATCATTTAAAACAGAATTTGAAAAAAAAAGTTAGGACGTCTAGCATTACTCCCGAAATATATGCTCCAACAATGAAAAACCACCCCACACATACTAGTAAATCATAATAATTCCAACAAAATAATGCCCCAAATTATTTTCAACTCAACCTAACCTTTTTTTTTTTTCATAATACTCGACCTAACTTACTATAAACTAATTAAATAAGTAAAAAAAAAAAAAGAAATTATTAAGTAGCCGACGTGGCAAATGCTCATTGGAAACAGAATATTCTCATATCTAAGCTTCACTACACCAAAACCTAACTCACCACATTCATGGATAAGAATTTACACGTCATCTAACATCCCAAGTCTCGCACACAAATCCCAACCGTCCAAACCTCCCAACTCACTCAATAATCAACTGCTCTCCCTTCTCCATCTCCCCTACACCCAACCGCACCAAATAACTCACCTCCCTCAGACAAACTACCTGACAACCGAACATTTAAAAAAAAAAAATTAAATTAAATTAATTTAAAAAATCGGAAAATGCTTATCCAACTAAAATCGCCACGTGTCGGTATCACTCCCGTCCACGTCACCCAAATCCACCTCCTTTTCCGGTCACCCACACACAACCAACTCTTAAAAACACTACTCTCACCGTATATATATAACTTTTTCTCTGTTTATCGAAAATTTTTTTGTTTTTTTCTGTCTACGCCTCTTTTTTCCCGGTAAAGATCCAAACTTCCCGGCGAACTTCCCGGTCGCCGGCGGCCATGATGATTAATTCTTCCATGGTTAGATCAGTTTGATCTGGGTCTGTTGTTAGATTCATCCTCTATAAACAAAAGTAAAAAAATGTCTGTAAATTAATAGTTTTTTTTTAGTGTGTATATATGTAGTGTAAAATTTTGGATTTTTGAGAGATGAATTTGAGGACGGCGGAGGAAGACGAATCGGCGTCGGTTTCTGGCCGAGAAATCGACGTTCCGGGCGAGATAGAGTGGCAAATGTTGAACAAGTGGAAGTTTTTCATTCACGGAGCGGCGCTTTTCTCCGGCGTGTCGGCGGTGCTGTACCCGGTGGTGGTGTTGAAGACCCGGCAGCAGGTGGGTCAGTGCCGTGTCTCATGTGTGGGGACGGCGGCGTCCATTGTGAAAAGCGAGGGCATCCGGGGGCTGTACAGAGGGTTTGGGACGTCTCTGACGGGGACAATCCCGGCACGGGCGCTGTACATGGCTGCGCTGGAGGTGACAAAGAGCGAGGTGGGTGGTCTAGCGGTGAGGCTGGGGTGTCCAGAGGCGACTGCGGCGGCTGCGGCGAATGCAGTGGGAGGGCTGAGTGCGGCGGTGGCGGCACAGCTGGTGTGGACTCCGGTGGATGTGGTAAGTCAGAGACTTATGGTGTGTAATGTTAATGATCCGAATTGTAGATATGTGAATGGTATTGATGCTTGTAAGAAAATTGTTAGAAATGATGGTGTTAGAGGGTTGTATAGAGGGTTTGGGATATCTATATTGACTTATGCTCCGTCCAATGCGGTGTGGTGGGCGTCGTATTCCGTGGCGCAGAGAGCGGTTTGGGGCGGGATAGGGTGTTATTATTATAGCAGAAAGGATGGTGAGGGTAGTGGTGAAGGTGGGATTAGGCCTGATTGGAAAATGGTGATGGCGGTTCAGGGAGTGAGTGCAGCCATGGCAGGTGGTGTTTCGGCATTGATTACGATGCCAATGGATACGATCAAGACAAGAATGCAGGTTCTGGACGGGGGTGGCGGTGGGGATGAGAACAATGGAGTAGGAAAGCGTGGAGGTGGACCGAGTTTTGGGCAGACAGTGAGGAGTTTGGTGAAGGAAGGTGGTTGGATGGCTTGTTATAGAGGGTTGGGACCGAGGTGGGCGTCAATGTCCATCTCTGCAACAACTATGATCACTACTTACGAGTTTCTGAAACGGGTTTCGGCTAAGACTCAAGAGGTTCTAACATGAATCAGAGGATTGATTGAAAGCTTTATGCTTCAATGGCAGTGCCTGAAATGGCAACCATCATCACTGCCTGTGAATTGTCGAAAACGAAAACGAAAACGACTATCGCGGACCAATCAAGATTGGTTTGTGAGGATGAAGAGAGGAGAAATGATGAGAAAAAAACAAAAGGAGTAGGTTTTTAGAACGATCTTTCTCTAATCTTGTTAAATTGCTCTTTACTTCTATATATTTTACATTTTTCTTCCTGGTTCTTGGGTTGATGATCAATGTAATTTGATTGTACATCTTTTTTGCATATATTTAAATGTAAAAATCCTTTTTGTTTCTTCTCTCCTTGATGAATATCATTGATGAACCTGAAAACCATGAGTATCATCTCTCCACGATCTTCAATCTTGGATCAGATTAGTATTTCTTTTTTCTTTTTTTCTAATAATTAAAGTACACATTATGGAGAGTGGAAAAAAAATATTAGGCAATCAAAAAATTAGTGTGGTTTGTTGTGGATAACATTATTATATTTGGTGGGGACTATAAAATATAAATCTTTTGGGTGGATATGGAACTTGGAAGTTGGAAAAAGGATTTTATAAGTTTACAAGAAAGAAACTTAATGGGCAGAAAAAATTTAGTATTCAAAATTAGGTAATTGTCCCCACTTCTTTCAATTATTAAAATCATCTTTCCTTGTTTAATTCAAGGAATCAATAATCAATTAATTGTCTTCTTTGAAGTTTGGTTCAAATCAATAATCAATCAATGGTCTTCTTTGAAGTTTGGCTGGTCTAAACCATATAGACTCATCTAGTCAAAACATAATCATAAACCTCCATGGAGAGCTTCTAATAATTCTTACGAAACTTGAGGGATGTCGAAACATAATCGAAAACCTCCATGGGGAGCTTCCGATAAATTTTATGAAACTTGTCGGATGTCTATTTAATTTTTCACAAGTCTATCTGTATTTTAATCAAATCCGAAGTAGAAAGTCGTGACTTGTGAGATCACACCCAAGCCAGGAGAGATTTTCCTAGGAAACCGAACAACCTAAGATCTCATTATGAGTTATGACTTTGTTTAGTTTCTTTCTATGAAACAGGATTCTGATTGGTAGGTGGAACAGGATAAGATTTATAGCTGATGTGGAGGGCAAAGATTGGGTCCCAAATTTGGAGTCCATGATAAAGACCCATGGACTCTCTCTCTCTCTCTCTCTCACTGGGACCAGTTGATCAGATTTTGCAGAATCTGAGCATGGTCCTGGACCCAAATCATAAAAATGAGTTATTAAAAGCATAAAAATGAGTCACAGAAACAAAGATGCAGTCATGGCATGTGAAGAAAATGTAAAGGAACAGAGAAATTTCAGGATCTTACCGTTTGCAGATGCCACCAAACATCCAGAGTAAGATTTTCGAGATGAGAAACCTCTCTTCATCTGAACCCAATTCGGAAGAGGAACCGAGCCCTAATGATTCAAGCATTGTGTAGAAATTTATGCATGATAAATGCACAAAAAGAACTGCAAATCTTAGAATACAAACACGAGGATTCGAACAAATTTAATATTTTCAAAACAGAATGAAGATGGAGTCTTTCACTATTATAGAAAGAGATTTGCCTACTCAAGGGAAAGAAATTACAATTATGTTTTCAGAGGAGACCAACCAACCAACCAAACTACGAATAAACAGTGATAAATTTAAAACTAAAATCTCCTAAACTTAATTATCCATTCACATGTTGAACTACTGAAAAGAAACAAATTAACAGGGCAGGTCATAGATAAAAGTACAGAGAGAGAGAGAGAGAGAGAGCATATCACTTTGGCCGTTGTATCAAGGGCGAGCTCTCTTGTTGTTGCTGCACGAAGGGCACTTGTACTGCTTGATATGCTCAGCCCTGGCTGGGGTGATCTTCACACACTTCCCATGGAACCACTTCTCGCAGATGTCACAGCAAATCCAGAATTCATCCGATGCATAGTTCTCACCACAAGCCCCGCACAATGTCTCACCATGCTCATCTTCATCTTCTTCATCCAAGCCTTCTTCTTCTTCATCCTTTGGTGTCGATGCCTTCAGAAACTTTGCCTGAGGTTCAGATCCTGGCTGCTTTTATCACAACAAAAATTAGGAGGCAAATATATACCAATTAGTAAAATACTAGACTTATAATGTATTAATTGAAAAAAAATGCTTGCTTTCACAATCTTAGTTACCAATAAACAAAATTTGTATCATAAAAAGAGAATGGTGTTACAACTTTTAGCATCTTAGAAGAATATATATATATATTCAAAAAATATAAAGATTGTGTATAGAACCTCTTTTACAGCTTTGTTGTTTGACTTGGATTTGTTGCTACTATTATTTGAGACCGATGACTTGTCCTTTACTTGTTTCTTTGCAGTGCCAGTTACAACTTCAAATATAGTTGGAAGCTCATTTATCATGTTAAAAAGCCGTTTCCTGCATCACAAATATGAAGACGAAGCAACATTGCATCAAAAACCAGCAACATGATATGATAAATTATATGTTACAACAAGAATCACAAATTGCATATTTGAATTAAATGTCTGTTTTTGTTTTTGTTTTTTTTTCTCATGTTTTATATACCAAGAGGAGATAGACACTACTCCAGTGTCAGCAACCACAACTATGCACATTTAAATTGAAAAGTTGTGCCACATGAAGCACGTGATTGAGATCAAACCCCATTGAGAAATTTGGCCTCAACTCGACAAGAATATGTATTAAATCTTAAATACTCAGTTTCATGTATAGCTTTCTTGGAGATAAAGCATAGACATCATTTAGTGTAAAAATATGAAAGATGTGAAATTAACAGACCATGAGTTTCCATACCTCAGATTGGCAGCTTATATATCTCATCATTTAAAACACACAAAAGAGGAGAATCCTACTTAATCATATCATGACCGAAGACAACAAACATTATAACAGCATTTTAAAACCAGAAAATATAAAAACAAACAATTAGAGAAGAATTCTTTTCTAATCAACATTAAAAAAAGAAATCAATTTATTGTGTTCGATGGTTTAATTAACAGCCCAAAAGTAAGGAAAACCAAAGAAACATTTAAACTCATGTCGCACACTACTTTCGCTTGAAGGACAAGAAACTGAACATCATAAGATCAGTCAATGTAAAGAAAATCGGAGAAAATCATTCCAAATTTTCAACAATAAACAAATTTTAACGCAATGATAGAATTATTCACCTACTACATACGCAAGATTCCACTCTATCAACCAAAAGTCAATCCTCACTTTGCTGTAGAATTTTTTTATAAAATCCACCATACTTCATGATCTCAGCAGGGGAAAAAATTTATCACCATAAGAAATTTACCTGTCAGCCTTATCAAATCCAAATCTGGAACCGAAATAAAATGCTACAGCCAGCAGCCATGCATCACTATGGACAGCAACTAAAGACAACCAGTCCTTTTCCTGCATGCCATCTCTTGCAAAATTGATACCCAATGCAGGCTCTGGGAGTTCTGGAGGCACTTCCTCAGCTGGTAAATTGACTTCCCATTGCTCACTAGGAAAGCCATACAAGCAGAGATTCTCCTTTTCTGCAAGTAGAAAAAATAAAATCATGAATATGAGCTGAGACTAACTATAGAAGGTAGCCACGAATGGGACATAACAAGCATGAAACATTGGCTAATGGCTACTAAATGATTAAAACATGAAGACAGACATCAAACAGGTGCTAAGTTGTCGTTTAATATTTCCGTTCTTCAAAATATTCTATATTGAACAATGATATAGCACTATCCAACCTACACAAATCCTCTTTTTCCAGAACAGCATTTCCAAAGTAGACATCAACTCAGCCAACTTAAGCACAATCAGTGAATCCCAAACATAGAGAGAAACATAAGCTGCAAATCTTGAGCTACCAAACAACTTAGCAGTGAGTGATCAAAGCTCCAATGGGTAGTTTATAGAATAAATAACATAATCACTTACTGACCTATAATCAATATACTATATCAATGCTCAACCACAACCCTCCCCATGCACTCCATCATAATTAATTCCATACACAACAATAAAGCCCTATCCAACAGCACAGACAGACAACTAAAGTTTGTAAATCCATCAAGATTCATGACATTTAATGTTACATTAAATGAGTTCTTATAAATCCCTGAACAGAAAATACTGATTAATGCATAATGAGTTGTGATGTTATGTCAATGCAGCCAAGTTGAAACATCATTAGATTGAAAAAGCAAAGGGCTACCTCCCACAGTATTTGAGATGTCTCACAACAATGTGTCTAAAATTTTATGATTTCTAAACACGAAGCTCATTAACAAATGCAGGTCAAGCAGAAGCAAAATCCTGGGAGGACTATTTAGGCTACAGTAGTACCCCTTAGCATTTTACATAAAGCGGCAGATCTAAGAGCCTCTTCTTATCAATCCAAGACTTTTACCATTTACCAAGTAATGGCCCCTCTGGTTATTCCTAAATGGTACACTCAGATTATACCTCTACATGTTATCAAATTGTTCATGTTACGAAATAATAGGTTCCCTCGATGTATATATGAAATGCTGCAATATGAACAGTTTCAGACTCCCTGAAACAAACAGACAAAAAAGCTAGATCCAGAAATCAGTTTGGAAAGAACTTTTACAATCGATTGATAAAGGCGTTAGTGGAAACCAAAAGAGATGGACCATTATAAATGAACTTCCATAAAGCATTCCGGACAATTCGCAATCATGAGTTGAAATATATAATTTTACTTGGGACAAACTGACATCAAATCGAATTGGAAGACAGAACTAAAGCAACATACATCTATTCTTGTCTTATTGAGAAATGATCCTTCAAAAACATTTTTTATGGACACAAACTTCATCGTAAAGGGGGTCAATGATACATCACACAAATTCATATATCCCATAAACATGGCCAACACAAGCACTTGGACAACTAGTCAACTACCAAAAACCCCAAACCAACCTAAATTTACAACCAGTAAAAGCATTAAAAGCACCACAGAACACTTCTCATTAGCACCACATGCTGTTAAATATCTTTCCCGTATCAAAATGTACGCCATAATTCTTGAAGCCGTGCAACTTATAAACCAACAACGAAAGACCAGCATATTTTGTTGCACAGAAATAGAACACAGACAGTGTAAAAAGACACCAACAAGAACCAATTTGCAAAAAGAATAGATACATTAAATAACATATTAGGCATTTGGTAAAGTGCTAATAAATAATTAATACACACAAAATACTGCAGAGGTAACACTTACCAGGATCACACTGTTGATAGAAATCTTCAACATCTGCAAGACCATAACCAAAACAAATTAATAAACCCTAGAAAGAACACACGTTGAGAAACCCAGTTTCAAACAACAAACATGAAATTCAAAACACAATGTTCATTTATTCACAAACCAAAACAACATAGAAACATTGTAAGTCAAATATTCAAAAAAAAAAACCTGCAGAAAACAAAATCGCAAACCAAGACAATAGAACTTCATATTTCAACAAAATTCTCCAACTATTTTCTTTCTTCTTCAAGGAGGAAAAGAAAACAGAACTCTGCTGTCATCAAAAACAAACCACATTCCAGTGAAACCAAAAGAGCTCGAAAACACTAAAACAACTCAAAATTTGAAATTTTTCTCCAGTACTCTTACCTTTGTTGAAAAAAACTATTACGACCTGTTGTAAACAAAATCTATTACAAAAATTTGAAAACAAACCAAATTCAACAACCAACAAAACACTGAAAGCATAAAATTCAAAAATTTCCTCTTCAAATAAACAAGCTTTGGAAACAAAAAACTTTCGGTTCGCTTGCTCGGATTCTCGAGAAACAAACAACTACAAACTGTGTTAGAACACGAACACGTTAAAATTCTCGAAATTACAAAACTTTATTTCAATTTTCGCATAAATTCTCGAGAAACAAACAAACAAACAATTATAAGCTGAAAAAAAACTAAAAAAACTAAAAATTCTCAAAACTTTCGTTAACTTTCTCGGATATTTCCTCGCGAAACAAACAATCAAACAAACAAAACACAGCGCATTCAACTGAAAACCATAACAACAACAACAAAACGGAAAACACTTTTTGTTTTTTTACAAAAAAAACTAGAAAAAAAAAAT